>OX579650.1:6359471-6857475 GCA_951230895.1 Carpatolechia fugitivella
CGTGTATAACTCCCTTGCATATATTAACAAGGTCTGGTATGCTGTCACTTCCTGTGACGAGATCATCAACGTAATAGTCGTGTAAAATGACTTCGCTGACTGTTTCGTTTTTACAGTCGTGTCCCAACTGAGCAAGACACCGTGTGGCAAGATATGGTGCGGAAGAGGTACCATAGGTAACTGTGTTAAGTGTGTATATTTTTATTTGTTCGGTAGGGCTAGCACGCCAGAGAATTTGCTGCAGGTTTCTTTGCGACTCATTGATCAATATTTGTCTATACATTTTTTCCACATCGCATGTAATTATGTATTTATGTTGTCTAAAACGTAGTAAGATGCTTAATAAGTCATCTTGTATTAGAGGGCCAGTGTATTGTATGTCGTTTAGTGACAGCCCTGATGTGGTTGCCGCTGAAGCATCAAATACCGCACGTAACTTGGTAGTCAAGCTGTTTTCTCGCATCACACCGTGGTGTGGGAGAAAATAGTAAGGTTTAGTGTTATCGAAACACAAATTCTCTGTCATGTGTCCTAGGTTGATGTATTCTGTCATGAATTCTATGTACTTGTGTTGAAATATTGAATCTCTTTGTAACCTGCGTTCAAGAGCAAGGAACCGAGCTAGTGCGAGTTCTTGTGAATCGCCTAAAGTATCAGGGGATTGTTTAAATGGCATGTTTACAACAAATCTCCCATCTGGGTGGCGAGTTGTTGTTTTAGTGAAAATATCTTCACACTCCTGTTCATCTTTTGTGAACTGTCGGGTGTCGTTGAGCGATTCATAATCAAAATAACGATCTAACTTAGCTTGTAAGTCTAAATCTGAATTGTGTATGAAATTGCATTGAATGATTTGTTTGTATGTATTTGATAATATGTTGTATGAATTTGGTAATGTATTAGGTGAGTATGTATAGTTATTCTGTGGTGAAGTATGGTTGAATGAATGATTGGATGGATGACAGGAAAGTCCATTGAGTGCGTGATTGACTGAGTGATCACATGTGCAATTGTATGAATGATTGGATGAATGATGATTTGTTGAATGTTTGTTATTGAATATACAATTTGAATGTTGTGACTGAATGGAACCAGACACTAACCAACCCAATTTGGTTTCGTTAAGTGTCGGTTTGTGTTTGCCAAGAGAGATATGATGATTTTCTAAAACCTCCCAAAATAGGTCAGCGCCCAGCAACATTTGCACCTCCGACGGTGTATCAAAGGTAGGGTCTGCAAGGTGAATGTGCTTGGGAATGGTAAATGTACAGTTTATTTTGTTTATAGGTAATGATTGTGTAATTTGTGGAACTACAAAGCAATTTAGTTTTCTTGTGTAGCCACTGTTTGAAAGTGAATTAATATGTACGTCGCATTGTTTTGTGATGCAAGACGATTGCTTATTCAAACCCTGAACGCAAATGGAAGTTTTGTTAGTAGTTAAATTTAATTGTATTTGCAAATTTTCTGTTATGAAACTGGAAGTACTTCCATTGTCGAGCAGGGCTCGAACTGTGTGTATTTTGCCCTGATAGTCGGCGACGCCTATCAAAGCTGTTGATAGTAGAACCTGGCTGTGATGTATAGTCGACATTGTTACATTATTGTTTACGCTGTGTGAAGAAGTGGAAGGTTCTTGTGTAGTGTTGTGTTGTTCAGATTGCGAATTGGGTAGTGAAACACTTTCTTGTGTAGGTGGCTGAGTGTCAGTGTGTAAAAGACTGTTGTGTTTTTTGCTACACAATCTACATGGACCTAGTATACATTTATTTACTTCGTGTCCCTTACGCAGACAGTTAATACACAATTGCAAATCTTTTACTCTTTCATAACGCGTAGATACTGGCATTGACTTGAATTTGTAGCATTGATAAATTGTGTGATTGCCTTTGCAAATGCTACAATGAAACCGAGGAGTAGAAGAAGAATGATTTGTGTTAAACAACACAGATTTTGACCTCTGCGGTACATCGCTGTGTCTGCGAGCCGGGACTGGTGCGTGTGATTGTGACTTAGAACGATTTCCTTCTATTGTTTCTAACAAGTCAGCCCGTCCCTTAATGAAATCTAAGAACCTTTGCAATGACGGCAAATCTTTAATGCTATTGCGCTCTCCCTCCCACTCGCGAGAGGTGACTGGGTCGAGCTTGGAAGTTACCATAAAAATTATTATCGTATCCCAATGTTCTGTTGGCAAATTAAGTGATTTAAGAGCCCGTAAATTTTTGTTTACATTATCAGCCAGGCTACGTAATGCAATGGATGATTCCCGAGATAATGGCTCAATGTTGAATAAAGATTGTAAATGATTGTTTACAAGTAATCGATTATTATCGAAGCGATCGCAAAGCAGCTTCCACGCTGTTGTATAATTTTCAGTTGAAAGCTCCAGCGACTGAATGACTAGTGCCGCACTTTCTCTAAGTGATGCACGTAGGTAATGGAATTTGTGTATATCTGGAATGTGTTTGTTATTGTGAATAAGAGATGTGTAAGTATCGCGATACCCTAACCATTCCTGATAGCGACCAGAAAAAATCGGTAGGTGTATAGTTGGCAGCTTGAGTGTCGGCCCACCTGTCGCAGCCGAGCCAGAGTCGTCGCCCGCACATGAAGCGTCGGATGAGCTGGTCTTGTTCAGCATCTCCTCAGCTCTGGCGACAGCCGCAAAATACTCGTTCTCAAATGTCGTCCGCTCCTGAATCTCCTCATCTGAAGTGTCACATAACAATTCTATGTCAGTTTGGGTGCTGTCATAGTCACTGTACAGTTCCATGATTTTTTGCAAACGAATAGACAGTTCGCGGTTCTGTACAGCACTTAAACCTTCTTTACTGACGAGCATAGAATCTAAATATTGTTTGAAAATAGTTAGTTTAGCCTTTTGTGAAGCCCTAGTCTTTTTTAAAGTTTTTAAATCCATATTTAATCAAATGTAAAGTTAGTGATATATAGTGAATAATAGCACAAATATTTTGCTCAGTGAACTATTATACAACAAAATGCTAACGATATTTTTAAATGCCCTTTTTTAATCAAAGTGTGTTTTGATGAAAAAATTTAAAAAAATACTTAAATTTTGGCAAGCAGAAGGATGAAGCAAACCAATAATGCGCGTGAGTGATAAGTACGCAAGCACCGCGCAGCAGATCGAGCGAATGCGGTCAAGGTCAACCGGTAGCAGGTAGCGCAGCGCACTCGGCACTCGGTAGGTACAGATTCGATTCCCTGCGCGCGGTAGCGAGGGAGGCAGGCAACGCCAAGCAAAGCACACTGGAATCGCAAGAAAAGAAAAATCTAAAGCACTAATATATATATATATATTTTTAAGGTAGGTAGGTACATTAGATTTAGATAGGCAAGTGTGCAAATAGGGGCAATGAAATAAAAACTAGGACGCACTGAATGTATAGGTACAGTACCTAATATTAGCTAAATTTAAATTAATTGAAAGTGTATCGAATTAAAGAATGTGATATGAATACGGACGTGAATAAAACTACGTTGCGTTTTTAATGCAACGAGTTAAAAAGTGGGTAAAAAAGAATTACGAAAATACTTTAAAATAAAAACGTATTTAAGTAAAAATTGGCAGGTACCGACTAATGTTTCGTAGTATATGAAGGTAAAATTAAACAGGAATGGAAAAATATTCGTAATTCGGTTAAATGATTTAATTGAATTTTGCAACAAAGGCAAAGAAAGGGTATCTGACTTGAAAATTGTTCAACAAAGGATAGAAATGAAAAAATAGAACAAATCGGAACGAACTCACAGATTGCAATGCCGTTTCCTTTGTCTCGTATGACGCCTGAGTATGACGTTGATAGTAGGTATATTGTATGTGACCCTGGATCTTCTTCAAATTGTCGTAGCTGTAATTGTAGTCCAAAAATCGCCTTGAATAAGTCTCTTCCCTCTTTGATAGAAAGATCTTTGATTTGAAAGATGTGAATGGGTAATAAGTTCGTCGACACGTCGCGTCGTCCGGTAGACAATGACTTGCCGTTACGCGCCGACTTTTCTCGAACGCTCCGCCGAGAACAAAGGAACTGCTTTCCAAATGTCGCGGTTTCTTGATTATTTTTTCGAAGGACCAACCTTGGGAAGGCTTGACAAAATGATAAGGCGAAAATTTAGTTATAATAAAGAAAATATAATCAACTAGCGATTAAATTACAAAATGTAGTAAAAGGCGTGCTAGTGATCGGGGTCCTAAATCCAGAGTGAAGCTGGCTGGTGCGGCGGCGGCGCAGCCCGCGGGCCGAGCGGTGAAGGGTGAGGCGCGAGGGGAGGGCGCGGTCGCCGCGCAAGTAGTTGCAGCGTTAACAAAAACAAACAAAAAACGGACGGTATAAAATAAAAAAGTTAGTGGCCTCGATTCGGGATGCCACGCTCTAATCCTTAATTTAAGTTAGTCCGTCCTTATTACCTTTTAAAGATTGAAAAGGGACAGGAGATGGCCATCCTAATATTAGAGCTGCCAAATATCGAATTTGAACCTTATGGCCGTGTCGATTGTATGATTTGAGAGAGCACTTAAAACATGCGACTTAAAAATCTCTTAAACTGACAGCTGTGCCTTTATTTTAGGTTATCATTAGTTCAAATTAATATCATTCGTTCATCACCTCTCTTTCATTGGTTATAAAAACGAAAAGGATAGCTGAATTTTAAAATTAGAATTAGAGCTTGACATTCCGAATCGAGGCCAGTGAAATATTATTATTGAGATTTTCCTTAGTTATATTAGAAACAGTACACATACATACAATGTTGAAGTTTATCCCTGTAATGTAATGGATACCGACTTAGCAACAAATCTGTACCAGGCAACTGTCCGATTGCGTATCTACAAGGTCTTGCGATCATGTTTACTTAGAATTATTTACTGACGATTAGATACTTTCTAGTCTATGCTACGCTAAGATGTTATTTGCATAATAATTAATAACACAAGTGCCACATTAAAATAAATTATTTGCGTTCTGTAAAGTTTTAACTAAATGGGTAACGCTGGCCCCGGCCTCGATGTCAGCGGTGGGAGGAGCGGGGCGGCGAGCGGCGAGAAATGTGTCAAATTCCATACATTTTCACTGGGGTGGCCTCGATGGCAGCGGCGCGGTGAGCGGAGCGGCAGCGGTGACTGACAGCCGCTCCTTTAGGGATGTTCTATTTTATCGAGATTTGCACCCTTGTAAGATCTTTAATGTTTTTCTTTGTCACTATTATTGGTACAAAAAAAGGAAAAAAAAACACGAGTGGGAGATTATTGCTAATATAGTAATCTCCTCTTGGAGTTGGGTAGAATAATTGAGAAATGAAGGAATAATGCGGGTTGGTATCAGATTTCGGCAGATTCAGTATATGACAGAAACTCTTTAGGCAGAACCTGTATTAGACATTACAATGTTAGGGCTTTTGCCCTAACATTGTTTTGAAACACACACTTACACTTACTCACACATACAAATACTTAAACAAAAAATAAATATTTTACTAGCGACCCGCCCTGGCTTCGCACGGGTAATTCCGCCAGCGTAAGCCAAGTAAGCGTCTGAAAAATATTTTTATACGACTTGATTGAATTTTTTTTTCTATATTAAAGATTAGGTATTTAGAATGCTACCTTCTTCATAGAATCACGTCATCCATTGATGAAAAACGCATCCAAATCCTTTGCATGGTTTAGGAGGAGTTAGCGGATATACAGACAGACGTGAAAAGGGACTTTGCTTTACACAATGTAGAGAATGACAGTACTTTACTCATATAATATCTAATTATAGTAGTTTGAACTCAGAATGGTCTTTACAATATATTTTGTTGTTTTATGAGTACTTACCCTTAGGTTAGATTACGTATAATCTTTCTGCAAGAGATTGTACGATCCTGATGCTAAATCTGGTTTTATTATATCAAAGTCGTAGTCGTACGTTTCCGCACTCATTATGGTGTAATGTTGACGTGGTCTCATCATAAAATTTGGTGGGATGTTGACGTTGATCTTCGTAGTTCCGCTCTAATTCTTCTTTTATATGAAGTTATTTATTATATCTACATCCTCCTTACCAAACAACAAATCATAATAATATAAAAGCACTTCTTCTGTAAAGATCTTCGCACTTTTTCGATATCTTGCCGGGTTCCTTCACGATAAAGAATGACAACACTACGCCGCACAGTGATTGAGTGTATAGGTGTTTCTGGACATGGGAATTTGAAATGGAAGTTGGTTTATCAAGTATAAATTATGTTTTATAATCTTGTATTTCTCATTAATTATCATCGCTTAATGCTCTCGTACTTCTCAGGATATGTTATTCGTTGACCAAATTCTTTCTGCTACTCCTGTCATTAAGATTATTTCTGTACATATATAGCGCGTTTGCCGGTATCTGATGCTTTCGATGCAGCTCGAAATAAAATTGTACTTAGTGACTTGTTATCAGCAATGCGACAGACATAGATTTGCCCATGATTTGGCGAAACAGAAAGCTCTGTCTAGACCGCAATCAGGAGCATTCACTAACATGTCTTTTATTATACTGAACGAATCTTTCTTCAGACGTAATTAATATAATTTATATAATTGTAATCTATTTGAATGCATTTCCTTCTTGCGCTCGTAAATGTCAATTTTATTAAATACAATTTTAAATTGCCGGTAATCAAAACAGTGCTGTGCTTCGTTCCTGTTTTAGGATTTTGTAAATTTCAGATATAATTAACTTTACTAAGTTATATGTGAAAATAACAAAATCCAAGAAACTACTGTTTCCCTACGCTCGAACCACTGTGCGCCGCTACGTTCGCCGCTGGCATCGTGGCCACCCACCTGTCACCGCGCCGCTCACCGCCCCGCTCTCAGCCTATAAAACTAAACTAAGTTTGTTCTACAGCTTTTCAAAATTCTCATTCTCATCTCAAAATATTAGATTTTTTCATAGTTCATCTGAAAGTACTATACAAAAATAGAATACCTACTGACAGTCAAAACAGAATCGAAATTGATCGAAAAACAACATTGTAGTTACAGCATTGTTAAACAAATATATCTGTCCCTCTTTACGAAAACAAAGTTTTCTATGACGGATGTATGGCCCGCGACACATATGACATCACATGTATCGTCGGATTTCTCTATCTAACCATCAACTTTGAATCCTTATAACTTTGTTTCTGAGCAAAATATTTGGAAAAATATTTTTTATGTGTTTATCTGGAACTTAAAATATTTCGATGAATTTAAAAAAATGTGCACGTTACCATTATTTCAGTTTCAGACTGAATAATCCGAGAACTTTTGCTTTGTGTATTTAACACGTATAAACAAGTAAATGGACAGAATTTGAAAAGTCGTCGGAACTGTGGTCCTATTACCGAATTACCTTGGCCAAGTTGGCCTCCTGTGAATTGGAAGACGTGTCGGCGAATACAAATGCTGTGAGTGGTACTTCGCAGTCTCCCTCTACTTACGATGATTCTATTATGAAGGAGCTAGCTAGTTTCGTTTTGCTTTGGATAAAACTACTATCGAAATAAATAATAAACTCATAAATTTTGAAAATCTAAATTTCGTATCTACATGAATAGACCTTGCTAATATTCATCACATTGTAAAAGGAAGTATTAAAAAAATATATGATGGTGGTTTTTGTTTTCATAGCTGTCTCACTTTTAGCCTTACTGATTAATTAGGTCTATCCAACACGCCTGACCCGCCGCCAGTCCAGTCCAGACTCCAGTGCGTGTAGGTCAAAATGCAAAAGGCGACTCCGCGTTAAGCCACCTTAATGGCTGTTAGTAAAAAAGCGGCCAAGTGCGAGTCGGACTCGCCCATGAAGGGTTCCGTAGCAGCAAGTAACATAAAAGTTCTTTGGCGGCTGACTTGGCTCGTGTAACGACTAGATAGTAGCCGCGGTTTACGATTTACGATTTATGACGTATTAAAAAAAAACTACTTATTGGATCTCGTTCAAACCAATTTTCGTTGGAAGTTTCCATGGTAATGTACATCATATATTTTTTTTAGTTTTATCATTCTCTTATTTTAGAAGTTACAGGGGGGGGGGGGGACACAGATTTTACCACTTCGGAAGTGTCTCTCGCGCAAACTATTCAGTTTAGAAAAAAATGTTATTAGAAATTTCAATATCATTTTTGAAGACCTATCCATAAACACCCCACACGTATGGGTTTGATGAAAAAAAAAATTTTGAGTTTCAGTTCTATGTATGGGGAACCCCCAAAATTTATTGTTTTTTTTCTATTTTTGTATGAAAATCTTAATGCGGTTCACAGAATACATCTACTTGCCAAGTTTCAACAGTATAGTTTTTATGGTTTCCGAAAAAAGTGGCTGTGACATACGGACGGACAGACAGACAGACAGACATGATGAATCCATAAGGGTTCCGTTTTTTGCCATTTGGCTACGGAACCCTGAAAACAGCCTAAGACATTGCAGGCTGAATCACCCGATTGTCCGAAAAGGAAGATGATTCTGTGCTTCGGATTATTTTCTTTTTCTTCTATCTATTTGTTACATCAGCCATGTCAGTGGCCTTTTGCGACTCTACAACACTGACACCAGGGTTAGGTTGTGGTGAGGTTGTCTATCTAATGACAGTTGCAACCCACACGATGAAGAAGAAGAAGAAGTAAAGAAAATCATTTTCACATTAAATACAACGTAGGCATATAACATTCGGCGTTGAGATAGGGAAGACATCACGAGTTTTACAACTGGAGCAGTTTCTCAACAGCTTTATTCGTCGCCTGGGATCGGACGCGCTAAATTACGATGCGACAAAATTTTACAGCGCGCCCCCGGACCGATTTAATAAAACACTTGCCAATTCGTGCCTAGGGTTAAAATTTTGCCTCGCAATAAACGTTATGATGTGAAAATTCATAATTTCAATCAGTATGTAAAGTTTGTATCTGCTGCGGTTGGACTGAATTTTTATTTTCTTTTTTTTTAATGTAACCTTCTTCGTGATATCAAAATCAGCCAGAAAAAACTATACAAGCAAAGGTACACAATGACTGTGGCGATGTGCAAACCGCACCAAGCCAATTAAAAAAAAAAAAACAAAATACGTAAAGTACGTACAAAATACGAAAAGACTTTTTCCCCGACCAATAGATAAAGAAAACGCATACTCGAAAATATCTAAAGTGATATTTGCCTATATCAATACCCAACAACAAAAATGGAATTCAAAAGGCTTGGTTTGTGGGCTCGGTTTACCCGCGGGAGGTATGAACACGAGGCGTAAAACAAACCTGAAATAATGTTCACCATAACGGCGTACATTTCATAGCATTATGTTTTGATACTTGATGCTTCCAACAGGGGCGCGGCCACAAATATTCCTTTGTAGCGGTATTGCTTCCAAACTGCCAAATAAATAAGTCGGTGCTATAAAACGACGCTTTTATATGGAACCGTTTTCGCGCGAACGCTTAATCGACTGACGTTCCATTTAGGTGAGTCTGAGTACTCACGGGCTTTTAGTGTGTAGTTTTAGTGGAAACAAAATAGTAGGTAAGTTTACATAGAGTGTGTTTTTAAACTGAAACGAAACTAATGTTTCAGAGGATGGAAATGTGGATATGAATTGCAGAGAAATGTGTTTTAATGTCTACTTGCTCAATGAAGGTGGGTGCTATGATTTTAAAAAATAAACTATTCCGCAATTCTGACCTATTCCTAGTAGAATATTCTGGCAATAGATTTTTGGGCTGTGTTAATGTTTCTAAGAAAACCCAAAAGAAAGTCAACAATTGAAAAAACTTTAACGTGCTTTGAGCTTTTGACCGTTTTACCAGTACCTCTCAAAATTAACACTGGCTGACTTGAAAAATTTCGTCTGTCTTGTTTACTTGAAACAATCGTAATTTTTAGTATTTGAAAAACATTTTTTCCCCATACAATAAGTTTCTTTCAAATCCATGTTGTAAAAGAAACGAGTATGAAAAAAATACCTATAATGCAATTTCTACTGAGACAGAAGTTCATTAGTTAGCTCTTACGACACCCAGTCCTAGGTCCCTAGGTAGGTATCTTTACGAGTTGGTCCTATTCATGATTGGGAACCACACGACCCTATATAGTGCTTTTCAAGGAATAAGAATAGCGAAGAAAATATGTTATTTACCTATGATATGATAATAGTGAAAAGCGCAGTTTTAGTGGCTGTAAGAGCACGCACACAGCGCACCTGAGTTGTACCTACAACTTTTTGCATAATGTGTTCAATCGAATGCCGCCCGCGGGAAGAAAACTTTTCTTGTTTCTCCGCGAGAAATAAATGTTTATGTCTCAAAACTTTATTCTAAGTTACACTTTTCCATTTCTTTATCTCATTGCAAGTTAATTCAGTTAGTTGTTTTAGTTTGTTTTTGATGAGTTTTGAAGTATTCTGATAGTTCTCATGTAATTACTGTAGTCGGGCACTTATTCGTGCGCTAATCGTCAATCATTAAACTTTTTTGCCTTTGCACTGTGAACTTTCCTTGTGACTTCTTATTGTAATGTTTACTTTCATTGTGCAATAAAGTGTTTAAATACATACATACATACATTACCAGATCATGGGTCCGAGGGAGCCTGTCCACGTTGTTTATGGAAATGCTTCAGGTACTCAGATTCTCCATACTTCTGAGATGTGGTAGCAATTACGGGGCTTGACGCGATGTTTCGTTACTTTAAATGCTACCCCGTTTTGGGTTCTGAGCTGAGGTAGTAATTATAAAAGCAGCATGGAATATTCTATTATGAATCCCTGCCACTACTCAGAATGTGATTTTCAGATGAACCACATTTGGGACTAGATAACAATCTAAGGAAAGAGAGTACATAAAATCTATAAAAAAACTTCGGTTGTCTTTAAAAATAATATTGTAGTATATTATTAAAATTAATACAATTATCGAGTGTCGCGACGAACGCGAATCCCTAGGTGAGTTGAGACATACATTGCGATTATTAGTTACAGCACTAGTAAAAGAAAAGTAAAGAAGACTTGTCTATGGAAAGTTGGGCCATAGATCTGATAGACCTCAGTTGACATTTCGGTAACTTGTAGCTACATGTTGGCGGCAGAGTTTCATTTCTGTAGTGAGTGTTTCATATAACAAGAACTTGTGCTGGCGCTGCAGCTTGGAGCAGCTCATGTGTACCGAGGGAGACGCCGTGAGCACCTGGAGCACAGCACTGCACTGCAAGTTGAGTAACTAGATCGTTAATTGTAGTCTTTGCTACTGATTCTTCGGTGTCTGTCTAGCTCCCGTGTGAGTGAGCTTTTCTGTTCCTGTTCCTGATTATTGTTGATTTCCAGCAGGGATGGATTCCGGGATTGCAGATCGGAATCCATGATGCTTCTATGGATGAGCTGCGGCTTGAAGAACTACTTGTAGTCCAGGTTGGATATCTGGTCGCCGGTTGAGCGATCACACCTGGGTGATCGCAGCGGCGATTGGATCTGGGCTGCAGACCAGGTTGGATACTCTCCCACACTTGATTGAAGTGTGGCTTGGGTCTGGGATGTTCTAGAGAATCTTCGGATGCATCCAAGTACTGAGCGTTGACTTGATCATAGACGTCTGATTAACTCATCGCATCTATTGTGTTTCCCATAGGAGTTCTGCTGGACTAGTTGCCTGATATTATGAATACGATGAGAACGCGTTTTACTGTTGACTGAGAGATGAGACACTGGGGAAGGTCGTGGAGTTACAGTGGCATTCCAATGCCAAACGATTAGAAGTTGTTCATGTTGTTTTATTTATGAATGCAGATGTGCTGAGGTGTTACCAGTGAGTAGAGCCGACAACCATCACCTTTATCAATGCGAAGCAGAATATATAACCCAGCATCAGTTTCTACGAGTCCGGGCGTAATAAAGAAGTCATCGCGAGCGGAGCAGTTGCGGAGAGGTATGTGGATATAATAACATAATCACATAAAGGCACTCATTCCCTCTCTATATATACGGATCCATCTTATCCGCCGCGATAATCGAGCATTAGAAATGTTCAGAGGGATTTTTTCTGGTTTACCCACGCTACAAATAATATTACGAAATATAGAAATCAGAAATGTGTTTTATTGAATATTAGCGGTCCGTCAGCGGCTGCGCCCGCGTTGTGTAAGATGTTCCCTTGGGAATAAGATTTTTTCCCGTAAAAAGTATCCAATGAGTTAATCCAGGGTACAAACTATCTATATAACAAAAGAGAGTGGGCAAATTGGTCCAAAAATTAAAAACGTCCACCCTCAGAGTAGACACATAGCACGTTTGAAAGAGCGTTAAAAATGAAACATTTCATTATATGGAACCGAAAAAATCGCACCCTATAAAAATGAGATATTCAGGTTTATATAACTTTTAGTAAAATTCTGCTTAAATAAGGCCGCCCCCACAATAGCCACATAGCACATGTAGAAGAGTGTAACATGGGTAACATTTCATTATACGGGACCGAAAAAATCACACCCTATAAAAATTAGATATTCAGGTTTGTACCTATAACTTTTAATAAAATTCCGCTTAATTAAGGCCGCCCCCACAATAGCCACATAGCACATTTGAAAGAGTGTAACATGGGTAACATTTCATTATATGGGACCGAAAAAATCGCACCCTATAAAAATGAGATATTCAGGTTTGTAAAACTTTTAGTAAAATTCCGCTTAAATAAAGCCGCCCCCACAATAGCCACAAAGCACATTTGAAAGAGTGTAACATGGGTAACATTTCATTATACGGGATCGAAAAAATCGCACCCTATAAAAATGAGATATTCAGGTTTGTATAACTTTTAGTCAAATTCCGCTCAATTAAGCCCCCACAATAGCCACATAGCACATTTAAAAGAGTGTAACATGGGTAACATTTCATTATACGGGATCGAAAAAATCGCACCCTATAAAAATGAGATATTCAGGTTTGTATAACTTTTAGTCAAATTCCGCTCAATTAAGCCCCCACAATAGCCACATAGCACATTTAAAAGAGTGTAATGTAGCATCGGGCCTCGTTGGTCCGAGTGCTATGTAGTTTGATACTGGCGATAGTATTCTTTTTGCAATATATTCGTTCTCTTTTTAACTATTCAGTTTAGAAAGAGAACGGTAGAAACTTCAGACGGGCTGGGGCCGTGGAAGTTTGACGTTCTCACTCTCCGACCGCCGTCGTGGCAGGTTGTTTTTAGTGGGCCTAGCCCACGGGCGAGCCCTGCCCGGGGCAGTGGGCTTTGTAAAAGCAAATAAGGAGTTTATAAAAATGGTTAAAATGTGCTATAGATCTCCGCTATTTTTCAAATAACGTGAATAGAATAGATGTAATGAAGGGTGTCAAGAAAAATATA
Organism: Carpatolechia fugitivella; assembly: GCA_951230895.1. Taxonomy (NCBI): domain Eukaryota; kingdom Metazoa; phylum Arthropoda; class Insecta; order Lepidoptera; family Gelechiidae; genus Carpatolechia; species Carpatolechia fugitivella. Next base: position 6,372,852 of record OX579650.1, read on the forward strand.
TTAAAAGAAGCTGTTGTTGCTGTTGTTGCTGCTGCTGGCTAGTGAGCCAGAAGCTGCTTTGGAGATTATGCCGTGGTTTCTTCACTGAGCAATGTCTGGAGAAAGAAGAGATGGACAGCAACAGTTCACCCCGCCGAGAGGGCTTTGATGATGATGAGTGTCGTGTGATGGAGCTCGTCGAGAGGGAGGAGTATTCCCAGCGAGTACCCCGCAGAGTATTTTTATTGATTTATTGAGAATAAACGCACGGACGAGGCGGCCGGGAGGCGATTGGCGACATCGTCAGCAGGGTCGCAGACATAAAGAGGAAAGTTCCAAGTTATTTTGATTTTATCCCAGCTAATATTTTATTTATAATTTTCCATTGTCAGTTTCAAAAATGGCAGATATTTTCTTAATTCTTGACAGTTCAACTATTTGAATGTTTGGTCTGTTAAAACTTCTTGGAGTAAAATGGCGATCCGTTTCGTCAAAGATAAAGTGTCATGTCTTGGTCTGTCACTTTTGTAAACAGATGTTTACGTATTTATTTTTATTTTTATTTTTATTGAATTCCCTTTTATTGTATTGAGGTAGGTAATTTCTTTTGGGGTTATGCTTAGGTGACCTGCATAATATAAAATAAAACATAAATGTATTATTGTCACTAGTTTTTACGAATTGTTTGTATGTTTTTCTAAACGGATTGGTAGTTAGGTAGTTGAGGTTTCGTGTAAGATGGTTAGGTTGAGATTGTTTGCGCTGTTAGTTGGCTGATTAGGCACAGTTGATACACCTGCTTTAAGAGACATAGGAGCTTTGTAGGGTGATCTGTTTAGGATCACACGTATTCTATCTGTCCTTTTCTAGGTTAGTAAAAGGTTGAGATTTCTATGAGTTATGATGAGGTATGGAGTTAGGATATGGGAAGAAGTGATAGGTAATTTTTTTCATTATATATACCAATCCAAGTTGTTGTCATTTTCAAATCCACATATTTAATAATTTGAATATGATATTGTATCTTGTAGGAAGGCATTAATGTAATGTACTTGTATCTTAGTCTAAATAATTATTTTTCTTCCTAGTCGCTAGTTATCTTGATATTGTTGTTACTATATTGTTTTTTTCTATGTATTAATCCAATTATTTGTTTCATGTGCGGGCTGATAAAACTTTTATATTTAAACAACCATTAATATTTTCTTCTACACCTCCTTACTGACGCGAGATGTACTTCAGGACATCAGTGATGCCTGAATGAAAAGAAAATAATTTTTCATATTAAAAAACAACATTTATATCTTAGCTCTTCTGATTGTTTTTTCTATATGTTAACTTCTCTTTCTTTGGAAACATAGCTTCAATTTTAACACCTTAACTTCTTTTTCTATTTAGCTTTTAAATTAAATATAATTTAACTCTTGAGATTCTTGAGTATTGTGATTGGTGTTAACATTGTTTTGATTATCTTGATTTAATTTTTTTATCGTTAACTTAAATGTTTTAAATTTCATTTTAAGTTTTGCATGCTATGTCTTTGAAGAATTTTATAGATTCAGGTTAGGGTTTGCATTTTGTAATTGAGGTAGCTGTTAGCTTTGGTTTAGGATGGTAAGATATGGGTCCTGTTTTAAATATTTTTGGAGAGGTTTTTTATTTAGAAAAATTATTAGAAAATATTTTTCTGGTAATTAGACTTTAGCTAAGTCCAGGATCTAAGTCTTCCATTGTTTTTTTTATTAGATTTTTATTAAGTGAATTTTTCCCTCTCTTAGGTAGGTAGTTAGTTACTAGTAGATTGTAACTAGCTAAAAAATTTTTTGGGTCTTCAACCAAAAAAATTTTTTCAGGGGAGACCGGGGGTAGTTGTAGCATCGGGCCTCGTTGGTCCGAGTGCTATGTAGTTTGATACTGGCGATAGTATTCTTTTTGCAATATATTCGTTCTCTTTTTAACTATTCAGTTTAGAAAGAGAACGGTAGAAACTTCAGACGGGCTGGGGCCGTGGAAGTTTGACGTACTCATCTGCCGTCCGCCGTCGAGTGCGGACCATAGTATTATTTCTAGTGCTAAAGTTATAAACAGTGCGTTTAAGTTATAAATAAAGTATCGTGTTATAAAAGTGTCTTTATATATTTAAAGTAGCGAATTGTAGCCAAGGAGGCTACAGCCGTTACAGTAACATGCGTAACATTTCACTTTAAGGGACCGAAAAAATCGCACCCTATAAAAATGAGATATTCAGGTTTATAAAACTATTTGACGATTTCCGCGTAAATAAGGCCGCCCCCACAATAGCCACATAACACATCTGGTAGAGTGACATTCATTATATGGGACCGAAAAAATAGCACCCTATAAAAATGAGATATTCAGGTTTGCATAACTTTTAGTAAAATTCCGCTTAACTAAGGCCGCCCCCACAATAGCCACATAGCACATTTGAAAGAGTGTAACATGCGTAACATTTCATTATATGGGACCGAAATAATCGCACCCTATAAAAATGAGATATTCAGGTTTGTAAAACTTTTAGTAAAATTCCGCTTAAATAAAGCCGCCCCCACAATAGCCACATAGCACATTTGAAAGAGAGTAACATGGGTAACATTTTATTATATCGGACCGAAAAAATCGCACCATATAAAAATGAGATATTCAGGTTAGTATAACTTTTAGTAAAATTCCGCTTAATTAAGGCCGCCCCCACAATAGCCACATAGCATATTTGAAAGCATTTTTTATTTGTTACATGGGTAACATTTCATTATATGGGACCGAAAAAATCGCACCCTATAAAAAAGAGATATTCAGGTTTGTAAAACTTTTAGTGAAATTCCGCTTAAATAAAGCCGCCCTTACAACAGCCATATAGCATATTTAGAAGAGTGTAACATGTGTAATATTTCATTATATAAGACCGAAAAAATCGCACCCTATAAAAATAAGATATTCAGGTTTATAAAACTATTTGACGATTTTCGCGTTAATAAGGCCGCCACCACAATAGCCACATAGCACATTTGAAAGAGTGTAACATGCGTAACATTTCATTTTATAGGACCGAAAAAATCGCACCCTATTAAAATGAGATATTCAGCTTTGTATAACTTTTAGTCAAATTCCGCTTAAATAAGGCCGCCCCCACAATAGCCACATAGCACATTTGGAAGAGTGTAACATGCGTAAAATTTTATTATATGGGACCCAAAAAATCCCACCCTATAATAATGATATATTCAGGTTTGTATAACTTGTAGTAAAATTCCGCTTAAATAAGGCCGCCCCCACAATAGCCACATAGCACGATTGGAAGAATGTAATATGCGTAACATTTCATTATATGGGACCAAAATATCGCACCCTATAAAAATAAGATAAATGTCGCTATTTTGGGGGCGGCCTTGTTTACGTGGAATTGGACAAAAAGTTTAAAAAACTAAAATATTTCATTTTCATAGGGTGCGATTTTTTCGGTCCCATATAATGAAATATTACGCATATAACACTCTTCCAAATCTGCTATGTGGCTATTGTGGGGGCGGCCTTATTTAAGCGGAATTTGAATAAAAGTTATACAAAGCTGAATATCTCATTTTTATAGGGTGTGATTTTTTCGGTCTTGTATAATGAAATGTTACGCATGTTACACTCTTCCAAATGTGCTATGTGGCTATTGTGGGGGCGGCCTTATTTAAGCGGAATTTGACTAAAAGTTTTAAAAACCTGAATATCTCATTTTAATAGGGTGCGATTTTTTCGGTCCCATATAATGAAATGTTACGCATGTTACACTCTTTTACATGTGATATGTAGCTATTGTGGGGGCGGCCTTATTTACGCAGAAATTGTCAAAAAGTTTTATAAACCTGAATATCTCATTTTAATAGGGTGCGATTTTTTCGGTCCCATATAATGAAATGTTACGCATATTACATACTTTCAAATGTGCTATGTGGCTATTGTGGGGGCGGCCTTATTAAAGCGGAATTTTACTAAAAGTTATTTAAACCTGAATATCTAATTTTAATAGGGTGCAATTTTTTCGGTCTCATATAATGAAATGTTACGCATGTTACACTCTTCCAAATGTGTTATGCCACTATTTTGGGGGCAGCCTTGTTTACGTGGAATTTGACTAAAAGTTTTAAAATCCTGAATATCTCATTTTCATAGGGTGCGATTTTTTCGGTCCCATATAATGAAATGTTACGCATGTTACACTCTTTTACATGTGATATGTAGCTATTGTGGGGGCGGCCTTATTTACGCAGAAATTGTCAAAAAGTTTTATAAACCTGAATATCTCATTTTTATGGGGTGCGATTTTTTCGGTCCCATATAATGAAATGTTACGCATATTACATACTTTCAAATGTGCTATGTGGCTATTGTGGGGGCGGCCTTATTTCAGCGGAATTGGACTAAAAGTTATTCAAACCTGAATATCTCATTTTTATAGGGTGCGATTTTTTCGGTCCTATAAAATGAAATGTTACGCATGTTACACTCTTTTAAATTTGCTATGTGGCTATTGTGGGGGCGGCCTTATTTACGCGGAAATTGTCAAAAAGTTTTATAAACCTGAATATCTCATTTTTATAGGGTGCGATTTTTTCGGTCCCATATAATGAAATGTTACGCATGTAACACTCTTTCAAATGTGCTATGTGGCTATTGTGGGGGCGGCCTTATTTACTCAGAAATTATCAAAAATGATTTTAATATTGTAATTTTTATAGGGTGAAATATCCATGTTAATTGATTAAAATGAAAAATTCACATAACTTCGCTTTTTATTTAATTACATTTTCTTCAAAAATCCTAAAATAGAGATTTTTTTTTATTTTTTATTTGTGCTATATCACACTAACAACAGATTAGATTTCAAATACAGTTAACACACCTTATAATTAGGATGCATTAAGTAATTTGGCAGTAGAGTTAATTTTGGACCGAGGCCCTTTGATTTCTGCCCACTCTCCTTTCATCGCAAGCCGTTCAGTAATTCATCCATACATCCAAACTTTCGCGTTTATAATATAAGTAAGGATTATTTGGTTCAAAAAGAAAAAAAACACGCAAAAATATAGAAGTAAATTCTTCTCACATCAATAACGAAACCTATTTAAATCAAAACAAAGATAGGATACATACACGATCATTATCGATCTCTCTCTCTCTCTCTCTGACCACGCGTGCTTACGATCTGAGTTCGGGGAGCTTAGGACATAAAATTGCTCCCGCGAGTTAGATCGTACCTATTTTCGTAAGTTTAAGATTCTGAATAGCGGAAGTGTTTCAATTATAATTTCTAGAAGAATGACCCCGAATTAATGTCCGACTCCAGCTCGTTCGTTGTTCTGAATAGCGGAAGGGTTTAGGAAAATACTTTTAGGAATCCTGCACATAAAACCTCCCGCATCTCAGATTGGTGCCGATGCTGAAGCCGGGTAGCGTTTCCATATACGCGTCCACGTTGCGTTTTTTTCGATAGAGCACAAGAAGCAGGAAAGACCTTTGTTTTGATGAGGAAAAACGCAATTTAGATTTTTTTATTGTACGACAGTGTATTTTTGTGTTTTGCAAACGTTACATTCCATTTTGTCGAGTGGCGGTAAACGGGAGGCAATAATGAAGAAGGAGGGCTTACTCAAAGATAAAAGTTATAGAGAGCCTTTATTCAAAGGCTTTGTTTGTTGGTGAAACAACATTATCCGAAAGTTTCCGAGCCATTGGGCCTGTGGAGCGAACGAAGATAGCCACTTAACATATTATGGTTCGGGAACCACAACTTACAAGAAAGTAATCTTGCTTAGGACTTCTTAATTGCAACATTATCACGGATGTTTTGTATTAAGAAAAAATATGAATTATGTTTGCATTTTTATCCGAATGACTGATTAGATTGATTTTTATTGTTAACTTTTTAAAGACTGAGTAGAATATGCAAATTAATGAATGAATTGTTTTTATATAATAAGGTAATTTTCTATAATGTAGTATTAATAGCATTGTCGCTTTGGGTCCAGTAAATTGAATTGAATTGAAACATTTGGCAACTAAAAATCTACGCTAATGGAGGTTTGTATTCTTTTTGCTAAAAATAATAATAAAATTAACATAGTTAAACCCTGCTCCAAAGAGAAAGCTTACGAAATTTTGAAATTTTAAAACAAATCTATTCTCTTATTTCATTATATTAATATAATGATAACACGTCTTCCTGTCCTTACTTCCACTCTGTAAAGTATATCTGAAAAGTATATTCATTCATACATTTAGTCATTCATAATTCCGTATAGACAATTTTTCAGATTTGGAGATAGTTAATTAGTTTTTAGGTAAGTTTTATAATTAACAGCAAATAACGGCTGCTTACTCTGCCACACCCAATATCAAATAAATGTAAGTATAATATAAAAGTAATCAGTTTAAAATCGAACTTCAATGAGAACATGTTGTGTCCCTGAAATTAGCCACTTACGGTAAAATACTTAGATGCCATCAAAAACATAACTTGTAAAAAAACCAAGTCTCGCAAGCAACTTAGTCTACCGTAAAAAGTTGTGAGATCCATGTAATACCAAGTCGGTTAATTTATTCAGTCCCTACTTAAGAGTCCTTCTGTCTTAAGTTATTACGTAATTAGCTCACCTAACAACATCTTTTAGTGACCAGATCAATATTAAAAATCTCTTATGTTTTAAATAAATACATAGATTGACCTGGCAATCGCATGAAAACACAATGTATCTCACAAGTAATACATTATTATATTAAATTTGATTGTTTAGTGCGATTGCCAAGTCAATTTCAATTTCTATTTCAATTTCTATAATCTATGTATTTATTTAAAACATAAGAGATTTTTAATATTGATCTGGTCACTAAAATATGTTGTTAGGTGAGCTAATTACGTAATAACTTAAGACAGAAGGACTCTTAAGTAGGGACTGAATAAATTAACCGACTTGGTATTACATGGATCTCACAACTTTTTACGGTAGACTAAGTTGCGTGCGAGACTTGGTTTTTTTACAAGTTATGTTTTTGATGGCATCTTATTTTTTTGTAGATCGCATGAAAACACAATGTAAAAATGCACACCTACGCTCCACCTACCCTACACATACCCTTCACCTACCCTACACCTACCCTACACCTACCCTACACCTACCCTACACCTACTCTACACCTACTCTACACCTACCCTACACCTACTCTACACCTACCTACACCTACCCTACACCTAACCTACACCTACCCTACACCTACCCTACACCTACCCTACACCTACCCTACACCTACCCTACACCTACCCTACACCTACTCTACACCTACCCTACACCTACTCTACACCTACCTACACCTACCCTACACCTAACCTACACCTACCCTACACCTACCTTACACCCAGGGGCGTGCACTTCATAGAGGCAGAAAAGCACTGCCTACCCTGTCATTTTCAGATAAATAATTTTCAGATAAATACCTTCACAATTATATACATTAATTAACTACACTACACTATCATACTAACTACCATAACACCCATATTAATTTTACACATCCTTATCTTAAACAAATTCCACTCGTCTTTTGTTCACGTTCGCCAAAAGCACTGCCTATTCCAACTGACGTTTACTTACATGTAGTGAGAGAAAATATATGACTGTGTGCTATAAAGGCCCTATGTGCGAACACAAAACTTGTCAATGCGTTAGTGTGCGTGATTTCGCTCCATACAAATCCGAAAAGCCCAGCTTTTTCAACTTGGACTTATACAAGGCGAATCGTCGTCGAAGGAACATCGGTGGCGTAAATAGATCTTAGTACAAGTCATTCCCTTATAACGCACCGATGTAAAGCGTTCCCGAGTTCCAAAAATTGCGCGCCGCGCGAGGCGCATGTCAGCCAGTGCGCAGGCGCGAAGTTGGCGACAGAAATACGACGACCAATCACAACTCTCAGCCACCTCAGCGCAGCGACGCTTCGCGAGCTCGCGAGCGGTGGGGGCGTCTGTCGCTTTAAAGCTTTAATAGTCTCAAGACGCATTATGAATAAAGCGCGCAATGCTGAATTGGGTAAAATCAATATTTTAATAACTTTTTTCATTGCGGAATTTGGAATCGTCATATTGTTTACCTTTCTTGTTGTGACGCGCAGTGATTTTTTAAGTTTTTGTGTTTTTCTTTGGTTTTTTGAGCAATTAGTGCTTTTTGTGTTAGTAAATTACTTTAATAACAATGAGTAATCGCTGTGAACTTTGTGCCGACGGGCCGTGTTTGTTTAAACTGAAAAAAGGTGTAATTTTGAAGCTAAGGCGAATATCGTTCATAGAGGAAGGTGTGTACTCGAGTTGCATTTAACTCAAAGGAAGGGTAATGCAACTCGTCATTTTCAAATTAAATCTTACGAGACTTTCAACTGGCTAACAGGTTGTGTACACACCAATAGTTTGTTTTGTTTTCCGTGTACTTTATTCTGCACTTCTTTAAACGTTTGGAACGACGCCGGCTATGTCGATTTGAATAACTTTACTAACGTGGCCAAAAAGCACGAAAAGTCAAAAACCACCAGGGGCAACAAAGACTCGCAGCTCTTTCTATGATTTCTATTGAAAAACAGCTCCTAATTGATGTAAAACGATCACCTGCGTTTTACGATGACGTATTGCAAAAATATTTGCTCAAAGATAGGCGCGTAGATTTAATTTATAAATAGAAACAAAGTTGTAGTATCATACCGTTAATTTATTTTGTCAATTGTGCGTTATAACAAAAAAGTTAATAACAAAAAAAGCCAAGGCCTTTTTCAAGGCCATTTCGGGTATCTTCTAGTGTGACTTGTTCAAAATATTCAATCACCTGGTTAGATACTTGAGGTGGCCAAACTTACATTACATCACTTTGCATGGAAACACCACACCACCGGTCGCCGGTCAACACAATACAGTAATAACCTAATTCATGAAATTTTTTGGTAAGTGCTTTTTTATCCTTATTATACCTGCCTGCCTACTAGTGCCTACCCTAGCCCTAAACCCTGTGCACGCCCCTGCTTACACCTACCCTACACCTACCCTACACCTACCCTACACCTACCCTACACCTACCCTACACCTATCCTACACCTATCTTACACCTGCCCTACACCTATCCAACACCTATCCCACACCTATCCAACATCTATCCAACATCTATCCAACATCTATCCAACACCTACCCCACACCTACCCTACACCTACCCTTCACCTTCACCTTTCGAGACGAGCTGAAGACCCTACTGGCGAACAAAAATATAAACAAAACAGAAATAGGAAAAATTTAATAAAAAGAACATCTTGAAGAATTATTAAGCGAATATTTGGAATGTGTCAGAATAGCCTGTAATAAAACAATACCCAAATTAAAAACTAAATCAAAAATTTGTATACCGTGGTGGAGTGAAGAGCTGGAAAACTTGAGGCACGAAGTAAACACTAAAAAGAGGAGAATAGCATGTGCAGCTCCAAACCGGAGAGAATGGGTGGTTGAACAGTACCTGCTTGCAAAGGCCTTGTATGAAGAGATGGCATCAAAAACGCAAACAGAGAGCTGGAAAAGTTTCTGCACAAAACAGGACCGAGAGAGTGTATGGGACGGCGTGTACAGGGTTATAGCGAAGTCGTCAAAAACATACGAAGATCAGCCATTGGTTAAGGATGGACAGGTGTTGAGCCCCAAGAAATCAGCAAAATTACTGGCAGAGACGTTTTTTTCGGAAGATGATGAAAGGGAAGATAATGGAATACATCGGCAAACAAGAGAAGAGGCTAAGAACATCCACACGCCTTTACCAGACGATACACTAGACCCTCCTTTTACAGAGACGGAATTGAAGTATGCGACTGCTAGTTTTAACCCTAAAAAAGCCCCGGGTTCAGATGGCTTCACGGCAGATATCTGTTTAGAGGCTATATTCCATAATACTGAGATCTTCCTCGGATTTGCGAACAAGTGCCTGGAACTGTCACACTTCCCCAAGCCATGGAAAGAGGCCACTGTAATTGTGTTGCGGAAACCAGGAAAAACAGACTATACGCAGCCTAAATCTCTTAGACCCATAGGACTCCTGTCAATCATGGGGAAAATTTTAGAAAAAATGCTAGTTAGACGACTCAGATGGCACCTACTCCCCAAAGCAAACCCTAGGCAATATGGTTTTGTCCCGCAAAGGAGTACTGAGGATTCATTATACGACTTAATTCAACACGTTAAAGAAAACCTCAAAAAGAAACTAATTAATGTCGTAGTCTCCCTAGACATTGAAGGTGCCTTTGATAGCGCATGGTGGCCGGCAATAAAGTGCCGTCTGGTAGAAAAACGTTGCCCTGTCAACCTTCGAAGCCTTGTCGATAGTTACTTGGAGGACAGAAGGGTTCATGTCCAATATTCTGGGGAAGAATATACAAAACAAACCAGTAAAGGATGCGTGCAGGGATCGATAGGGGGTCCAACGTTTTGGAATATCTTACTTGACCCTCTGTTGGATGGTTTAGAGCAAAAAGGAACCTACTGCCAAGCTTTCGCTGACGATATTGTCCTTGTATTCTCTGGAGAATCGGCGACGGTTATACAAGATCGGGCCAACACCATATTGGCATATATACAAAACTGGGGGGCAGAAAATAAGCTAAAGTTTGCACCACATAAAACTTACGCCATGGTAATGACCAATAAGCGTAAATACGACGTGCCACGCTTGTGCATGGGAGAAACGGACATCACTCTAGTGGAAGAAATTAAAATCTTGGGTCTTACAATAGATAGCAAGCTGACTTTTAATAAACATGTAGCATTGGTGTGTTGAAAAGCGACTAATATATACAAGTCATTATCAAGGACGGCAAAAATTACCTGGGGCCTGAACTCAGAGATTATAAGGATAATATACGTGGCCGTCATAGAGCCGGTCATAATGTACGCGGCAAGTGCGTGGGCACCAGCAGCAAATAAAATATCCGTCCAAAAACACCTTAAGGCTTTGCACAAAAAAATTGTAAGGCCTACCGCACTGTCTCGTTAAATGCAGCTTTACTACTGGCCCGTGTGCTTCCACTGGACCTTAGAATCCACGAAGCAGCTCTTCTTTATGAGGCAAGGAGAGGCAAGCCACAGGCTATAATAGGAGATCGAGAACTGGAAGGAAAAGTATGCTTTTTAGAAGCGGACCATCCAGCAGTGCGACCCAAAATAGAGTTTGAATGCCTGGAAGACGTGGAACCTGAGACTATCAGGAAGCACAACATTCAAGGAGTTCACATTTACACGGATGGGAGTAAAATTCAGGGCAAGGTCGGAGCTGCATTATCTTGTTGGGATAATGGCAGTGAGATAAAGCACAAGAAATTTAAGCTCGAACCGTTTTGCACCGTCTTTCAGGCAGAACTATTTGCCTTATACCGAGCCACTGCTGAGACACTGGCAAGTGGTTGGAAGGATACAAACATTTTCAGCGACTCAAGATCTGCTCTAGAGCTGGTGGGAAGTGATGAGTCGTTCCATCCACTAGTCGTGCTGATCCAGAGAGCTATAGTTTCCATAGCAAATCAAGGCAAAACAATACGGCTGTTCTGGATTGGAGCGCATGTTGGCGTCCGTGGGGAACGAACGAGCGGACGAGCTAGCAAAAAACGCAGCGCTATATAAAAAAACAGCTCCCGATTATGACAAATGTCCCACGTCGTTCATCAAAAGGCAAATCCGCACCGACACGTTGTTAGAGTGGAGCAAAAGATACACAAACGGAAGCACGGCTGCAGTGACGAAAATGTTTTTGCCTGACGCTTTACAGGCGTATCAATTACTCAAAAAAATCGGCATTAACCCCATGTTCGTACAAGTATTGACTGGACACGGCGGATTCTCGGCGTATTTAAATAGATTTAAATTAAAAAACAGTTGTTCATGTGTATGTGACCCTGAAAAAGAAGAAACAGTGGAACATTTATTAATAGAGTGTCCAAAATATGACCTGATTAGAATAAGTTTAGAAATAGAAATGGACAAGAAAATTAGCAAAGATTCAATTAGTGAAATTTTAGAAAGTAAGCTTGTTAGAGATAAGTTTATATCATATTGTTTAAAAATTGCAAAAGAGATTATTCATAGAAACAAAACATAAGAAAGTTGTATACATAGTATATACTGTGTTATATATTTACAGTGTACAAATATATAAATGTAATGAATATCGCTAACAAAAAAAAAAAAAATAATAAGTAGAGTATAAATAACTTATAAGTTGATATTATAAATTGTTTATAAAAGAAAAAAATGCAAAGCTAAATATATAAGTAAGTATATTAATCTGAACATAACACTCTGAAATAAAAAACATGACACACAAATACACAACTGAATAAAGAACATATACCACAGTGTATCTTGCCTGCAAAAAAAAAAAAAAGAAAAAGAAAAGTTATTGCAATTGCACTTACCAACCAACAGAGCAAGGACTAAAAAAAAAAAAAGTCGTCTAAGTCCGTGTTTTACTAAAAATGTCTCTGACCCCCATGTCAGAGGAAACTGAAGTGGAACATACATACCTACCTACCTACCCTTCACCTACCCTACACCTACCCTTCACCTACCCTACACCTACACTACACCTACCCTACACCTACCCTACACCTACCTTCACCTACCCTACACCTAACCTACACCTACCCTACACCTACCCTACACCTACCCTACACCTGCCCTACACCTATCCAACACCTATCCAACACCTATCCAACACCAATCCAACACCAATCCAACACCTATCCAACACCTATCCAACACCTATCCTACACCTATCCTACACCTATCCTACACCTACCCTACACCTACCCTACACCTACCCTACACCTACCCTACACCTACCCTACACCTACCCTACACCTACTCTACACCTACCCTACACCTACCCTACACCTACCCTACACCTACCCTACACCTACCCTACACCTACCCTACACCTACCCTACACCTACCCTACACCTACCCTACACCTCTTATTCAATTATATTCCATTATACAGGTACACTGATTCATTTACTGCAAATGTAACTTTGTAATCCTATATAATGCCCCAAGATTTATATGGGGTTACAAAGTTATCTAGCAGATGATGTATCTAGAAAACTGGACCGAAATTGCAAAATATTTTAGTTTTTCCTTGGTTTATACACTAAACACTAATTCTGTTCTAAATTTGAAACTTCTATGTCTGCTAGAAGTGCCTTAGAGTTTTGATGATCGGTCAGTCAGTGAGTAAGTGAGTGACAAAATTAAGAAACTTTGACTAGTTATAAATCTTAAACTACTGGTTCAAATTAAATTAAATTTAAAAAATACTGGGTTTATACAATGCCTGCTTTATTACTGAAAATTCAGGTTTCTAGTTTTATCCACAACGAAGTTATAGGGGGTCGGCCCGAACTGCTTCGAGGAAAGGATGGTAGGGCCGTGCCGCTTTTTTGCTCGACTTGGCGGGGGCACTGCCATGCCCCCAGATAGCGTTCAAATCTAAAATTAATCCCTAATCCAATGGTCAGCGCCGTCAGCGATTGAAAATTGCGAAAAAAAATTGTATGGGTTACACCCGGTGACAGTCATTCGTTACGCGCTTTGAGTGAGCTAAAATCGATTACAGAGATTCTCGGATCGCAGGGCACTAACTGCAAACAAGTGGAAAATTCTCTCAAAGTAGAAAATATTATATAAAACTGTTTTAAGTAAAATAATATAAACTTTCAAACGAATGAGACACTTCTTCCAAAGTAACACCTTGACCATTTTCATATTGTAGACAACTTTTCACATTTTTTCAGCCCCGTAATCTGGTTTTATTATACGCTGTGATATTTCAAACAACTCAAGAAAAACTCAAGTCGTAAGCTACTGAAAAGAACAACAAAGTAAATTAAGCTTCATGCCAAAGGTAGTTTTCTGAAACAGAAATCCTTACTGTGCTGAAACTGCTCCATATTGTTATCAGTAAGTTAATATTGTGAGTCATATCATAGCACGATATCAAGGCAATACATACGTAACATACGAAAGAGGTGCTTTAAAGCCTCAAGCATATCCTATAAATAATGTATGTAGTAGTGTGTAATTATGTCGTGACGTCTAATTGCCCCGACGCTGGCGCTTCCGCCGGCAGGTGATCGTGGCTGTAATTACCCCGACGCCGCGCCGGTATAAAACGTAAATAATCTTATATTCTATTAAAACAGCCGCCAACATCGTGACTGAAATGTAAATGCGGTTGTGACTCGCCTTTGAAGTTGGTAACGTAAACGAACAAATGAAAACGAAGCGTTCTTGTGTCAATAGTTGAAGATCGGCAAGAAATATCTTGGCTCGTACGAGGATTCGGTTTCCGCCTCATACAAATACATTTTCATTATTTTGAATAAGGCCCTTTGTAGATAAGAAATTATCAGGTCTACATCGCTACACGTCAGAAGTAGACCATACATTATAGGTAGTAACTATTGAAACATTAAAAGCAATTTCTTATTTTTGTCATGGTGATTTACTGGCAAATTATTTTGTATCTTACCAAAATCAAATAGCTTGCTAGGTTTATTGAAATACCTAACACGCACGCAAAGGCGGTAAAAACACCCATTGACTCATTGTTGCAAGTGCCTCATGGCTGGTTCTATCACCCTTTGGGGAAGACTTCTTGGTCTTGGCAACAGATGGTCGACACAAAACTTTGAGAGATAGACTTTCGTCTGCTTCCAAATCCATATGTACAAAGATGGGTGAATACACAACATGACTTCCATGCTAAGATTTTTTTTTGTAACTGTGATGGTAGAGATGATAAGACTTAATTTATCTGGCTTTATCTTTTGGTCTAAGGCGTTTATTCATACCTACAATACAGTTTATACAATACATATAGATATATACATAAAGTCACTACTCTTTCTTGAAGGGGTAGTGAGAGACTACGTCATTCCACTGGCTACCAACCCAACCAACCCAACCCCTTGATTTTTTTTAATTTTTAAACTTTATTTTATTTTGTCTTATCTAATTTTATTTTATTGGTTAAGAAATGTAACCTGTAAAGGAAAACAGCCTCGGCGGTAGACCTTGTAAGCTGGCAACCCCCATAACTCCGTCATTTTTTAAAATTTCCAAAAACTGACTCGACAAAAACAGTCTATTAATTTATCGAACCTGCTCACAAAATTTCATGAGAATCGGTTGAGAAACGCGACCTGTAGAGTGAAATAAACAAACAAACAAACAAACAAACCACAAACAAACAAACAGATGAACATACAAAAGCAAATTTGGCCAAGCTGAAACAGAGACGCTTCGCTCGCTCGGTCAATAACACTACACATATAGCAACGTGCTATAATATAATCTATACTAAAGTAGAATATAAAATTAATATAAAATCCATGTTAACTGATTGTGTAGTAGAATACAAGCGGAAGTCTTTTTGTGGTCGTTATTGAAATATTTCATTTCGGTCACTGAAATGAAATATGTACCTGATTTAGTTAGTTACATATCGGTGTAAATAATTTACCATAATGTTCGTTTTGGCAAACGTAAATTGAGGAACTTGAGGTTTCACTATTTTGCACTATTGTTCAAAACCACAGTTTTATTTTAATATAAAATGTTATATTACACATTTCAGAGACCGTATTCGAGCGATAGTTTTCAATGGTTTAAAAGCAACAATTTTCAATAGTTTAAAATTAACACCGAGGACAAAATGTGACCTACTAGCTACGATTGTTTAATTGAATTCACGTTATAAAACCCACATCAGGAAGGCAGAGCAGGCACTCTGCAAACAAAAGTTAGATTAGTTCACCAATGTTCAACCTGACTCAGTCTAGCCAGCATGGGACTGGCTTAGAATGTGTGCTCTGTGCTCCGCGTTTGGAATGGAATAGGTGGGTACTTTTTTGCTTCACTCCACTTCTGTTTCCTGCAGTATTTCCCTGGTGGAAAAAGGCAGGTGAAGCTCCAATAGTGAAATAACAGGCAAGTGCTTGCCAGTTGAATGCCGCACTTTTTTCATGAGGGATATTTAGTTCCCTTTTGTTTTTCCTGCATTTCAGTTTTATATTTTGTGACTGCGCACTGTGAAATCGAATCGGTTTTTATCGCTGGTTAAATACATGAATTTATTTGATAGGTACGAGTAATATGTTACAGTAGGTAGGTAGGTATGCTAATATTTAATTCATGCATGACTCTTTTGTAGCTCTTATCGAAACTCTTGATGAACTTAATGAATGAGTAGTAGGCGAGTAGATTAATGGGAACAGTAATGAGGTGTAAATTTCAGCGTAGAAGCAAGCGTGCGGTTTTGTGGCGACTATCGGATGAGAATGGGGTAATTAGACTAACTATAAAAATTTTTTTTCGACATGAAATCAATACTAGGATTTATAATTTTGATATCATTTGAATAAAATTTACAAAATACTTTAAGAAGTATATTAAAATCATTCATAAGTCTCGGGTCCTTGGTTGGTGGATTACCACTCTTCATCATCATCGTGTGGGTTGTAAGGTCAACATTGACCTCACAAACCCTGATGTCAGTAGAGCCGCAAAAGGCCACTGACTTGGCTCATGTAACGTCTAGATAGTAGCCGGCGGCTTAACGTGCCTTCCGAAGCACGGAATCATCTTTCTTTTCGGACAATCATGTGATTCAGCCTGCAATGTCCTATTCAAACTGAAGAAAGTCTCACAAAGAGATTTTTGCTTGACAGTGCCCCTACTGGGAATCGAACCCGAAACCTCCGTAATGGCCGCCAAATTCTTGACCATTAGGCCACGGAGGCTGTGATGTGGAAATAAAAATAAAAGTAAACGTGTTAGGTACCAAAGTCAATCCTTCACGTTTTGGAGATGGTTTCAATCTATCTATAGAGATTTGGTACATAATCTATCACACCAGCCCATTACTGCGTGACAGGTGCTTACAAAAACATGGTTTCTCAGTCACCAACTATAGTATTTTTATTTTATTTATCAGGTTATCAATAGAGTATACATTAAACACCATATCAGCTATAATATAACACATATTTTTAAAACTAAATGCTACTCCAGTTACAGGTAACAGCATTCCGTAGCAGCAGATGTAGTTTTAGTAAAGAATGTTGATTCAAAGTCCTTCTCTCACTAAGCTTTAATTATCATCAACAGCTCATATACGTCCCCACCGAGGGTAGACTCGAGCGCGTACACATGTTATTGAACGTGCAAACCAGGGACAAACTTCTTTTGTCCTGTAACTAGCTAGCTTTAACGTCAAAAAAATATTTTGTTAAATCTTACTTCGAATAAAGACATTTTATATCTTTATCTTTATCTTTATCAAAGACAATCAAGATCATCATCATTAGACATCGGATTATATGCATTTGCATGTTTGCATATACAAATGCATATAATTCCATTTTTATAGCGTTATTGCATATTTTGATACTTTTTCATTGATAGTGCATATTTCAGTAGTTATACGTGTTAGGCGGGTTGTATTATGCTGTCGACACGTCTTCCTCCACGACAAACTCTGCCTGAAGAGGTCTCTGCAGAAATGGCGCCAAATTTCAAGTTCTGTCCGGGAACGTCAGTTGACGTCGAAAGGTCATTTTCAGCCTATAAATTAATATTAAGTGACAAACGTCACAAGTTTTCTGTAGAAAATCTGGAAAATATGTTATTGTTTATTGTCACAAGAATTATAACAATAACTAATATGAATATGACATATAAATATAATATTAAAATAAACGTAAATTGTAATAATAAATGGTTTTTTGATTGTGCATATTTTGTGCATATTTCGCCCTTTTTTAGTGCATATTTGCATGCATATTTTGTCATTTTGATAGTGCATATAATCCGATGTCTAATCATCATCATTGGTACCACTAGCAGCGCTAGTTACAGCAATGCATAACGTTGGCAAGTCCCTATGGTGTGGTATTCGTGACGGCCTGCAGAGGGAGATGTGACGTAGACAAATAACGTAGTTGCGCTACACTATTCCACGTCACAAGCACTGCCCGATGTCGATTTGTATTGCAACTGCCATCAAATTAACTGCTGAATATGTACCAAATGTTAGAATGCCGATATATACCTACCTATGCACATTCATCAGAATCATAGACTTCAAAACAAAAAAAAACAACGGCCCGTTACCATCCACTGCTGGACTATGAGCCTCCTCCACTTAAGTGGAGGGTTTTGCCATAATCTCCACGCTTGGCAGGTGAGTTGGAGATCGCAGATTAAAAGGTTACTGTATCAGAGCGCGCTGCTGCCCGTTCCCTGTTCAATGTGTAGTCCCTAAGGGCGTTTGCGCACTCATCCGAATCCGATTCTTATCCGGTCCGTTTTTGATCCGTAAAAAAATGGACGGTAAATTCACGTCTAGCGTTTGCGCACTCATCCGTATCCGATCCGGTTTTCATTCGTATTTGAGACGATATTGCATGATATTGTCGTAGTGATGTGCCGAGTCGAGCTGACTGACTGAGCTGATATCGACCATAATGCTATAGAAGCAAGAAACGTTCAAGGTATTCACTTTTTACCACTGACTGATGAGCTGTCGATTGTACTCGAGTATAGATTTCGGGTACTTATAGAATACTAGGTTCATCTTTTTTAATTATATCTACTTATGTAATGTAGATCCCGCAATAAAGTCGTTCACGTTACTAGTATAGTTCGTTTCACGTAAATAGAATCCTGGAGTCTCTTATCTCGAGTGTGCATTCGATTATATTTGTAACGAGTACTAAAATACTTGTTTATAAAAAAATAGTCAATTTGGTACATAGCGATGTCTGCTAGTGAGCAGCGCGAGCTATCCCCTCCCCGTACCTCACTCTTCATCCGTAAACAAATCATATAGTGCGCAAGCGTACGTACAATTTGTATGGCGGCCACTTTGACTCGATTTTGATCCGTAAAAAAACCGATCCGGAGTGAGAATTTACGGATCGAAAACGAACCGGATACGTATGGGTGCGTAAGCGTCCATACAATTACTAGGACGGTCAAACCGGATCAGAAACGGATAAGAATCGAATGCGAATCGGATACGGATGAATGCGCAAACGCCTCTTACGACACCCACGGGAAGAGTAGGGGTTGGTGACAAATGTATTTTACTCTGCCGTTACCACACGGCATCATAGACTTAGCGAGAGTTATATGGAAACGAAGTCAGAAATCGAATTCCAAAACAATTAAAAAAATTTTGGCTATAAGTGAGTTTTCGTTTATAAACCTAGTCTAGTTAATTAAACCCAAGAAGACATTCTATCTTTAAACAGAATCCGTGGTCCATTGTCATGTCACGAAGGAAAACAACCGCGTTGTTTTAAGATCCATCAGCTGATAAGCTGTTGTTAGACCTTAGCTATCTTTGTCTTACAATCTGAGAGAGATTATTGGATTGCATGTTGTTGTTTTAAGGAAACAGCCTCCGTGGCCGAGTGGTCGAGATTTCGACGCCCGTTATGGAGGTTCCGGGTTCGATTCCCGGTGGGGACACTGTCAAGCAAAAATCTCTTTGTGAGACTTTCCCTAGTATGGTTAGGACATTGCAGGCTGAATCACCTGATTGTCCGAAAAGAAAGGTGAATCCGTGCTTCGGAAGGCACGTTAAGCCGTTGGTCCCGGCTACTATCTAGTGGTTACGAGCCAAGTCAGTGGCCTTTGGCGGCTCTATAACACTGACACCAGGGTTTGTGAGGTCGATTGTCGATCTTACAACCCACACGGTGATGATGATGATGAAGAAGGAAAAGTGCTCCCTTGCTGATTGGTAATTTATACTGGAAACCTGAAAATATTTATCAAAGTAACGTTAAATCAATATTAATTAATTACATACTTACATTAGTGATATGTAATTTATGACCAGAAACATTGTATACCTACATAATAGTTTTTCAAATACATTTCATGTTTATGGGTTAAGCGATAACAGTGTCTCGTAGTACGTATGATATAATCAACAGATAGTACCATGTTAGCTACAGTTTTGAATGGATGGATAAATTATAAATCAAAACAGTTGTAGAACTTGCAAAAAAATGCCACTGTGAGAATTTAGAATAAAAAATAATATGTTCATTATTAACACAATGAAAGACGAATGCATGTAGCTGAGATGCGAATGTTAAGATGGATGTGTGGTGTGACGAGGAAAGACAGAATAAGAAATGAGTATGCAAGAGGAAGCTTGAAAGTGGCACCCAGTGGACAAGTGTACAAGTTGAGGAGTAACAGGCTGTCGTGGTATGGGCATGTGATGCGAAGAGGGGAATCCCATACCACCAGACGTATGCTAGATATAAGAGTGAATGGAAAAGCAGGTAGGGGTAGACCCAGAAAAGTATGGGTGGATTGCGTGAAAGATGATATGTGTAAGAAGGGAGTGAATAGTGATGTGACGTCTGACAGGGATGAATGGAAGAAGAAAACATATTGCGCCGACCCGAAATAAAGGGAACAGGGCAGGAGAATGATGTGCATTATTAACACGTTTACACTAATACAGTAGGTAAAAGTACCCACGTTATGTACTTATTAGGGTTTGTGAGGTCGGCCATAGAGTTTACAACCCACACGATATGAGAAGATAACGTACTGCTTGCAATATAATAGTTGATACAGACCTACTTACAAATTTAATAGCCACTATTAAAAATAAATGGAAAAGGTTGAGTTTCTCGTGAAGAAGTATAACAGCCTAATTACAACTTGGTATAGGAATAGCAATTTTCCTATCATCATACAACTTCCATACTACCTTTTTCTTTTTTAATAGCTTATACAAACGGCTTTTAGTATTTTAGTAATAGAGGTTCTATTACCCGTTACGTATTTCTAACAGTTTACATTATTTCTGTTCTGCGTGACAGGTGCTTACAAAAACCAAAAACCAAACACGTGTGCGACGTGCGTTTTTACGTGAGTGTTTCCGTTAATAAGTTTCATGGGCTGACCTACCACCCGAGAGGTTTTCCGTTATATTACTAACACTTTGTATAAAAGATAAAAGTGTCTTTATTCGTAGTAAGATTTAACAAAATCATTTTTCGACGTCAAAGCAAGATGACCCGTTCACTACAAGTGTACGCCTTCTGTAGAGGAGAACGGCCAGAAGAAACTAACGAACTGCTAACTAACACTTACAAGTACCATTAGATTTGTCTCTTCAAAACACACAAGAGTAGCAGATTGCATCTCTGAATGAAACAAAAGGAGTCTAGATATAGGAGTGTGGTAGAGACTTTATGTTCAAGACCAATTACACTTTTTTGCTTTTAGGACCTAATTCGAATTACATGGCTCTGTTTGGATCACATATGTGTCGGTAAATTAGTACTGCAAGAATAATGACCGGTAGTTAGCATCCGATACATAGACCTAAATAGATTGATAGATATTGCCCTAAAATAACAATCCGTTTCGTTTTGTTGAACCTTCCTCAGAGTAGAATAAAAAATAAAAATATACTTGCTCTGGGTCATAAACATTATATGGGCATTCAATTATTTTGTCCGCATGATGTAGTATATAATATTATTCTATTGATGATAAAATTGCAGAACAAATATCTCATCTCGAATTGTAAAGATTTACATTCTTGTGCCTGCAAATACTTATTCAGTACGAAGAATGGTAACAAAGTAGATATTTTGTCGCAGTCTATTCAATTTTTCTTCGCTAGAGCCATTCGCTAACCTGCCCACGTCCGAATCTAGGCTACGCTACGCCGCGATATTACGAAACCAGCCGATTTTGACTTGTAATTTGTTGAGGAGCTCATAATTAACTATCTGGAAAAAATAAAGATAAAGAATCTACCTGTACCTTCAGTGAAAATAACTTGTTTTAACGAAATTCTAGAAATATAAATTATCCAAATCTCTAGAAATGCATACATCTCATACAATGCTGTAGGCCAAAAATGGGTTTTTAATGTCATTTACAATACATCATCATCAAAAGTTCATATACATCAACACCGAGAAATCATAGAAAAAAGGACCTCTTTTTATTTGCAGATATCAAAGTATAAACCTTATTGAAATTTTCGCTAACTAGAAAACGAAATAAAAATTAGTAAACCACTTTCTTGGCTGACCGCACGTGAAGCCTGAAGATAAGATTATGTAAAAAATATTGCGTACCGTTTTCAAGGTTTATCTAGTCTAACTACAGTAGATTGAGCTATGTAGAATTCATCATTGGCGTTTGTCGTCTTTTCAGACGTTCAGCGTCATAAACGGTTTGGTTACATCGGCGGCGGCGCTCGGCGTAGAATTAGACAAATAAAAATAATATTTATTTTATTTCATTCTTTACTATTATAGTCTTTGAACAAAAAACATATAAAAACATAATTTTTCTGTTGGGATGATTGTGTTAAAAATTTTTGTTCGCTTCTGTTTTGAATCTACGAGTCAACATTGGAGGCGCGAGCGAATCGTAGATTGGCAATGTTTTATTTGTTTCGCTTGGGAAGATACGCAAAGGACGGCCAACTTGCAGTCCTTTGGGATTACTGTAGAACGTAAAAGGTTTTTATTATAATAGGTACCATTAAACAACTCTCAAACAATTAATCTTTAAAAAAAATTCGTTTCCGGAATTAGCTTTTTGTAGAAAATTGGATTACGCACTTATGCTGTCTTGTTTATCACTAAACCTCCTTTTAAAAAAAAGGTTAATACTTTTTAGTAACAAACATTCAAAGCAATTACCTATTTATCACTGGCGGAGACGTATAGTAAGTCCTTCATATTTTAGCATAAGTAAACCATTTACATTCTAAACTCCCACTCACCATTTTGAAGCAAAAATTCCCCACTTATATTCACATTCACCTTTACAGCCTGACTGCACGTTCCAGAGGAATGTTATGTAAAAGCCGATAAAGTGGGACAGAAGGACTTTCACATAGTTCTCATTCATATGGAATATTAACGTATATCAGATCAACGAGAAAAGACTATCTATAAGATCGAAATGTTTAACAAACTTGGCGTACCTTTTGTTGTTAATAAGTTGTTACCAATTTCCTTTATTTATGACCACAACTTTCAGTTGCCTAGATCTATTGTTTAATGTCAAGTGGTAGAGTGTTTGGCTCTCATTAGAAGTTCTAGGTTCGACTCTCTTGGTGGTCAAACAAAAAATACTTTGTGAAACGCAGCAAGATGTCGTGGTCGGCTCCGCAAGAGGTGGCGAGACGAGCTGGTTGCCTACGTGGCGAGTAGGAAAGTTTGGCCCAGGATCGGAATAAGTGGAAGGAAGCGAGGGAGGCCTCTGCCCTACAGTGGGACACCTCAGGCTAATAATAATAATAATAAAATAAAGAATTAAGGTGTTACCGAGCTTTGGTACGTTAAGCCGTTGGCCCCAGCTCTAAGAAAAATAGATGTTACATGAGTTTGGTCTTTGGCGGCTCCATAACCTCTGAGTGTTCGTGAGGTCGGTCGTTGACCGTACAGCCTACACGAAAAGTAAAATGAACTGAAATGAACTTTGATTCAAATGTTCTTATCTTGGCACAAAGACTTTCCCCACTGTAAAGGCCTTTTGTGTTTAACAGAAAATAGCCCACATAAGTTCGTATTCATATTCACCTTTGCTGCACAATGTACAATGCAACCAATGCACAGCGTAAAGGCAGGCAAAGTAGAACGACCGGAACATTGACTTGTGTAAATACTTCATACTACGCTGGACTAGACACAAATATAAATAAATATATAAATATGTGGGGACATCTTCACACACGGCTATCTGATCCCAAACTAAGCAGAGCTTGTACTATGGTTACCAGACAGCTGATATACATTACATAAATAGATAAATACATACTTATATAGATAAACAATAACCAGACACAAGGCAAACACAAGTGTTCATCACACAAATGTTTGCCCTGGGCGGGGTTCGAACCCGCGACCTTGTGCGTCAGAGGCAGATACACTACCACCTGGGCTACGGAGCCGTCAATCCGTATCCAAAGTATAAGCCTAAATAAAAATGCTATCACGGCGCTTGATTATAAAAACGGAGACCAGCATGTATGCAAAACTAATAGGTTATGTTATTTATGACGCTTCAGTAAAATTATTTTCTAGTAGTGGCTTAGTACAGTCAATTCTATAAGATTAGTATTCAGCCACTCGAAACCGATTAAATTTTCTAAAATATTTTGTAGGTTAGTAAACTGTACAATTCTATTCAAGCATAGTGTTAAAAATAGAATAATAATTTGAAAAAAATTCATTGGTTTCGATTGTTGGACATAAAATAGGTTAAGGGGGTATGATGGTTGACAGTATATAAGCGCTCAATCCGTGTGCGAAGTAGACGTAAGCTTGTACTTTTGTCATCTTTTTGTATTTTTATTGCTGTGTTTTGGATCGTAAGACATATGTGTATTTCTTTTGTATTGATTATTGTTTTAGGATAATAAAAATTGTTTTTAAAAAACTAAATCTGCTTCTGATTCCTAAAAATATTATAAGGAAATTGATTATGATTCATGTATCTCTCTATATAGTGCTTTGATATCACTTATGTCTTCTGATAGGTATGTGTATTATGATAGGTAGGCTATCAAAGGGAGTAGCAAATCTCTATAGCGTGGCGGCGGCAGCGCAAAGTCTTTGAATCGGAAGGACGGACACACTTATGCTGGTAGTGGTACCATAGTTGCTCTATTCATGTGCAGGCTTATCACTGTGACACAGCCCGGGGCGGGTTCCTGCGCCGAGGCCCGAATGTCGCCGTAAGCCCGCTTTGCATATTACATGCTGCAAGTACGAGCATCTGCACTAACCAAGAAGCTCTATAAACGTTTTATGTCTCTATGCTCAATGAATATCTGTCTGTACGTAAACTGTTGAAAGCTAATAATTAATTGAAGTATTAGTGTAGGTATGAACAATAGAAAATATTTGAGGATAACATGTCCAACCATCTACGCAAGTATGATAACTCCAACTTACTTAACAATTAAGTAAAAGACAGCGTTTAAAGTGATATGATACCACTATTGACAGTGATGCGATAATAATTACCTAGAAATTTTATTTCACTGGACTAGTAGGATCCGGTCACCTAAGGCCACTTCGCTGAACGGCCACTTCCCCATGAAAGGCCAGTTCCCTGAACAGCCACTTTCCCATGAAAGGCCACTTCCCTGAACGGCCACTTTCTTTGAACGATAATATCCTAGAAATATTTTCAGTCTTGTTGCAAGCTGCTTAACTTCACTTGACTATTGTTTTTGCGACATAACTAATCAGGCTTAGATTAACGATAACTATGTGCGATAATTATATGATTCTTTGACGTGCATTTCGATTGACTGTAAGACGCTTCATTAAACCACTGGCAGTTTGTGAAATAGGTTTTGCCTTCGTGTTGTAAACCTTGTAACATAGTTAAATCATCATCTATGTAGTGGCAATATTATCACATCTCGACACAATGTGTTTTACGAGGTTATAAATTATTTACGCCACTATCTGCGGCATATATCCCACGCCATGATTGACAATTTACACACACAGTCGATTTGCTGGCTCCCTGATGTATGGAGTAGATATTTACCAGGTTCAAATGTTGATGTTTACCGGGAGGGTTGGGTTAGGTTAGGTTACACAGACAGATTTACAGGAAAACAATTCGTGTATTCGGTTGTATTAAAATACATTGTTTGGTTCTGAGTACTTTCCATAAAAACATTTCTTGCTTATTTCTATAAATATAATTTAAATATACCTATACCATAAAAACTATGATACCTATTTGTGTTTGCATTTTTTTTTTAAATACACTACTCTTTTACTTTGTTTTCAGTGTTATGGTTCTAATAGATTTTATATTTCTTTAAAATGGATTAGAGAAGTAAAGATTTTAATTTGTATATAGGTAATAAACTGAACAATAAATTTAACAGCCTGGAGGATTTAGTTCTAATATAGCTTGCTAAAGTTTCTTAAATTTTGTAATAGGCAAAATTGATCAATCTTAACCATGTCATGTAGACGACAACTTTGCAAGTCAAGGGATAGTTCGTTCAAACTCGTCTAGAAATTCTACCTCTGAAAACTTTTTAAAACTTCTTGGTTCGTAATTTTTGAATCCACCCTGCTATCGCGAGCAAATGTGAATATTTCATGCTCACGCCCACTACGACTATTATTTCAATACGTTTCTATGCAATATCTGCGCGATCGAAAGTGAATTTGCCTACGTGCTACGAAACTGTAGCACCTACAAGCATCTTTGCATCGTCGTAGCCATATCGTAGAATATTGCTACGATAGTGCTACGCCTGTACTATTACTCGCAATCGTCGGATTGTTTTTGATCAAATCTTCAAATTTCACACGCAGTCATTAAATTATTTATTATTACCAAGTGCTTAAGAGGAAATCCGCCGCACGTACGATATTAAAATAATTAAATTAAATTCATAGAACAAAACCGCCCTAAAATTAGTGGGTGTAGAAATATAATTTATTGCAATCGGTTTCCAATAATAATAAAAGATTATTTATGGCAACTAGTTGCGAAACACTATTACAATAACGGCCGGAACGAGTCAGGCGAGTTCAAAATGAAAAAAAAAATTCTTAATGAATAAACAGGTTTTTATGCAGGCTACTTATATTTAAACCCTAGACTCGGGAACTGGGCACATGTGTCCGGAGAAAAGCCGCTCGGAAAATGTAATACAGCCTTGTAAAAAAGTCAGTTTAATTAATTTTTGTTAGTTCTATTATATGAAGCTTGTATGGGGCAACACCAAATAAATATATACTCCTTCATTTAGCATCTTAATAGTTCGACTCGTCCTTGGCCAAAAAAGAAAAAAGTCAGTTCAAAAATTTGCCGTGAGTGAGAAGTTATGCAAATTGTCGCGGATTGTTGAGTTTATTGTTAGTTTTTAATGTAATTTGAACTGTTGGGATGTAATAATATGTTTTTTTACGTTGGTTTATGTTTTTTACGGTGAAAATACTTAAGTTTTTTCATAAAAAATACTAAGTGTTCCAAAAAAATATATTTTATATGAAAGGGTAGTACTTTGACCTCGGTCTATATTTTGAAGTAAAAAACAATAATTCAAGATGATAAATACAGCTTGTCGCAATAATAAAAACCAAAAAATATAATTGATAATAGATATCTTTTTATTTCGTGTAAAATAAAACAGTAGTACAAGAATTATCTTTAGATTTATAAATCAATATGGTTTGTTTACATCGCCGCCATTTTCATCCCCGAGCTTAGGGGTGATGCATGTCGTACATGCATTGCTTTATTCGCGCGCTTATACCTAACATGTTTGAAAAGCAAGCAGTGCATTCAGAACTCTGTTAATGTGCTCGTGTTTGACGGCGTAATTTGTGTACAGAAAGCCTGAAATTCGTGTTTGAAGAGAAGAATCAACGTGAATTTAAATTAAGCCCCTTGTGTTACTCTGAAAATGCTTCATGAGAAAGTGTGCTGTTATAAAGAGGCGCATTTTTCAAACATGGCTGTAAACAACCACGTAAGTGCATTTACATTTAGTAGACTTGTTTTTATTTTTGTGAATGGAAAATTAGGACTTCCAAGACTTTTTGTAGGTAGGGAAAAAACGAAACGTGGCCAAACCAAAAGTAAACGGTGAATTATCGGTGTTTGCATGCATTTACCGTAGTTAGTTTTAGTTATTTACATAATTTTTATACCCGTACACTACAGTGCATATTTTTGTTCTTAACTACATTCTATTCTGCATTTTTCTGTTTATTTCTTGTGTGCAATGAAGTATTTTCTATTCTATTCTATACCACATTTTGTTAATAAGCCTACTTCAATCTTTTCCATTTCAGGCGGTCTATAAAATCAAGTACGTAACAGACACAACTTCGTCAGGTAGTAAAACAGAACTCGCCCGCAACGAGCGCGACTTTACCACGTTCAATTTGTACTTCCGAGGCCAACTCTCTCAGGAACTTGCTTAAAAATTCAACAACTTATTGTTGAGATTGTGCCCTGGTCACCTCAACAAATAACGTAAAAGTTACATAAAGTTACACCGACCGCAGACTAGAGTCAAACGCTGAGTA
Organism: Carpatolechia fugitivella; assembly: GCA_951230895.1. Lineage (NCBI taxonomy): Eukaryota > Metazoa > Arthropoda > Insecta > Lepidoptera > Gelechiidae > Carpatolechia > Carpatolechia fugitivella. The sequence goes on from OX579650.1 coordinate 6,401,044, forward strand.
TTAACTGATGAAGTTTAGAAAATGTATTTTAATATCTCCAGGCAAGATACAATTAAGATACACCGTATTAATTGAACACAGGAAAATAATACGGTATAGTTTTGAAACGTTAATACCAATACAGTACGAAGAGTATAGGAGAAAAAACATTGGTAATTGCTATATAGGACAAATTTTCTCCGCATCATGCAACCTTATTATTTTATTATACATACCTATGTTACTGTAAAGAAATAGAACTACGTGTGAGTAGTATTATGATTATGTCAGAGTTTTTTTATTTTTATTAATCTTCCAACGCTTCTTTTTGTGCCTATTTTCTGGCCCACTACTGGGCAAAGGCCTCTGCTCTATCACGCCATCTCGATCGCAAGCTAATTATGGACCAGTGTAAGCGTCCAAGTCGTACCGCCAACGTCAACGAGGTCCCCTCGCCGTCAACGACCATGTTTATTTGGATAAAGTGTATAAATAATTAACTTAATGAAAGCAGAAAAGCTGACAGCGCTGATAATTCTAAAAACCTTCTGTATTTTAGATTTTCTTTGTAAGAAGCCTAAGTGCAGTTAAAAATAATGTGTCATTGTTTCGTAAAGTGGTTCTTATCTAAAGGCGCTTCAACATCAGACTTCCAAAAATTCTACTTAAAAACCAGTATCGCGAGCACTCTGAGCCCTTGCGCGGCTCGCAAGGCAGATAAGGCCTCATTATGCACAGGAAGAAATGGGATTAAGTACGTACAATGCGTCTTGCGGGGTTAACACACCACTAAGTGGCACACAAACGACTTTTATGGCCGTGAATTGCGATTTGAATAAAATATTGGGGAGTTTGGCGCCGCGTGTGCAGTACGCAGATGTTGTGGGGTTCAGAGACGTTAAGAAGCTTTCACATTTTGTGCAAATCACTCGTAGAGACAAGCAAATTTATGGTACGAGTATAACGTTATTAAACATTCTGTGTAATTTATCTGTTTGTTAGTCTCAATTTTGGATTCCAGTCACGAATTTAGTTATCACCCCCCAAAGCCTACGTCCCCTTTGACAGTAAATAATATACCTGTTTGTGTGTGTGCGAATATGAAACGAATTTTAACAAATTCATTTGAACTTAGTATATTTAGTGGACCAGCAGTGGACTGTAACGGGCCGTTGATGTTGATATTTATTTTTACGGGCCGTTGATGATGATATTTATTTTTACGTGACGGAAAGGTGTCTTTTTAAAGTTTCCAGCGAGACGTCTCACTCACGTTAGATTCCCTTTTATATTAGGCAGAAGAGTACGGTTTTTAAAATGGAGATCGCAGAATTCTAAGATGTTTACGTATAATCATGAATCTAAAGCTCTTTATGCAGGAAATTAAGATACTGCCGGAAAAAATGCACATTAATTTAATCCTGTTTTTCTCAAGGTGTCTTCATCTGCTAAGTTGAGCATCAAATTGCTCTCGTAAATAATTTATGAAATATGTTAATTGTGAATACCCAATTTTTTGGCTATGTAAATGTTTTAATTGAAATTCGCGTCGCTTCCGTCGAAAATTAAACAAGGTGAGTTTATGAATATTGACGTTCATGCCGGGAAGAATTGAATCTGTAATTTATTCAGCAGCGCCATCTTTCCTACTTCAGCCGTATGAGCTTTATAGGTTTAATTTTGCAGGAATATTGGATAAAATCTATACATACTTTTTTAACGCAATTAGGTGATAATATAGGTATTGGATAAATTTCATCACACACACACACACACACTTTTTTACACCCCCGCTTCCATTTTTAAACTAATTATTTACTTTATTTTTTTATGGCATGGTTGTTTTGTTATTTCTTTGCTTGAAGGAAAAAGGACCCTTTTTCCTTCGAGTTCCTTTGCCTTGTCTTGATTATTGTTTTTAGGTTCATTTTGTTATAGTTATAGGTCAATTATTATTAATTATTATTTAGTGTGGGGACCAGAGATTATTCTTTTGCCAAATAAAAATTATTATTATTATATGGGCGCATTTAGTTAACGTCGTTGGACGAGGGTAGCAATCGCTAAAGCACAATTTTTTTTTTTCATTTATTATCCATTATTAATAACATAATAGCTTATGTCTATCCTTAACCTACTCTTATCCCTTTCAGGTTTATCTGTAGGGGGATGGGCGTCAGTCGCACGCAGTGCGCGTTTTACATAAATAATTAGGTACAGTCAACAGCACATCAATGCACATCGCTCCCAAATCGTGCTACATAAGAGCGCTCTCATGTCAACATGTTACAGTTGATGTGCTGCTGTGTGTACTTTAATTTATATATATTATCTGTTGGACTTACTTATTCTCTAAAATATATTTTTTCAGTATAGTGTTACAATGCTTAGTATTCTTACATGTATATAATTTCTCAATGATGCATATAGGTATATTATTATTATAGGGGAGTATTTATTCTCTAATTGTCTGTCCGTAAACATTTTTGTATTTAGCTAGCTCAAGCTTACGATAAGCTTCGTAGAAAATCTGGTCTGACATTCCGTTTTAAATTACTAATATATTTGAATTCTTCACATATAATTGTCATTTTTATTTTATTAATATATCTATCACTTTACAGTAGTCAAACAAGCGTGAATAGTCGTGTTTATATTTATCTTTAATTTTTTTGGGTACGATCTTAAGTATAGACAATTGAATTTTATATATATTTTCTAGGTAAGTCCTGTAAGTACGTCCATAACTACTTAGCCCGTATGATATTATTGAATCCACCATGGATAAGTATAATGTTCTCAATGTTTTGTATGGAAGCTTAGATCTTAAAATAGACAGCTTAGCCATTATTTTCCGAAGCCTGTCACACACTCGATCGACGTGTCCTCTCCAATGAAATTTGTTATCTATTTGCATACCTAGGTATGTGTGTTGTGTAACTTTTTCTATGGGTATGCATTTACACCCATTTCTACCTGTAGGCATTGGTGCTCGTGTGCAATGATTATTGGAGTGGCCGACACAGGTTTATTTGGTGATACTATGTGTATGTACTTTGTTTTATATGCGTTTAACACTAGTCTAACGTCGTGTGCCCATTCGCATACAAGGTCAAAGTTTTTTTGCAATAGTAACTGGGCTGAAAGTAAGTCAGAGTGAGCCCTTGATTTCTTAATTTTTAAAATTTGTAAGTTTAATTTTATTATATTTTATTTTATTGGTGAAGAAATGTGACCTGTAGAGGAAAACAGCCTCAGTGGTAGACCTTGTAAGCTGGAACCCCTATAACTCCGTCATTATAAAATTTTTCCAAAAACTGACTCGATTAAAAAATTCGAATAATTTATCGAACCTGCTCACAAAATTTCACGAGAATCGGTTGAGAAACGCTACCTGTAGAGTGGAACAAACAGACATACAAAATCAATTTTGGCCAAGCTAAAGTAGAGACATTTCGCTCGCTTCGCTCGCTCGGTCAATTACGTATCTATACCTACATAATAGGCAAACCTGATGTATGCGTAAACTTACTACTTACCTAATATTACAAAAGGTTTCATGTTCCAACGACAATCATAGGCTCCTTGGCTTTACAACCCCTTTTAATTGACCTATTACGGGGTAATTTCTCAACTTGAACGGTATTTCGAAGCATTTTATTGTTCCTTTATAGGGACTATAACCCTACACGTCTCTTTAATTTGTGGCGCCTATTATAAAAACAAATTTACATCGCGAAATATCTACTGCTGTTTAAATATATAGAACCGAGTTGAAAATGATTTTTCCGCTGTATTTTCTTATAAAATCGTTACAGTTTTTAGAACATTTGCATTTTACAGTTATGAATAAGGGTTATAAAATTATATATGAGGTAGATGACTAAAACTTGAAATGTCATGTTGTATTTTAAAAACATGGCAGTATTTGAGCCTTCAGTAAGATTGCTCTACCTACGTTTTTTTATTAAGAATCTCTCTTCTTTATGGTTCTAATCCAGTTGAATGTCCGGGATTCCGTGATCCGAATACCGAGCCGATAAAACCTAAGACTGGAAACATGACAAGCGGAACAGAAATGGGCACCCCGCCTGATTGTCACTGAATTAAAAGCTGAAAAATCGTATTTTGTTTCAGGGTGATAAAAATCTTTGTCCAATTGATGAAGAAATGAGAAAGTCTGATAATTGTACGTACCAATTTGATCAAATGATAATGGTAGCACGTTAAGTTTTTCCGCATTTTTTCATTTTCTACAAGTCAAAGATATTGGACGAATGTAACAGTTATACTCAAATAAATTTTGAACAAATAATAGATTTCGAAATCGGACAAAGATATTTGACGAATGGAATACTAAAAGGCACTAGAAAGATATTATATTACAGTTACACAACTTAACATTCAATGTTTTTCTACAATGCAATGTGAATCGTGAAACTAAATTTTTATGCTGGTATATTTTTAGTCTTTGTTGTGATGTCTTTTTCGATTGTTCTTTGTGAGCTTGCGCCGAATCCGCCCGTCATGGCTTAGTCCTTTCCTTACGGATACAGTGAGCTTTAAATCTGTTATGCGCCCTTAAAATGTGGTCGAACATTCGTAAATTCCGTGGAAGCTCCTCGTTTACTTACTTTATTTCAAAATTACGTGATGTTACATTTTTAAGAAATATCTTTTTCCTTTTTGGTTTTGTATCTCAATGTGAGATTGCTACAGTTCGGCTAAATTGGAGACATAAAAATGTTTAGATTTGTTTAATCATTCAAATTATTGCAAATATCATCGACGCCTCCTCTAAGCTTCCTCGTCTGGAAAATGTGTTAATCATTAATTACGCGAGCGTCACATAAACAAGCAAAATAATATAAATCTGTAAAATTTGGTAGAAATCATTATATTACATCGCTTGGTTGTGCAAGCAGTACGATCATAGATAGACGGTCGCATCGCATGGTCGAAAAAGCGATAGCCAATTAGGACAACGCCGTGTACATACTTTGTTACTTGTATAAATCTGCCTAGAAAACAGTATAGTGCCATCTGAAGTTTACGCAGACTTCCTTGTGTTGTAAAACAAAGTTATGTCCCTGCGACGCTCGTAGACTCACTCTTAATTAGCTGCGGGAAACTTACAGTACCTTAGTTGTAAGTTATACCAGTATAAACAATCCTAGAATGTGACAGATTAATATACGCGAAAAATATATACGTATTGGCTGTTGAAACTGACATAATAAATCTAGCTTTGCTGTCTCACAAACGATCAAAAATCACAAGATACATAGTTAGAAACTAAATCGATAATGTGGCCGGTTAAAACCAAAGTAAAATTCGTTCTGATGTTTAGTTTTACAGAAGGATTTGCTCTGATACATACATATTCTGAAGTTGAGTGAAACAAAACCAGTTTTTTTTTTATTATTTCGTTGTTATCCAATGTTGTTGGTATCCAATGTTGGGTTAAGAGAAGGCCACTTGTTAATAAGGTCGTATGTCATCAGTCTAGACTTGTTCTAGGTAGGTCAAAGGTTGAGTACGTTTTACGCAACAATTTTCAAACCAAATAAGTCTACAAAGTCCGAAACCCAGCAGGGACTGTTTAGCTAAGGTTTCCAAACATTAGCAAAGTCACACAACGACTCAGTCACGCCATCATGAGAACAGACAAGGTCACCAGCCATAAGTAACCTGTTCTGTTCTGAACCTCATTTAAATAATCTTTAGATTCTAAATTTTTTAGATGGGTATCTGGTGAAAGAAATATATAGTTTTAAAAGTGTGATTTCGCTTAGTAGATCTATACCGAAAATTGACTGTAGGCATCATAGGCATTGTCAAACTCATGACATCCTCCTTGGCCTAGTGGCCGAGCGTTCGATTTTCATTACGGGGAGGTTCGAATTCCAGTGGGGATACTATCAGACAGGAATTGTCTTTGTGTGATTTTCCCCAGTTTCGGCTACTATCTACGGAAGCGAATTCAGTGGCCTTTGGTGGTGGCCCTATACTAACACTGACACCAGGGTTTGTGAGAATTATCGACCGAAAGAAGCCGGACTAGTCGCAAGTTTTTTTAGAGCGTCTCCAAACAAAATATGTATGATGATGATGATGATTAGCATAAGAGTTACAGACCTCATTCTATGACTGCAGCATCTCTCGTCGCATTTAGACGCTTCCGGCCGTAGACCCGGACGCGGTGATAAATTGGCCCTGGGCTTACTGAGAGAGGTCCGACTAACTCGCAGATGAGCTAGCGAACAATTTAGGGATTTACCAGATTAGTTGCGCCGAGAAAAGCTTCATAGAGATTAGTTGTAATAGACTACTCTTTTACGCTAGCAACGTGTAATTTGGTAATAAAGATGGGTGCAGTGTTCCGTAAGTGTATTTTAAGTATGTTATTCAAAATCGAGATTCAATTGGCTTTTAGAGCTCCTCGGTAGAAACGTATATTATAAAACAATAATAATGTAATGCTGACGATAGAAACCATCAGCAGCTTACATATGTTCCCACCTAGCCTTCCCTAAAGTAGGGCGATCATGCCTTAGTCGACCTCACTGACTCGGTGCGGGTTGGTCAACTTTAGAAATAACCTTTGAATTTGTCCACCGTTTCCTCACGGTGGTGTGGTGGTGTCTTCTTTCACCATGAGAGCTTCGAATACACATACATAACTATTCTAAATTCGAAAACACGTGGACTTAGCCACACAATACACCACCAACGCTCTCAATAAGACTAGGAATACTCGTACAAATACAAGTGAAGGGTACAGGGAAAAACATGTCTAGTCACAAAAGTAACTTCACGAGTCGCGTTTTGAAAGTTAGGAACGATGTAATTTAGTGTTATTTTCGTGAATAGGATTTTTGAAAGTGAAATATAAAAGATATATTAATACTTACATCTATAATAAAAGCGGTAAATAATAGTTCAATGAAAACACTACATTTTCAGGTATAAATCCCATTTTTGAAAAAACCGGACTAGACATGTTTTTCCCTGTACCCTTCAATAGTGTAAGCACCTAAACTTATAAAAATTAAGTTGTCATTTTTTTGGAATGAACAAAACAAAAGATGAATAAACGTTATTATCAATATTATTGTGGCGCACTGTACTATGGTTTGGTTATGGAATCGCAGACATTACCAGGAAACACCATTTTTCACGCTCACTGCGATATTCAAACGAAACATTGTGTACCATGTCTACTATTTTGACGCACATTCTCTCACAGACTCTCAAATCTGAGTAAATAAAATACGTGAGTAAAAAGATAAATTACATTCAATATTTTTTTTTATTATTTTATTTTTCTTATTCATCGTTATTCCTTACGCTACCGCATTCGACTCTAGCTAAAATCAATCTAGTGAAAATGCGTATAATAATATATTACACTGAATCTCTAAATATGAAAATACTTGTAATATCAGTTTTGTAGATGTCATGCCTTGGAATGTGTTACTTTTTATGTTGAAGACCGTATCACGTAAACACATAGAACAAATATATTATGTAGAGTATGGATGAATGGTTTGAGGAGTGCTAGTGCACATTATTTTGTCAACAACAGTGTCTATTGCCACAGCGTTGTCGGCAAATTATGCTTTTATAGCATTGTCAGCTTAGGTTCTTGTTATTTTTTTGTGGATCTTATTGTGATGTAAGTTGTTGACAGAGGCCTGCTGAACCGATCTCTTGACTAATGTTAGGTGGGAGTAAAGAATCATTGTAGTTAATGATCCTCTTTACATGTAGGTCACCATACTAATTGGAATGTTTAATTTGATTGCGGCTCTCTGCTCATGTTATGTCTCCATCGAGGGACTTGTGCTACTCTAGCTAATCAGGGATCGGAAGTTCAAACAGATGTTTCAAACATCTGCGTGCTGTCTGTGACTCACACTGGCCAAAGTTCCCGACCGTGTTGCAAGATGTCGCAAAAACACAGTTAAAAGAACAATAAAGAAAGTAGCCCAAAAATAAATAATAATATCTCACCTTCATTTGCGTAATTAACTACATTAAATTTTATAAAATATTAAATTTTAAAAATGTGTCATTTTGCTTATTTAATATTATTATTATGGAGATTGGATTTATGCTCACGGGATTACAAATAAATGAGATCCTCAGCAAACGTACCAATCAGCTTCACTGTTTATGATTATGACCTCTAGACAACCTTGTTCATAATTAAACAGAATAATAATGAGTTTTGTAAAACTTTCTGATAAGAAGATGATTATTCAAGTTTTGTTGAGACGTTAGGTTAACGACTTACCTACACAGGTAAACATTTAAGTACCTTATTAATATTCATGTATTTGCTGCTGCTATCATCTATATCATCTAATGTCTTTTTAATTTTCTAAGATTTTCGATACAGAAGTTCAAACTTTCTAATATTGCTTGGCCAGAACGCAGCCACAACCAAATTTCCACAGCCAAACGATTGTACTTAAGTACCAGACGGCCACTTACGAGATGGACCGACGACCTGGTGAGGATCGCTGGGTCTCGTTGGATGCAGGTGGCTATGGACCGGTCGCGCTGGAGTGCGATTGGAGAGGCCTATGTTCAGCAGTGGACTTTAACAGGCTGAAATGATGATGATGATGATGATGATACCAGACGGAGTCCTCACCTAGGGCTGCTAAGGGAGCGTTAGTATGCGAATATTATCTTAAACACGAGAAATTATGTTAGTACTTCTTATTTGTATTCATATACTTTTCATCAGTCAAGTGTTCTGTTATGTTAAAGAAAAGGTTACGTTTCACAATCATTAATTTGACGCATTGATCTGTGAATATCAATTTCAATACAATTTTCGATGCAAAGATTTATTATTACGAATACGTTAAATTGAAATTAATGCTTTGTTGGGTTTTCTAATTTATGATTTAAGTAAATTGGTTCATTTTGAGAAATTATAATTTTATCTTTATGAGTACAAGAATCTTAGCAGAAAATTATATTTAAATATCAAAATTGATCCGTTCCAGATTATAATTGTCACATTCACTCGTGCGCCGAACTAAGCCCCGCTTATCATTATTCCGTGGTTGAAATACTGTACCGTTAATCTATTCACAAAACTTATCCGAAAGAGAAATTTTGGAAATTTCACACTAGAGCGACGTTAGAATAATAGACAGAATATCGTGGATTTCCATATTTATGAAGGGACTTGGCTAACCAAGGTATTAAATGTTATTCGATATTCAGCTGCCAATCCTGGGTTTAGATGTAGACGAGATGAATTAGGCACAATTCTGGATGGTTCATTCAGTTAGGGAAGAGCTATCAACCGTTGCTTACTGTTCAGCCATTAATTACGTACCTAATTACCATCACTAGCAAGCACGTGACGCGAAACAACAATTTTACATAGGCACCCAAATCAGCTCTTAGTTAGTTCTTTGAGAATAATTTCTTCGGAAATTTTACTTACCTACGAAGTTGAAGCATAGGGCGTTGTACTTTGAAAGCCTCTGAACTAATTAATTGGCTTAAATCTAATCTATTCCTTTGAAAAGGTGAGTTGAACCTTCGCTCAGATTGGCTTTCGTTTTGCTAAGATAAATATCTGCCTTCATTAATTTACACCTAATCACAATAACTAAATCTTTTGTAGAAATCTGTTTAAAATTGTTTTTATTTGGGTCCTAATTTGAAAGTCTTTTAAAGTCTTTTCAATCTATATTTGAATTCGTGAGTTACAGTGGCTGGACGTCTTCAAATAAAATTTTTAACATTCCAAAAAAGGATATATTCTTTTTTAAAAATATATTTATTGGTTCATCATTGACAGCTCATATATGTCTCCACCGAGGGTCCCATCCATAGATAAAAAAAATCTAAGTCAAGTAAGTAAGGAAATATTCCCCTACTGAGTATGAGTTTTGGGCCACCCTGTATAGTATAGGCCATGGTTATGATGGTATATTTTCGAGCATTAGGTAAATATAAGGGATTATTTATACCCAGCGTGGCGAAAACAGGATATTCTCAATATCAGTGGGAATCCCTCCGAGAGTTGGTGAATTTCCTCTCTCATACAGTATGTATGTATTGGAAAGATATTTGCTCCAATAAACCTTCATTCTATGAGCGCTTCGGGCCCCAGGTGAACAACTCACAAGAAAGAGCACAAATCTAGTTCTATTTAAGTATTTTTTCTTTTTCACACAGTAAACAGGTGGGCGGTACTTAGAATTTTCATTAACCATCTAATTATTCCATTAGCATTTTAAAACTTATTTATTTAAATTTCTAAAGAAGACAAAGGTATATCTAGCTCGCCCTGAAATTGAAAGCAAGTAACTGCATCGTCATCAACATCAATAGCTCATAGTACGTTCCCACCAAGGGGCTCGAGCCTAAGTTAGGGTGACAAAGGCTTAGTTGACTACGCTGACCTAGCGCGGTATGTAATGGTCGACTTCACACTCAAACTTAAAATTACCGAGAATTTCTTCGCAGGAGTGTGCAGGTTTCCTCACGATATTTTCCTTCACCGTAAGAGCGTTGAATAAACATGTGAATTTGAAATTAGAAAATACATTGGGACGTGGTATAGGGATCAAACCGCACTTCCCAGCCAGGAGGCAGCGGTTCTAGCCATTAAGTGCCACTACATCACCGAGGTGCCGTGTGGTGACGGCAGAGTAGAATACATTTGTCACCAAGCCCTACTCTTCCCGTGGGTATCGTAAGAGGCGACTTAGGGACTACACATTGAACAGGGAACGGGCAGCAGCGCTCTCTGATACAGTAACCTTTTAATCTGCGATCTCCAACCCGCCTGCCAAGCGTGGAGATTATGCTCATAGTCCAGCAGTGGACTGTAACGGGCCGTTGATAATGATGTTGATGTAACATCACCGAGGCTCATCACAGCTGCATCATTTATTAATAGCGACTTGCTGGCTTATTTATAGTGTCAATATGCTCTGATTGCGGTGACTATAGCCAAGATTATGCACTCGTTGCATGCAAACTATATCGTGGATCATCGAAGCAGTATAGCGAAGCTCCGCTACGCTCCCTGTGCATTTATAGGAACATGCTTTTTTCCCGACTGCGCTCGACGCAAAGGAGGGTAATGTGTTGATCAGTCTATGTATGTAGTACATAGTAACAAAAAATACAAAAAAAAGAATATTCTTCATCACAGGCATTTAATCAAAATTTTCTCATCTCTAGTGTCATTTGACACCTAAAATATAGACTAGTGATTCTCAGAACGGAAAAGTTTGTGCCTACATGTTTAAAGAGATGTACTTAAATCAATTTATGTTAGAAAACATTTTCTTTTTTGCCTTAATTATATTGTTTACGTATTTACAAACATAAATATTATTTTGATATATTTAGTTCATTAATTTATTATTATTATTTAAGCTTTCTTTTATTTATTTGTAGTTCTTTCATTTTGAAATTAATTGTTCTAATGTGAATGTTATGGTACAAGTAGTACGTAAACATTTTTAACCATAGCGGTAAAAATAGGCACATTGACCTAAAATTACATATCTGGTCCGAATATTCTTTGACATAGCTGATCACTAGAGATGGGAAATTTTAATTAAATGCCTTTGTTAAAAATATTATTTTTTTTGGTAATTTTTGTAACACGTATATGTTTGCTCCTTTGTGGCACTCTAGAGACCAAGCGCGTGGGCCGATTTTTATGATCCTTACGTCAATCGTTTTTTCCTTATTCCTAGGTGCAGACGCATACAGCGCTGTCTATCCTGCGCCGTACTTTACTCATTACGAGTATATTGAATAATCTTACTAATAACATTGATTAGATACACGTTCTCATACAAAATTAAACCCAAACTGCGGCTGCGCGTCAATACCTCGTCAGCTTTTTTCAAAATAGTCAAAGTTGTTTACTTACATTGTAATTTTTTTTTTCGAATTTCGTATTCATATGTACGTTTATTCGACGCTCTTACGGTGAAAGAAAACATTGAGATGAAACCTGCAATCTCTTGCGAAGAAATTCAAAGGTTGTTTGTGTGTGAAGTCGACCAAGCCGCACTAGGCCAGCGTGGTCGACTAAGGCCTAATCGCCTTAACAGTATGTAATAGCTTTTTTATATATTCATATTTTAGTTGCCGACTATTTCACGTTAAAATGTTTGGAGATAAATCTAAAAGAAGCAAAAAAATACCTCTCAATTTAATGTGTAGTACCCAATGTAGCGTTAAAAAGGAAAGCTAGCTAACCTGTGGTCGACGACCACAGGCGAAACGTGAAATTTAGGTGTACAAAGAAAGAGTTAGTTAAATTTGTCCGAACGGTATAATATAAATTTGAAGAGGCCTAGAAATTGCCAAGCATGAGCCGAGAGTCGAGTCCTGAGGGGACTCCGTCGATATCGTGTCGCTGGAGTAGTGTTGTGTTGTGGTGTATCGATGCAGGAAGGTGTACCAAAACCGCGGAGTACCCCGGAGAGTAAAGCCAAACGGGAACCAAAAAAGGAGGGCCAGAGAAACCTAAAGGGCCTTTTTAGAATTTAGAAAAAGAATTTAAATTTGGCAAAATCCGCATACAAAATTGATACAAAAAACAGATACAAAAAAAGGCTAAAAAATGATGGGCAGTCCCAGGGGGGACGCCGGAGCGCGGGTCTGCGGCACTCAGCTGGCACGGGCGCGGGCGCGCACAACGCAGGGGTCCAGGCACGTCCAACGCCCGGTGGCCTCAGGGGTCCGGAACCACGGCGAGAGAACGGGAAAGGCACGGAGGGACCCTCGTGTGTGTGCTGCAGAGACCGGAAATACACTGTAAAGATGTACAAGGAAATAATCGACATCCGACCAAGACACGGAAAGAGAAAAGTACGTCGATAAAAACCAGGAGGAAGACAGCACAAGACTTACCCGGCCAACGTAAAAGTAGGTTAAAGTAGGAGCCTGTCCCAAGGCTTATCGCACCATACGGGAATGATCCCGGGCAAAATCCGATTGAAAATTTTCTAACAAAGCGACTCACGTTTTGGAGATCGATCCAAGAAAAAAAAAGCTCCTATCAATATGACACTTCGTAGAACAATAAACAATTTAGAAAAAGGTCAAACCAAGAAAACTTTAAATTTGAAAATATGACATAAAAACCGGCCAAAAGAAAAAGGAATCATACCCAAAAAGGTTATTAAAAAACCTGCAGTAATGCTGCAGACATCCCTTCACCAGAAAAAAATCCTCCAACTCGAAAAAAGAAAAAAAATCTTCGAGATGGCAACCCTCGAAGGAAGTTGACCACCCTAGAACAAAAGAGAAGAATTGTCCAAAGTCAACTATGAAAGGAAAAAAATATCGATAAAAATTTATCGACACTCTACCCCATCACTATAAACCAACGAACACGTCATGTTCCCAGCACGGACGGCTCATAACGGCTCATACGACTCACTGGCCCCAGGATAAGAAACCACCGGTGTCCCAACAGAAGTCAAGTCAATCCACCAGGGAAAAAAAAGGAGGACGGAAATGGCTTGGAGAAAGAAAAAGGAAAGTTGTCAACCACAACAGAAAAAGGTGGAGACCACCGAAGGAAACACCGATGACGTGGTATCCCTGAGCCAGGAGGAAAATGTATGATACGTAAAGGATAGAAAGGGAAAATTGGAAATTAGGATATGTCGGAATATCGGAATGTTGGAATGTCACTAAGTTTTAAAACATAAACGCGCCTACAAACGATATTATTTACACACCTAAATGCTAAAACTAAAAACTATACAAAATATCAACAAGTAGTTTTTGAACTACTGGTAAAGAGTTTACAAGTCGAAACTGTCAGTTACGCCCGTAATCGGTGGCAAGAGAAGAAAAACTTCAAATCGACCGTGCGCGAAAACTGACAGACGACTTGTAAACAAAGAGCTATCAAACGAGGGCCGACGCTCGCCCACGTCATCGTGTTCATCCCGAAACACGTCAGACGCCGACGAACATCGGAAACACTCGGATCGGCTCGGAAAAAGGGCTCGACGGCGCAGTTGGTAGGCAACCAACGCCGTCAAAGGCGAGGTCGGGGTTCGAACTCGACCCTGTCAAAAAAATTAAAAAAGGATCCGACGATGGCCATAATAGGCCGACTGCGCAAAGCAGCGGTCACCGTCCTTCCGCGACAAAAAAAGCGCTCTTGCCCCGGCTCAATCCCAGCGGAATGACGCAACATGGGCCAGGTCCGAGGCCTATGGCAGCTCGATAACCTGACCACATGTTGGTTGCGTCAATTCCGAATAACCTAAATATCTACAAACTAACACTAAGATATAACATCAATCTGGCCAGACATACACACACACACAAAAACACAAGAAAGGCGTATGAAGTAGTAAACTTAGTGACATTCAAAAGAAAAAAGGATGCCAAAACGTGAATCTAAGCCAAATGACGAGAAGAAAAGTTGGTACACGTTTGCCTGAAGGCTTTTAGAATTTAGAAAAATAATGTTCCAGGGGAACATTAACATCAACATACAGGGAAAAGAGGGTCTATTTCAAAATTTATGAACCCTCGTGCGGGGAAACTGGATAAACACGAAAAGATATTCGGGGACTATTTCAACGACCGCGTCTTAGTATGGACAAATTGAAGGCACCAAAGATACGTCACACGATTACCGCAACTGTCGGCCAACCCACGGCATACAGTCTTGGCTACTCGTGGACAGCACCCAGTGTACACTTCTTTGCATACAAGAGGCTCGTAAATAGCCCCGCGAGTTTTGCAGGTGGGTAAAAAAAACTACACAAGGATAAACGAGTATAAAGGGGAAAAAAAATTAGGGGAAGACCGGAAAATAAACGAAATTTACAGATAAATTTATGTTTCGGGCGCCATTTGTAGCGTTAAAAAGGAAAGCTAGCTAACCTGTGGACGACGACCACAGGCGAAACGTGAAATTTAGGTGTACAAAGAAAGAGTTAGTTAAATTTGTCCGAACGGTATAATATAAATTTGAAGAGGCCTAGAAATTGCCAAGCATGAGCCGAGAGTCGAGTCCTGAGGGGACTCCGTCGATATCGTGTCGCTGGAGTAGTGTTGTGTTGTGGTGTATCGATGCAGGAAGGTGTACCAAAACCGCGGAGTACCCCGGAGAGTAAAGCCAAACGGGAACCAAAAAAGGAGGGCCAGAGAAACCTAAAGGGCCTTTTTAGAATTTAGAAAAAGAATTTAAATTTGGCAAAATCCGCATACAAAATTGATACAAAAAACAGATACAAAAAAAGGCTAAAAAATGATGGGCAGTCCCAGGGGGGACGCCGGAGCGCGGGTCTGCGGCACTCAGCTGGCACGGGCGCGGGCGCGCACAACGCAGGGGTCCAGGCACGTCCAACGCCCGGTGGCCTCAGGGGTCCGGAACCACGGCGAGAGAACGGGAAAGGCACGGAGGGACCCTCGTGTGTGTGCCGCAGAGACCGGAAATACACTGTAAAGATGTACAAGGAAATAATCGACATCCGACCAAGACACGGAAAGAGAAAAGTACGTCGATAAAAACCAGGAGGAAGACAGCACAAGACTTACCCGGCCAACGTAAAAGTAGGTTAAAGTAGGAGCCTGTCCCAAGGCTTATCGCACCATACGGGAATGATCCCGGGCAAAATCCGATTGAAAATTTTCTAACAAAGCGACTCACGTTTTGGAGATCGATCCAAGAAAAAAAAAGCTCCTATCAATATGACACTTCGTAGAACAATAAACAATTTAGAAAAAGGTCAAACCAAGAAAATTTTAAATTTGAAAATATGACATAAAAACTGGCCAAAAGAAAAAGGAATCATACCCAAAAAGGTTATTAAAAAACCTGCAGTAATGCTGCACCAAGTAGTACCCACTCAAATGAAAATTGGAGCGCAGCGAAGGAGTTTTTCATCCGAGAGTACCCAGAAGTGAGCACTTACGTGCTTGTACCTAAAATGGAATATATGGGAATCTTCAATTTGTTATCCGCCGTTATATAAAACAAATTCATAATTTATTATTAACTTCATAAATTAATTAATTTAATTTGAAACAAATTATGTTCTCTGAAAACAAAGTACCTATCAAATACGATCATGTTGAAACCTCAGCATCCATAACGGTTATTATTTAAATTACCGAACCAAATACTGTTGTGGATATATATTTCATGATATTTAATTAAAAATAGATCGTGTAACCAAATTATATTTATAATTCGTGATTTAATTACAATGAAACGTTATTTATTATTTCGTTAGTAAATACAACATAACACACACTTGCTGGTGGATAATAAGGTAAAAAAATTTGAAGATCGTCGCTAACTCCCTGCTTCTAGAGGGTACGCTTTTTATTTCGTTAGGGGTACATTTGTTTGGGTACACGTGCCATCCATGATAGCTTTGACGTCGAAAAATAATTTGTAAAAATCTTAATTCGAATAAAAAGAATTGACTTTTGACTTTTTTGAGTAGGCCATGCATGCCTTGTCTATCTAGACCATTTGCGAACTGTTTCTATTCTATTCCATTAGCGATTTTAACAATATTTGTTACAACTTCAATCATTCATTCATTAAGCTTTTGCTGTGACTATTTTCAATTATTCTGTCTTTTCTTCTACATCAACTTTTTTGTACTTCATAGTAATTAAATTGTTTGCTTGTTTCACCTCACGACTAGTTTACACCGTAGCGTTTGTAAAATATATCTTCATTTAAATACCTATCCTTCCGAGAATATTACTCCAAATCGTTTTACTGTTAATTGAGCAGGTTTACCTACTTATATAATAACGAATTCTAACGTAATAAATAAATGAATTATTATGTACCTATACCATATCCAAATGAACAAAATAATATTCCTAACACACCGGTTGCAGCAACTACTAAAAAAATCAAAATTAAAATTGTTACTCATTCTTAGAGAAAATATATTTAATTACTGTGAAAAAATGTTTTCTGCCAATGAAATTGTGTCAAATCTGGCCAACAGATGATGAAGTTTGTTATTGAAAATTATTTCTTTCAGATGGACGAAGTATAATGATCAACAGCATACGTCCCCACCAAGGGGCACAAATACTTAATTTATAGACACACATTGCTACCTCATGACTTCATTATAAGTTCTCACCAAAGAGCAACACTCCATGGCCGAGTGGTCGAGATTTCACCGCTCATTACGGAGGTTCCGGTTCGATTCCCGGTGGAGACACTGTCAAGCAAAAATCCCTTTGTGAGACTTTACCCAGTTTGGTTAAGACTTTGCAGACAATCACCTGATTGTCCGAAAAGAAAGAATATTCCGTGCTTCGAAAGAAGCATTAAGCCGTTGGTCTAGTCGTTAATCTAGTCGATACACGAGCCATGTCAGTGGCCTTTGGCGGCTCTATAACACTGACACTAGGGTTTGTGAGGTCGGTTGTCGATCTTACAACCCACACGATGATGAAGAAGAAGGCCAAAGAGGTATTCAAAATTGAACACTTGAGCTTTTGATTTATTAATAAGCTTCCACAGTTTCTTTAATTTTTCTGAAAATAATGTAGGTACCTATCTACTGTGATTTTTTTAGATCATTGAAAATTTCCATAAAATATTTATGCCTGAATATTTTTCCGTTAAATAGATATGTCTTGTTACTTAACGTCAATTCATCGTGTTAACACTAAAAGATGTCTACAATTCTCTGATTAGGCAAGTTTAAATTGCTTTTAGGTGTTTCTCATGATTCAGCTGTTACGTTACATCGTATTTGAATACAGTTTGTGAGGGTTCTTGAATTTGTATTTGAGGTATTTCCAATTAATTTTCAAAAGCATGTGGTGTAGGAACTAGGGATGCTGCTTCTGTCGAAGGCGTTAGTTAAAACTCCACCATGTAACTCGTTTTCGAATTTCAAATATACGTTAATTTCTACGAATAAGGAAGTTAATTTGGTGCTTTTATAGAGAAAGAAAACATTGCGAGGAGATGTCACCTGCACACACCTGTGAAGAAATTCTAAGATTGTGTGTTGGGGACGTATAAATAGATGTATATTATGAACATAACAATAATTTCATTCTTTCCTATTTGATACAATAATATGACTTGTTCATCTAAAGACTTCTTGCTGTTTGTCTGTCTAATTATGAATACTCCATACCAACTTTTCAAAACACTCGTTACTCAAGCAGTTTAAGTTATATTGGCTAAAAAAACATCTTGAAGTTCCGAATAAATTACGTATTATTACGTCGCTTGCTAAGCCAATTACAGCAGCGTCACTCGCCAAGGGAACGCCGAGAAAATTATACACGTCACAAAATAATTACATCAAACCACAACAAGGGCATACATATTTATAAGCTAAGTTGTAGATAACCGATTTTATTATGTATGGCCCAGTTGTTATTAATTTTGCCTCGTAAATTTGACACAATCTATTTGGCGCTGTCGTAGATAGACGCAACCAATCACGAAATTCGAATGGTATTTATCTACCTGAATATAGTCATAAAAATCGAAATTAAAAAATTATCGCTGTCTGTGATTTGTCGTTTCGTGATTTGCCTGAACTGATATAATAGTTATATTTTTCAGACTTTTACAAATAATGTTTTTGAATTATGACTGCTCATAATAAAGCCAAATTTTACTCTGAATATAAAATTCTGAAAGTTGAAAAAGTAAACGTCTGTTGAAAACAAGATGTAAAACTGAGAACTTATTTATCTTGAGAATATTCTAAAGCAGAGTGCTACAAAAAAAATAGATTAAAATAAAAGAAAATAGTACAGTTTTCCTAAAAGTATTATTAGTTTCCTAGTAGTATTGGTTTACTTTTATAACCATGTCGCTTGAAAAGTGGTTAAGTTTTTTGTAACTTGCTACTCTCTATGCTTTTTAAAATTATAAAGCGCATACATAATGTTTAAAAATATGACTTACTTTATCATCAACAAAACAATGATAATAAGCACCTTTTTTGTTATACAACAGTATGTTAAAACTGGTAGGTATAATACACGAGTCTGTATGTGTATGTGTGGTAAATTGGCAACGTTAGGCAAATACTAATCAGACTGCGAAATCGTTGAGAAAGTAATTAGTTTGTCACTAATATAACATTGGGTCTTAAAAAGGCTTTTTGAATATGAGTAGGGTAGTTAGTTGCATTAAAGATAAATAGATTGCCTAACTTAGAAAAAAAATTTTTTTTAGAAATTGTACGTGGCTGCGGCGCATTTTAAGGGCTTAAGACTTTTTATCAAGGATAAATAAAAAATAACACGCAAATGACTTTGAGTTAGGTAAACTTTTCCTCAGACTACTTATTAGTACATACTGTTTTGACCTTTAATAAAATATGTGCACACTGTAACGAGGCATTCGTCCTCTTTCCTGTTTTATGACTGGCAACCTTTCTTGCTGGCAGTTTTATCTTTCATTATTTATTTTCAAATTTAGATTTCTTACGTTTCGATTTTGTCTTTTTTCTGCTAAATTCTTCACTTCATGTCCTAATCTCCAACAGTAAACTCCTAAAGCTTATCATAATTTTTCCATGTTAGTTACATAATATATAAATACCTTTTCTTCGGACTGTGCCCTGGATATTGCCACATACCAATCCTCTACAACACTCTTCGTGTGGTCCAGCAGCTTGTGGAGGCTGCTGGGCGACAACACTACCTTATTTTATGCCCGTTTTCACGACGCAAGTGCTGTATTTTTTTTAAATATTGGTACCTAATTACCTATTGTTATTTTGAAAGTTACGATGACTGTACATAAACCATTAAGTAAATCTGGCAAACAGTACACAGGATAACGGATTGCATACAATATATCCGGTAAAAAAAATATTACCATAGTAAAAGCGAAATTCATACGTGGCCGTGGACAAGCAGCTAGTCAATAAAACAACTGCAACACAGCATAGTGTGCATACGTAATAGAATGCGTAATTTAGTGGCGTTTACCACCAAGTACCATTTTTTATTAGTTTTGCCCTACCATGGCAACCATAATACTAGGTGGCGCAAAAGTAATGACCCTATTTGGTTCAGCTGCAACATCTATTCTAAATTAGAAAACTAGAAATAATTTTTCATATAATGTATATTTAGGCCATGAAATTTCATCGTATTACAATTTGGCTCAAATGTGCATCAACTGGAGGTCACCATTTAAGAGACATAGTCTTCAAATCGTAATGCGATGAAATTTCATGGCCTATATATATATGAAAAACTGAACCAAATAGGGTTATTACTTTTGCGCCACCTTACAAGTAAGAAAATTGCATTTGCAGATTTTTGTGACTCTGTATTTTATATGCCGTAGGTAGCTGAAGTTCGCAAGCAATCAGTGTAATGCTGGCGTGTGTAATCTGACCCTATTACAAAGTTGGATGACGTAGGGTGCGTTTATCATGCGAACATTATGTGATAACAAATGTGCGACGCGGAGATACCTACCTAACCATAACCACACCCAGCATTCGAATCTGGAAGATTTCAAATCTTCACACACAGTCGGGAAGTGATTAATTATAATACCAACGGTATTTAATTCAAATGAATTATCAAAGTAAGCCGGGCCAAAATAATTTTAACTGCGAAGAAATCCTTTAATTACAAATTAGCGTGATTGTTAAGAACTAAGAATTTGGAACTTGATGCTTTAATTATTTATTTGGATGAAACTTATGAACCTGTCATCTCTACTCTAAAGATTTAGTTTAAATTGCTATCTGTGCAACGACTCATAATCTTGGACTAATTTAGTCCAAGCTCATAATGTACTTAACACTCAATACATTACCATAATGTGAGCAAATAGTGTTGGTGTCATTATGAAAGAAAACAGTGTGAGTGTCTTGGAATGACGAGTACAAGTTAGATGTATTTTTAAGTATATTTTCATACCTCTAAGATTTATAAAAAAATACCAATTGAATTGTACTTTTACGCGCATTATTCAGTAGATTGTATCTTGTCCTAAGCCCTGAAGATTCCGAATGCTACAAGACATGTAAATAAAAAAAAAGGAGAAAATATAAATTTTCAAAGCTTACTTACTAAAGATATTTGGGAACATGGACGACACCAGGCAAAAATAGTAACTTTATTCTTGTATCTTTTATAAATATTATTAAAGATAATAATTTTACTCTTGTATCTTTTTTAAGGCATGCTTTCACATGGACGAATAAACTAAGCTTTTATAAATATTATTAAAGATAGTAACTTTATTCTTGTATCTTTTTTAAGGCATGCTTTCACATGGACGAATATACTAAATAAATAAATATGTGGGACTAAGCTTTTATAAATATTATTCTTTTTGTACGAAGCGTTTTTGAGGGACTGAGGGACAAATATTTCACTACTGGCTCAGGAATTGTACCTTTGAAATAGATTTCCTATTTAATTATGTAATTAAATAAGAATAAACTAGATGCCTGCTTATTATCTTCAGATTTATATATGGTAAAAACATTTATCGTGATGAAAGCGGTCCTTATATTTTTATGCTAACAGATTTGCATATTTATCTTTCATTTTAGATCGTGAGCCATTGAGACAAACACACTTTAGATCTAAAGGTAGGAAAGACAAAATAATTTTTATTTACCTCTTCAATTAAAATTTTGTGTTGAATCAATAACCGGAAAAAAATAATATTCGAAATGACCTTCCGTTATTAGCGTATGGACTGTTTGTAAGCAAACATGTATGTATGTATGTAAGACATGTATGCTCTTTACCATGTTTTGCCTAATGAGAAGGGTAAGAAAATACACGGAAGCTACACATTGCCGCGCGGCTCCCATCTCGAGCTGATTACGTGAAAAACGCAGAAAATACGCGCGCGTTGATTGCTCCCGCCTGAAGCTGTATAGCACATGCGGCGAAACGTGTTACGATTCTGAATGGTTACACCTACCAGACAGATATTCTTCATACGTGGGGCTTCCCTTCCGGCTACAATTTACAAAGGCCCCTGCGTATCTTTTTGCTCCCCCGAACGGAACAGCCACTAGCTTCAAAACTAACATGCAAGCTTTTTATACACTTTAATATTCTCCTTGTAACATCTGTGAAGGCAAATTGCCTTAAAGTGTACACGATGGTTTAATCAGGCTAAACTAACAGTTGAGCCAAGCCAAGCGACTCGCATGAACAAATGTTATTACGTAGAGTCGTATGTCGAGCAGCGCCCGCGTCAGGCTCTTCACTTGATGAGAGTATATTTACATCAAAAACTTAACAGACGGTTTACTCTTAGACCTGTTGCCAGATAAGTTATTAAAACTCTAGTGAATCACATTTCAAAATTGTCTGCCTTTGGAATATATTATATTCTTACGTTAAGGCATATTCACAGACATTTTGCAACTCACTTATTTGACTGGAGCTAATTTTGACAATTATTTATTTAGAGTGAAAAATATAAGTAAAAGATCAGCTGCATCTTATCGCGTGGATAATGATATACTAAAATAGAATAGAATAGAACACCACTACTTATAAATTTGTATACTTGAAATGTTAATGTTATTTATTTGGAAAATTGAGTAAATAAATGAAAGTAAACTAAACAGCCGTGTGGTGACGGCAGATTGGAATACATTTCACCAACACCAACCCCTACTCTTCCCGTGTGTGTCGTAAGAGGCGACTTAGGGACTACACATTGAACAGGAACGGGCAACAGCGCTCTTTGATACAGTAACCTTTTAATCTGCGATCTCCAACCCGCCTGCCAAGCGTGGAGATTATGGTAAAACCCTCCACTTAAGTGGAGGAGGCTCATAGTCCAGCAGTGGACTGTAACGGGCCGTTGATGAAACTAAACAAGTGTAAAAATTTAACTCATAAATTTTGAAATGGTACATTTTAAAACGTGATACACTTTCAACAGTAAAATGTTAACCTGGCTTCAGAACTATAATAATCAAGTTATTAGAATTCCATAAAGCCTTACAAAGTGTAACTGAAAGCCACTGAGGCGTTGATAATAGTTCATTAATCACCGGCTCCAGAGGCTGCGTTGCGTTGACCTAATAAATTTGCTCGTCTGGCAATACCCGTCTTTGTGAGATGTTTTATAAAGCACTCTTCATTTTATCAATTACCTCGTTTCGCGTCGACTAGATCTACAGAATAATAAATATCCTTGTGTTCAAAAATACTTTATGAGTCATCTTTCGAACAATATTTTAGTAAAAATATATTTCTAAGTGAATCATTATTTTTACGTACCGTCGATCATCATCTTCTGTTCGAGAGTGGTTGAAACCCCAGCACGTATAGAGGAGAGAAGAAACATGGTAGAATAGCCTGATCGCTCTCATGCAGCGTAAATTCGAGCCCCTAGATGGGGACGTATAATCTGCTAACAACCCACATCACTATCAATTTTGTTATTCAATATTGTCTCATTTTAGAACGTTCTAATATAGATCAAGAATCCAAAACGTTTTCAATACCAAATTCCGGATAATCTTATTAGACGCGGCTCTACTTCTTGAAATAATTTGCTTATAGCCTGGTTAATGTTGGTTGAAAATTCCAATTATTTTCGGAGGAAAATGAAAGATTAACCTAATAAAAAAATATGTCCAAAACGTTGTTATTGTTTTCGAAAAACTTTATTATTAAAACTCTTGTTCTTCCCCTATATAAAAGCAAAACAAGCAAAATTTTATTGTTAGGTTTAAAATTATATTACAATGAATAAACAAAAGAGACAATAAGGTTTCCTGCAAAGTGAATGCAGAATAAAAAGAAAATCGGCCGTTGAAAGAGATTGCTGCAATTTGCGCGATGGCGGGTGGGTGCACAAGGGGTGCACGAAGAGGCAGCGGCGTAGGAAACATTGATAAAAAAAAAACTATACTCACCGGCACATCAAACCGAACCCACCCTTAATTTCAGGGAATACTCGTGATTCTTTATAATTATATTAGTTACAGCTGATGTTAGTCAAAAAGTTGATAATTTAACGTTTATTTAAGTGTATTTAAGTTATCGTAAAATTATCAATAAATCAATTGTAATGTATAACAATAAGCGCAGTTTAAAATTAACCCGAAATACAAGGGTGGGTGGTTAGGTGTTGAGGTGAGTATATACAGAAAGTCAAATCAAACACAAACTTTTACTATTAGTAAACATAAAACAGTAATATTAGTGATCCTTCTCTCATACCGCCAGCTTTTAGCTGCGCGATATGAACTTCATCAAATTCCACGCACTTAAATCAATCGGCATAGTGTGTAGGAGCTATTAGGTTTCTTAATAGTCTTATCTATGGTATTGATAGGTAAACATTATACTATAACCTTTAAATATTCATATTACGAACTTTTAATATTAACTAAGGTAAATAGGTGTCTATTATAGAAAATGATAATAAAAGGTGGTTTACCGAGGTAGCGTAAGTAAATGCATGCTAGCACGCCCCAAGGTATCGTTTGCTAGACTAGGTTCAGGGAAACTTTGTTATAACTTCCCTTTCTCAGCTCAGCAGAAAAAAAAGCTTTCTCTTATTAGAAAAACTTTTATACAGCTAATACCTGTTTTATGAGACTACTCCCGTTTATTATGTTGTTAGTAAACTCTTTAAAAGTCCATTAGTACTTTTAAACTGGAATTATAAGAAAAGATGGCGGTGGCATTAAATTACGACAGTTTATTGCAGAGTAAATAACTGAGGGAAGTTTTATATTGCGGTGGCCATCAGTCTCGCTAAGCTGGAGTAACGAATGTAATGGATTTTGCAAGTCCCAGTAAAGTTTTATGTACAATAATAAGTAGGTGCTTATTTTACATACAAAATAATGCTGACTACAATTTCTGTGTATATGTGTTTTTATCTTCAAAACAAAATAATAATACATACGTTTTTGTGTCTAGTCTGTAGTGTTCAAATGCAAAAGCTTTCCTTCTTTTCTTTCACCGCCCCTTTGTATTTATTTCTTTATTTTGAAATCATATCCCACAGGTAATCGTCCCAAAAACTCCTGCCCCCTTCCAACCAGTCTGTGGTTAGTGAGTGAAGTTTGCCCATCTTTCAGGATTCATGCAAACAATATGTTCTGCCAATGCTATACCATACCATTTTAACAGCGCAGATTTTATTCCTACATCTGTCAGTTTCCGATCGTACGCGCTACGGTAAGTTCTTTTTATGCGACCGCGTTTATGTTATTTGTACTTTAAATATCTTTACGTGTCTGCGTGCGTATTAAAGATAATAGCTGCTTCGTGGAGAAGTGCTACCTTCCTAGAAAACATTAAAACTAATTTGTAGCTCTTTGAAGTGTTTTAAATAAGAAAAGAGGACGAAAACAAAACAAGTTGTGAGAAAATTAAAAACAGCGGGCAGCGCACACGCCGCAGACTTTAATTCATTTGCAAAGAAATAACGAAATGGAAAAATGTTATCCAGAATAAGGTTTTACAATAAACATTTATATTTTTTTGCGATGAAAGGTGAAACAAGAAGTTTTGTGGGTGGCATTTAATTAAAGAACTTATGTAAAAATCTTCTCGGCATTTGAAGGTCAGGTTCACCAATTAAATTTTTAATATTTTGTATTCGGTTATTGATATTATTGATACCATCCTAAGAAATAATTAAATTACGTCAAGTAGTTAGTAATATATGTCAAGTCCACGCCCGCTATATGTCAAGTCCGCGCCCGCTATATGTCAAGTCCGCACCCGCTATATGTCAAGTCTGCGCCCGCTATACGTCAAGTCCGCGCCCGCTATACGTCAAGTCGGCGCCCGCTATACGTCAAGTCCGCGCCCGCTATATGTCAAGTCCGCGCCCGTTATACGTCAAGTCCGCGCCCGCTATATGTCAGTCCGCGCCCGCTATATGTCAAGTCCGTGCCCGCTGTATTACCACTTTGGTAGAAATTGCGATTATGTCCGTTAAAAAAAGCTTTAGACGGATCGAGGAAAATCTTGTAAAATTATTATTAACGTTAGATTTATATCGAACTTTATAAGCCTTAATTGAGGACTCAATGTGCCTAACCCAGCTGCTATTGTCTTGCAATGTAAGTATATAAACAAATAGCGTATCGGAATAAAATATTTCTTGTTTATTTTCCTATTTTTTTCCTTATCCAGTCAGTAACGACTTTCAGATCCTTGCAGAGAGGATCATCCAGACCGTGGTTTATATTATAATAAAACTAGTTTTTATTAACATCGTTTAGTATATGACCAAACTATAAAAGTTTGCTAGCCGTATTTTAAAGCACGATAAATTTGCACAACTTAAAGTAGGATAAACAGACTGGACATAAATCTACTCTAAAATAAGCAATAAATGCTCTTCTACCTTTGAACAACTCAGACTCAACACACTTTTAGAGTATAAAGCGACAGTCGATGAACCTTTTCCCGTCAAAATACTGTTAAAGACGAAATTAAGAAAGACAAAAGACGTTTTGTTTGAGCGTTTTGAAGACAATACCGCTAGAGGGGAATATTTTGTGGCTTTGTAGCATCAAGTGTCAAAGCTAATGGTGTGAATGTTCACTGTTGTGTTAAAATTTTATGGTTTGTTTTTCATGGATAACATTACATTGATTGCCACAATAGAAGAGTGAGCCGTGAATCAGTGAATTTTGCGTTTTGTTTTTACTAACGTGAATCCCATTAAGATAAAGTAAATACACCCATTGTTAGCTTAGCCTGAAACCTCGTGACGGTATGTAAGATTCAAGTACATAATATTAATTTTATGCATCCTTAGAACTGCAAAACTAAAATATATAAGTATCTTATTTTAGGTATAATGATATAGGTATAAATGAATTTAAAAGTCACTGTCGCGGTTCTTACTTGATATTTCGGATTTATTAAAATAAAGTTTTAATCCTAAGCCTGTGCCTAAGCACAAGTTGGCAAGTGTTTTATTAAATCGGTGCGGGGCTGGCTGTAAAATTTTGCCGCATCGTAATTCAGCACGTCCGTCCCTGGCGAGGCATGAAGAGTTCAGTAACTGCTGCCTAGTTCACAAGTCACAACTTGTGATATTGAAACCCTTTATTAATAATAATAATAATAATAAATAATTTATTTCAGGCAATATTTACATAAAGGTCTTAAATATGTAAACAGAGGCCCATATAATAAATACCTTAAAACTAACATACATGTTTATAAAAAACTATAACTAGGTAACACGTGATGTCAGCGACGTGTAGCGCTTGTCAGCTGGCAGCCGTCCCCGGAACTTCCGAAACATGACTCCCTGCGGCCAGAAGTCCTCTTTCATGAAGGTCTCCAGGTGGTGGGTCGGCACTCGTACCACAAACGAACTAAAGTTCACTTTGTGGTACGATTGCGGCAGGGCGCGGTGAAACACGCTCGTCAGCAGCAAGCGGCGCACATTCCGGTGTTGTCGCCAACTCAATACTGCCGACGGAAGCATTTTGCGCTCCGCGACGCGTGTTTACGCTAGAGACCACGGATGACCTACTCACCGAATCACTACGTTTTAATGATAATAATTCGGTACGCAGATCCGAGATGGCAGATTCCGAAGCCTCTAACTTCAACTGTACCTCGGCCAAGGTCGCTTTCAGGGTTGTAATATCCTTCAGCAGACTGGTTACGTCGACGTGGTCGAAAGTGACGGGAGGCAGCTTATGTAGCCGCTTCGCCACGAAAGCAGGCACGTCGTCAGGGTCGGTCTCCTTCAACAGCTTTATGATGTCTTGGAGACTTCTTTCGCTTTTCTCATCCCTCCTGCGAGACGGCATCAGGTCGGCCGGTCGGTCGGTCGGTTGAATAAAACAATTACTATTGTCTACCGTTCTATTAAAAACACAACAAAACAAAACAGCCTCCGTGGCCGAGTGGTCGAGATCTCGCCGCTCATTACGGAGGTTCCGGGTTCGATTCCCGGTGGGGACACTGTCAAGCAAAAATCTCTTTGTGAGACTTTCCCCAGTTTGGTTAGGACTTTGCAGGCTAAATCACCTGATTGTCCGAAAAGAAAGATGATTCCGTGCTTCGGAAGGCACGTTAAGCGGTTGGTCCCGGCCTAAGAGGATATGTAAGGGGGTTAAGAGGCGGGACTCGGTAACTAGCCAATAACATCAATTTACATGGCACTTCAATACCAACATAATAACAATTTACGTCAAAACCTTGTCTAAAACAGGAGTACCAACCTAACAGACTAAATAGTGCTACCTGGTGCTACCGTGCGGTTTTTATCGATATCGATAGAATGTACAGGGTGGAAATCGAGGCTCCATTTAATAATGTAATTTTTATTATAGATTAGGACCGAAATCAAATCCTCGTTTTATGATTCCAATGTTTGTATTATGGTAATTCAAAATAAAAGATTGAACATAAAATGTGGACCTGATATAAAATGAAAATCTTTTTCTACAAAAATGTTTAATAAGCACTCTTGCCTTATATAAACGCACAAGATACAATGAAAGGCTTACATAATTATCCTTACTAATAATCTAATATTATAAAAACTAAAGTTTGTTAGTATTTTATGAGATTGAGGTATGTTCTTGTTACACAGTACTTGAGCTTTGAGCTGCTGTCCTGGTACATAGGATTCTGTAAATCACCAAAACAATGAAATAGAATAGTAAGCTTACGAAATATTTAAAACATTTTTAAATGGTAATGCGGCTAAATTAATTTATACTATATTTACCTGAGCTGAGTGACCGTTTCCTTTTATGAGATTGAGGTATGTTCTTGTTACACGCTTTGAGCTGCTGTCCTGGTACATAGGATTCTGTAAATCACCAAAACAATGAAATAGAATAGTAAGCTTACGAAATATTTAAAACATTTTTAAATGGTAATGCGGCTAAATTAATTTATACTATATTTACCTGAGCTGAGTGACCGTTTCCTTTTATGAGATTGAGGTATGTTCTTGTTACACGCTTTGAGCTGCTGTCCTGGTACATAGGATTCTGTAAATCACCAAAACAATGAAATAGAATAGTAAGCTTACGAAATATTTAAAACATTTTTAAATGGTAATGCGGCTAAATTAATTTATACTATATTTACCTGAGCTGAGTGACCGTTTCCTTTTATGAGATTGAGGTATGTTCTTGTTACACGCTTTGAGCTGCTGTCCTGGTACATAGGATTCTGTAAATCACCAAAACAATGAAATAGAATAGTAAGCTTACGAAATATTTAAAACATTTTTAAATGGTAATGCGGCTAAATTAATTTATACTATATTTACCTGAGCTGAGTGACCGTTTCCTTTTATGAGATTGAGGTATGTTCTTGTTACACGCTTTGAGCTGCTGTCCTGGTACATAGGATTCTGTAAATCACCAAAACAATGAAATAGAATAGTAAGCTTACGAAATATTTAAAAAATTTTTAAATGGTAATGCGGCTAAATTAATTTATACTATATTTACCTGAGCTGAGTGACCGTTTCCTTTTATGAGATTGAGGTATGTTCTTGTTACACGCTTTGAGCTGCTGTCCTGGTACATAGGATTCTGTAAATCACCAAAACAATGAAATAGAATAGTAAGCTTACGAAATATTTAAAACATTTTTAAATGGTAATGCGGCTAAATTAATTTATACTATATTTACCTGAGCTGAGTGACCGTTTCCTTTTATGAGATTGAGGTATGTTCTTGTTACACGCTTTGAGCTGCTGTCCTGGTACATAGGATTCTGTAAATCACCAAAACAATGAAATAGAATAGTAAGCTTACGAAATATTTAAAACATTTTTAAATGGTAATGCGGCTAAATTAATTTATACTATATTTACCTGAGCTGAGTGACCGTTTCCTTTTATGAGATTGAGGTATGTTCTTGTTACACGCTTTGAGCTGCTGTCCTGGTACATAGGATTCTGTAAATCACCAAAACAATGAAATAGAATAGTAAGCTTACGAAATATTTAAAACATTTTTAAATGGTAATGCGGCTAAATTAATTTATACTATATTTACCTGAGCTGAGTGACCGTTTCCTTTTATGAGATTGAGGTATGTTCTTGTTACACGCTTTGAGCTGCTGTCCTGGTACATAGGATTCTGTAAATCACCAAAACAATGAAATAGAATAGTAAGCTTACGAAATATTTAAAACATTTTTAAATGGTAATGCGGCTAAATTAATTTATACTATATTTACCTGAGCTGAGTGACCGTTTCCTTTTATGAGATTGAGGTATGTTCTTGTTACACGCTTTGAGCTGCTGTCCTGGTACATAGGATTCTGTAAATCACCAAAACAATGAAATAGAATAGTAAGCTTACGAAATATTTAAAACATTTTTAAATGGTAATGCGGCTAAATTAATTTATACTATATTTACCTGAGCTGAGTGACCGTTTCCTTTTATGAGATTGAGGTATGTTCTTGTTACACGCTTTGAGCTGCTGTCCTGGTACATAGGATTCTGTAAATCACCAAAACAACAAAAATATATTTAAAATTTAAAAACCCTCGAAGCAAAAAAAGCAAAACATTAAAAAGTCAAAAGTAATACCTATTGTTGAGCCATCAAATTCGATAAAGTAACACCTATATATTTTAATTTTATCATAGAAATTGATGGATGGCACGACTTGGTTTGCTCGTTGAAATGACGCTATAATGTCGCGTCGAGGTACCGTGGAGAGGTAATTTATATTTAAATTATTAATTTTCATATTGTACTTTAATTTTTAAATTTTCTTTTTTATTATTTTATATTTTATTTTACATTTTTTATTTTCAAATTTTTATTTAATTTTATTTTTATTGGTTGAGAAATGTGACCTGTAGAGGAAAACAGCCTTATAAGCTGGCAAGCCTAATAACTCCGTCATTGTTTTAAACAAAAAACTGACTCGACAAAAGAATCGATTAATTTATCGAACCTATTCACAAAATTTCACGACAATCAGTTGAGGAAATTCAAGTTGCATTTCATCGGGAAGCGGAACATGGTCAATTAACTGCAGCTGCTCTGTAGTAGATGGTTTTGTAAATTATAAATAAGTTGCTTTTTTAAGTTTCAAGATTGCGATTTTATAAGGTTATGCTGCCAAATAAATATTTAAAAATAGTACCTCAGCTGCTACTAGGTCCAGGAACTGCTGCATGGGATACTGAAATTTCACTGTCCCATACCCCTTGAGAGGTACATTCCGTTGCTGTAACTTCCATTATTGAACCAATGTGACAAGGAAATTCAAGCTGCATTTCATCGGGAAGCGGAACATGGTGGCGGAATTGTGGCTGTTCTGTAGTAGATGGTTTTGTAAATTGTAAATAAGTTGCTTTTTTAAGTTTCAAGATTACGATTTGGTCAATTAACTGCGGCTGCAGCTCTGTAGTAGATGGTTTTGTAAATAAGTTGTTTCAAGATTACGATTAAACAAGATACGTGTAAAGCTGCCAAATAAATATTTAAAAATAGTACCTGAGCTGCTACTAGGTCCAGGAACTGCTGCATGGGATACTGATACGGAATCCGTTGTAACATCAATGTTTAAATTAATATGTAAAGGGAATTCCACCAACATGTCATCAGGTAGCGGAGCAGCACTTAAATTTTTCGATGGCACGGCAGACCGTTTCAGGCAATTTCATTTTTTATTAAAAGCTCTAGTATCAAAGTGTTTTCCACACAAATATTTCAATGAATGGAGTTTTTTAAGGGGAACGTATATTAAATCCTCTTTTCCCACTACTTTTACCCACTGCCTGCATCTGTAAATATTTTAAAATGTTTGTCAAAAATACCGTACGGAAGTCAATAAATATTATCGATAACTTTATAACCCTGAAGTACATCACTAGTGTAGTAAAAGATGAAATTTAAGATAATTTTATTTGTTATGAGCCGGCTTTAGATACATAATATTTATAGATACTTGCTAAAATATCTATTCCAACTCTTACCGTGCCTCATCCAAAGGAAATTTCGCCATAAACTTCCTTTTTTTCAAATCTGTACGATTGGCTCGGTCTCCACAGATTTCACAGGATATAAACTGGTTTTTCGGTGGCATTTTCATAAATAATATTCACTCAACCCTAAATCACTAATTAGCTGACAAAATCAATTGAAAATCTTCAGAAATTAACTGAAAAGCTCGTCCAAGATATAAACACGCAACAATATGATAGTTGATGGCTGACAGACAAGTGTTAAAGAAAGAGAAAGTGTAATGTAAGAATGAGATGGCAGTAGCCGCCATTATTTGCCATGCAAATTCCATAGTAAATTTGTTTTGTTCGTAGTTGCGTTAGACTGGTCCCGGCTACTATCTAGTCGTTACACGAACCAAGTCAGTGGCCTTTGGCGGCTCTATAACACTGACACCAGGGTTTGTGAGGTCGGTTGTTGACCTTACAACCCACACGATGATGATGATGATATTAAAAATGCTGCACAAATGTTAATACAATTAAATCGCAGAATGTAGATAAAGCGAGATACAGCCTTCTCTCTGAGAATTCGTTTCGTGTTTGTTTAAAAGTAATATTGGTTGATATGCCATACCACGCCTTATATAAATAACTTACTCTACGTTGATAACTATTATTATTATAGGCTGACTTTTATTAACTTCACCCGCTGTTTTTGCTGAGAAAGAAGAAAAATTGATGACAGCATCAAGATGGCGGGACACGTCTTCAGATTTGTATTTTTTTACATGAGGATGATAGTGCTTCATATCAGCACAAATGTTATGCTTTCTGTACAATTAGAAGCACACAGAAGACTTGTCTCGCCATCTTGATGCTCACAAACAATTGGCTAGGTAGATTTGCTAGCTATATATACAATCGCACCACTTACATCATTTGTATTCTCCGGCACGTTCTCCAATTCACAAAAGAAGCCGAACTTGGACGAGGTAATTCAGTAATAGCGCCGCAGTTCCTTCGTTGGATTTAAAAATTAACCTCTTTAGTAGGTACTTTTTGTAGAGGATCGCAAACTTGAGGAGCTTTCGTGAAGCATATCTATTCAGTAACGAAGATTTTTTTAAATTCAATTTCGGTTTTTCAATTAATAAATAAGGTATTGAAAAGGCATTGCCCGCCCAGTAGTGGGCGATAGAATAGTAAATAAAAACAGGGACACACGTAGATGACTAAAGATTGTTCCAACTCTAGAGGGTCTAAGAGGCCCTTTGATCTTAAACACTGAAGGGACTTAACATTACTCGTATATTTGAAAAACTGGTACTGCAATTAGTATTTAAATCACAAGTCCGTTGTTATTTGAAATCTGTTAAATCTCTCAAGTTCCATATTTTTGCACCTCAAGATATAAATCAAATTAGGTTTACGGCGCTATACACCACCAAGTTCTATAGACTCCCTAAGCCTCACGGCTTTGTGTACCTACTTTCTCTTTGTGTTATAAAGCTAAGCCAAAGTAATTCGATTAAACATTGCGGCCTCGAAGTAAATGTTTGTTCATAACAACTTTACACCTACGAAATACCTACTAATGATATGAAGCTATTTATATTAAGTGCTGAAAGGATCGATCTTACGAAATTTTGCATTCAAGAAAGCTTCATATATTTTTTTTATAAGTATTTGAATACATTTTTTTGTTTTTGGCACTTGGGAACTTATCACATTTGAATTGGTTTGATAAATAATGTTTAATTTACGTTTATTTCGACCAGCCACTCAGCATAACATCGTCGTTCTTATGAAGTATTAATGCGGTTTTTATTCTAAAATTAACTTTTATTTTTAGCTGTTAAAATTTAATGTCTCCGCAAAAAAAAGAATTTATTTAATGTTTCCTCTTTATTATCATCACAATAATGGCTGCGACTAATAGCACAGCTGGCATTCAAGACACAAGAGCTTAAAGAATCTACTTCTAGTTCAGACAACGCGATAGATGGTTAAATAGCTCACAGCTCATAAATTGAGCCTGGCAAATTTTCGAAATAAACGTAAATTAAACATTATTTATCAAATCAATTCAAATGTGACAAGGTTGTAAAATTATGCGCAACGAATAACGTATTAATATATTATTTACTTATTTTAATCATACACATACTTTACGATGTCAAGCGATTTTTTTTTGACGTACTAATCGCTATTTTGCCTAGGAGTGATATGTTAATATACCGGGCGCGGACTTTGGGGGGAGCGGAAGGTTCAGAACTCATAAAACCTAATAAATTATTTTCTTTCTTTCTGTTACCTCTAAGATGTTGAATGATGATAGTTATGAGTATCGAACGCCGTGTGGTGACGGCAGAGTAGAATACATTTGTCACCAACCCCTACTCTTCCCGTGGGTGTCGTAAGAGGCGACTTAGGGACCACACATTGAACAGGGAACGGGCAGCAGCTCTCTCTGATACAGTAACCTTTTAATCTGCGATCTCCAACCCGCCTGCCAAGCGTGGAGATTATGGCAAAACCCTCCACTCAAGTGGAGGAGGCTCATAGTCCAGCAGTGGACTGTAACGGGCCGTTGATGATGAGTATCGAAAAGTCTGTTAGTTATCGATTGATAGCTTTCTCTCTTTCTTATATTTTAATAAATAAATCAATGCGTGGGTTGACCGTTGCCTTTAGAATCTTAAAACACGTATTCAAGGATTAAATATGTTTCTGAACTCTGACAAGCAACATTGTGAAAACCCAACGACATTATTCGAGGGAGAGTTGAATTTGAACTTCACAGACAGTCAAGAACTTGGGAAATGCTTCATTAAACTTTGAGAAATGCTACAAGTTTAAATAACACACCAATTCAAGAATACGTGACTCAATTTTATTATTCTAAAAAGTTGCAATTTTTTTATTATATGAATTAACACATGATTTGAAGTTTTTAAACTAACTTTAAGTGGGATATTGTTCTGTGCAAAAAATATGCGTGGAACATAGAGAAAATGGAAATGTTAATGATGTTAGTGATGTTAATAAATTGACTGTTACACACAACAGTTACGCACTTATTTAAATTTATAATAATTAAAACTTTAACTATAATTATTTTCCTCTAGAACAAGTACTTAATTAACTTTGTATCTGTTAGTAGTTCAATTTTCAGAACTTGAAAAATGCAATGTAATTCAATCTTTTTGATTTATTTGTATCTTCGTTTTGTTTGATTTGTTTAATTGTAATAACTTTGAAAATATTTTCTATCTCTTTTGCTAATGTTGTGTCACCCAAAATGGAACACATATCAATACATTTAAGAAGAAGTTTTTAATCAATGTTTGATATGTGCTCTGCCGGTGTACCTAAATAATAAAATAAAAATAAAATAAATATAATTGACTTGGCTTAAATTATGATCCGGCCTTGTTAATCATGTTTGTTGAAAGCTAATGAGATGAGTAATTTAATGTATTCTTAGTAAATGCTTATGCCATCAAAAACATAACTTGTAAAAAAACCAAGTCTCGCACGCAACTTAGTCTACCGTAAAAAGTTGTGAGATCCATGTAATACCAAGTCGGTTAATTTATTCAGTCCCTACTTAAGAGTCCTTCTGTCTTAAGTTATTACGTAATTAGCTCACCTAACAACATCTTATAGTGACCAGATCAATATTAAAAATCTCTTATGTTTTAAATAAATACATAGATTGACCTGGCAATCGCATGAAAACACAATGTATCTCACAAGTAATACATTATTATATTAGGTCCTTACATATGAAATTGGCGTTTTGTCGTACTGGCCACTTTGATCACAAATTTCTCCTATTTGGTTAGGAATTCGAAATTCAAATTTATACAGCTATTTCCACATGTAGTTGTGTTTCGTAAACCGTCATTCATTTGTTTTTTTACTTATCTTTTTTCTGTTTGCATCGCTCGATTTACAAAATGGAAAATTTGAAATATCGCGTTATTTACGAGTACGAGTTCCACCGTGGCACCAGTGCTGCGGAAACGGCTCGAAGGGTTAATGATGTGTATGGCGGTTGTGTCGCAAAAGAAAACACAGTGCGTTTTTGGTTCCAACGTTTTCGTTCTGAAAATTTCGACCTGCAAAACAAGCCCCGTGGACGGCCGGAGACCCAAGTTGATAATGAAGCATTGAAGGCTATTGTGGAAGCGGATCCATCGCAAACCACGTCCGAGTTAGCTGCAGGCTTCGGTGTTAGTGATAAAACTGTTTTAATCCACTTGAAGCAAATTGGGAAGATTAAAAAACTTGAAAGGTGGGTTCCTCACGAATTGAGTGAAGCAAACCGGCAAACGCGCGTCAACTGCTGCGTTACATTACTTGACCGGCACAATAACGAAGGGATATTAAATCGAATCATTACCTGTGATGAAAAGTGGATTCTCTACGATAATCGGAAGCGCTCATCGCAATGGCTGGACCCTGGCAAGCCAGCCAAAGCCTGCTCCAAGCGAAAATTGACCAATAAAAAGTTACTTGTAAGCGTTTGGTGGACTAGCGCCGGTGTCGTTCATTACAGTTTTCTCAAATCTGGCCAGACGATTACGGCAGATGACTATTGTCAGCAATTGCAAACCATGATGGAAAAGCTAGCTGGTAAACAACCGAGGCTGGTCAATCGCTCTACGCCACTGCTGCTTCACGACAACGCTAGACCACACACTGCACAACAGACGGCTAGCAAATTAGAAGAGCTTCAATTGGAATGTCTAAGGCATCCACCGTACTCCCCGGACCTTGCTCCAACAGATTACCATTTTTTTCGAAATTTGGATAACTTCTTGCAAGGGAAAAAATTCAACTCAGATGGGGCAGTCCAAATCGCCTTCAAAGATTTTATTGATTCCCGTCCGAATGGTTTTTTTAGTAAAGGGATCAATGAACTACCTATGAGATGGCAAAAGTGCATAGATTACAATGGCTCATACTTTGATTAAATAAATATACTATATAAAAATTTTTCGACTTTTTGTTCCTCCCATACAAAATATTAAATTTGATTGTTTAGTGCGATTGCCAAGTCAATCTATGTATTTATCGCATGAAAACATAATGTATCTCACAATTAATACATTATTATATTATTATATTAAATTTGATTGTTTAGTGCGATTGCCAAGTCAATCTATGTATTTATTTAAAACATAAGAGATTTTTAATATTGATCTGGTCACTATAAGATGTTGTTAGGTGAGCTAATTACGTAATAACTTAAGACAGAAGGACTCTTAAGTAGGGACTGAATAAATTAACCGACTTGGTATTACATGGATCTCACAACTTTTTACGGTAGACTAAGTTACGTGCGAGACTTGGTTTTTTTACAAGTTATGTTTTTGATGGCATCTCATTTCTTTTTGTAGATCGCATGAAAACACAATGTAAAAATGCACACCTACGCTCCACCGACCCTACACCTAACCTACACCTAACCTACACCTACCCTATACCTACCCTATACCTACCCTACACCTATCCAACACCTATCCAACACCTACCCTACACCTACCCTGCACCTCTTATTCAATTATATTCCATTATACAGGTACACTGATTCATTTACTGCAAATGTAACTTTGTAATCCTATATAATGCCCCAAGATTTATATGGGATTACAAAGTTATCTAGCAAATGATGTATCTAGAAAACTGGGCCGAAATTGCAAAATGTTTTAGTTTTTCCTTGGTTTATACACTAAACACTAATTCCATTCTAAATTTGAAGCTTCTATGTCTGCTAGAAGTGCCTTAGAGTTTTGATGATCGGTCAGTCAGTCAGTGAGTGACAAAATTAAGAAACTTTGACTAGTTATAATTCATAAACTACTGGTTCAAATTGATTGAAATTTGAAATATACCGTATGTATACAATGCCTGCTTGGTTACTGAAAACTCAGGCTTCTAGTTTTATCCACAACGAAGTTATAGGGGGGTCGAAAATGGCCTGAACTGCTTCGAGAAAAGTATGGTACGGCCGTGCCGCTTTTTTGCTCGACTTGGCGGGGGCACTGCCGTGCCCCCAGATTTTCTTATGTAAAGTTTAAGAAAAGTAGGTAGTGTTTCATATTCACTATTTTCAATGTGCGAGATGTTTATAATATAAGCGAGCGTAGAATGTTTGATCTACGCGTCCATTGATGTTGTTAGTCTTGAACTAAAAAGTGGAAAAGATATTATTATTTAAAACTATTACAACACATAGCCAAAAGTCACTTGTGTTCACGCAGGAGGTAAACAAGGTACATAACTCAGCTGGAGGAAGGACACGCTGAAAAATGGCGCGGCTATACGCAAAAAGCCATTTTGCAAATTTTCTGATCGATTGAATACGAAGCATGATTGAAACGATTTTCTTTCACTAGAATAAAATGCTTTTTTTTACACACTTTTCTACAAGCTTAGGTTTTGTACCGTTTACTTAAGCAAGATTATATTTTATTGTACCACTTTTGAATATTAACTGAACTTAACTTTTGATATATATTTTTTTTTGTTTTAATTTATTTTTCATGCTTGCCAAAACTTTCATACTTATGTGCAATAATATGACAGCAGAGTCCATAGTCTGTCTAAAGGTTCCATTATTTCTATTAGGGTACACGTAAATAAAACAGTATCTGCACTATATGCTGCGCTGAAAGCATACTGCCTTGCGTATGCGTTGCTGAATTCATGAAAACTAAGCCCGTAGCCGTAGCTGCTACAATCCTTTTACAAAGAGACGCACGTAGCGCTGCTACGCCGTAGAGGCTTTACATTGCATTTGGTTAACATGAGCCTGTGGCTGTGCGGTAAAAGTACGCTCAAATTCCGGCACCACCGGTACGGAAGCGCTCACTAAATGAAATCGGGCCCGGATTGACTTTGCAACTAAAAAAATGGCCGTGACGGATTCGGATTTAGTCGACGATTTTTGAGGTTTCATAAAAAAATACTCTAAAATTGCAGTTCAGCGGGAGGCTGTCAATTGCACTCGACTTCAATATACCTATTAATTCATCCGTATGAGCCATAGATGTTATAGGTATCGCCATTACTAAAGGATTAACTATTAAATATAATAATAATAACTATTTGGGGGTGCAGTACACAGCGCAGCATGGATAATATGTGTTGAACTGTTTTTATTCAGATACTTGTTTTGTTGTGTTTGTACTGTGTCACTGAATAAACGATTTATCTATCTATCTATCTATTTTGACGACTGAAAACAACAACACAAACAACTGAAAACTCGTTGATTGAAATAGCTGCTCTGTTCAGACTGAGAAAGTGGATGTATCATCTGCTACCAACCCCTAAAATAACTTTAACCTATTTCTGCCATAAACTTATGATAGACCAAATCCAACTGTTAAGAAGCTATAACCACATCCGGCAGTATAAAGGGGGTGATACCGTTGTCGTCAGAATAACCGTTACTAGCTAACTTATCTAACACAGATAAGAATTGACGACTCGGAGTTATATTTAGGCCGTAACTGTGAATGGAATACTAAAGATAGAAGTTATTACTAGACCATAAATACGCATGTACCAGTTTTATAGTTTTTAAGACTTTTTTGATAGGATTAGCTTCAATTTGTTCACTTTAAATTTGATGCATGACAAAATAATAATAAAAAATATAAAGATACAAATTAAAAATATATACTTAGTTTCATTGATTAGGAACAAATTTCAAAATAATCAACACTGCGAGAAACTAAGAAGGTAATGGTATATATGCTATAATAAACTATTCTTTCATTTTACTACAAATAGGTAGGTAGGTAAAAAATAACAGTCCATTGATTTTTTGATGTACAAACGATGTCGTCGTCGTCGTCGTTAAAATTATTTCCCAATTCTAATATTGCAGTAATTTGATATAAAAATTATTGATAAAATCTCTTAAATTAGGAACATGTTTTAAAATACACTTATGTAAATATTACTTCTCGTATAACTCGTCTCCGACACACAAATCGGCTAAACAAATAAGAATAATGAGCGGAGTGAGTTCAAGCACGGGTGAGCATAATAAGGTCATCGGGGACAAATTTAAAAGATGGCATAATCGTATTAAATCTCTTTTAATTTGAATAGGATCATAACATTTTCAATACATATAA
The DNA here is from genome assembly GCA_951230895.1 of Carpatolechia fugitivella. NCBI lineage: Eukaryota > Metazoa > Arthropoda > Insecta > Lepidoptera > Gelechiidae > Carpatolechia > Carpatolechia fugitivella. The sequence goes on from OX579650.1 coordinate 6,441,108, forward strand.
AAAATACTATGTTTAATACTCCTGCTCTATATGTCAGCCTGTGGTTGCGCTCGCGTCATTGTTTAATTTTTTGATTGTTACTTAGTGCTTGACTCGTATTTTTTCCAATGGGAATAAGATGTTTCCCACACTATAGCCTGTCTGTCCTTGGTATCAAACACCACCAGCCAGCTATTCAAACTTTTGTATTTATAATTTATTAGTGTGGATTTATTGATGAGATGGGTAATTACAAGATTTTGTTTTAAAAACTCTACCATGAAATTTTTTATTGAAATATAAAAATATTGAAATATAAAATATAAAGCATATTACGCTATGTACCTGATATGTTCGCTAACCGGCGAGCCATTTCCCCATTACGCCTCTATTCAGCTCGCATACAGCTTCATTCAAACGTTATGATGACAATGTATATTTTATGAGCCGCTTCGTACTCGCTGCCGATTTATTCACCCATAACATAAGCAATAGAATAACTTTTTTCAATATTGTAGACGAAACAAAACGCAACGAGTTTAGTTTCTCGATTGATGTAATAGACAAGTATAATGCAAGTTTTTCGACTAATTAACTCGCAGAATGCTTGATCGACTTTTGTGCCAAAACAAGAGTAAATTATTTAAAAAGTTTCAACGATGACTTCCTCATTTTATTGATATTTTTAAAAATCAAATTCTACTAAAAAAATAATGTTCAACTTATTTTTTGATGTGATAGATTGACGGGAGGGGGTGAGTGACCGTTCTGTATGTGTTTTCGAATTTCGAATCAGTAGTAAGTTCAAAGAAACTGTATGTAAAACCGATCAACTCGAACTGGGTTTAATGTTGGGTAGACTCGAGTTCCTAGTAGAGATGTATATGAGATGATAACTAACTTCCTTTGTGATCATCCTCAAGTACCCTTGTTTATATTAAGTCTTATCCTGTGTGATTGAATCTTACTAGGTAGGTTGAATAGGTATTCGACAACAGACCATAGTATACCTATAGTTATGTAGGTACGTCTTATTGAAACACGGGCATCACTCAAATCGATTTCGAGCAAATCTATTTGCGACAAACGCAGTGAAATGTTCAGCTTTCTGAAACAATAGTGCGGTACTACGAATAGTACAGTAAGTGTTTACTAAATTCACTTAAGATGCTGTATTATATTATAATGTCATTTAGTAATTAATAAAGTACTATGTACTAATACTTACTTTTCTTTAAACATATCAAAAATAGTTTTGGGGCCTCAGTCATACAAAATAATCATCAAGTTAGCCCACATCAACCCAGATGCGGATCAAGAAGTACCAGATATCAAAAAAGATTATTTAAAACACACACATACAGCATGAAATTTACATCGTTTTGTTCCCGCCGTGTAGTGATAGTACCCGTCAAACTGAACAACTTTTCGCGAAAAAAAAAATCCTGTGACAAAAAAAATGATTGGTCTCTGCATACAAAATGGGTCGGTCGGGAGTCTCACTTTGTATGGAGAGACCAAAAATTTTTTTGTCCCAGGAAATTTTTTTTTCGTGAAAAGTTGTTCAGTTTGACGGGTACTATCACTACACGGCGGGAACAAAACGATGTAAATTTAACGGTGTATATTATTGAGGGCGATTAATTTATGTTCAGCATAGCTCTCTTTTGCAGTACCTACGCAGAAGAAGTATGCAGCATGCAGTCTATTGGGGCCCATTGCTTCATGCTGGCCGTTGTGTGCTTAAAGACATGGCCACACACCGTGAGAGCTTTATGATTTGACGTCTGAAGCAATCAACTTGGGTACACAATCTCCTTATCTCGTTAGAAGGGTTACTTTCGTGATCTTCATCTATAATATTTCGTTTTTGTTTGAATTTCACTTTATAGGTACAATATGTTTTGTGTGTTGTAAATAAATGTCTTCTGAAATCAAAAGAAATTGTAAAATTGAGAATAAGCCAGTTTCTTATTTCCATAACGTAGGCAAGTAAATATCAATAAACATAACATTATTGTAATCGCCTTAACCTCGCATCTGTGATGTCGTAATGTGATTTCCAAGGGGAAGCCAATTCGGAGGGTCGGCGCTCGTAAGTATCTGATTTGGTTTGGTTTTTTCCAATCAAGGCTCTTAAGAAGCTAAAGGAAAGGTTCTGTCAAGTATACAGTGAGCGGTTTATAAAACAATATTGCCTGAGGATACACCATGAGGTTTTCAAATACTTGCGTGTCTCAAAATAATTAGAAAAACTACTCCTTTACTTCGTTAAGAAACTTCTCTGAAAAAAAAAATATTTTTTATTTCACTACTAATAAATAAGAACTAGCATTTGCATTTATTTGTGTATAGGTACATAGACCTATCCGCCTACACCGGCACCTTCCATTTTTCTATTTTATCCTTCTGAGAAACAAGTTCGTCTCCACGTTTTTGATGTAATCTTCTAGGACGCTACTCTTGCAAATAGGATGTTCGTATATTATCTGTATGTGGCATAGTATTGGGCTAAAGATCAAAAATAAAATATTAATAATTTATCATACTGGCAAGTACTGTGAAATTCAACGAAATCTACACCATTGTAGGAAACATCTATGTTTCATAATTTTTCAACAAATAGATAACATTAATGTATTGGCGAGAGCGAAGGGAGGCCAGTGGGACACACAAGAGGCTACTTAAAAAAATTATTGACCTGGATTGTCTCAATTTGTTCTTTGATTTTTTGTTAAAATATTAAATTTATCATTACACACATTTTGTATAATGCAAATAATTTTAATAAATATCAGGATCTCAGCAATCTTAATATTACTGTAGTAATTACATTCAGTTTTACTCTAAGTATATTCTTAAAAGGCTTAATCGCTCTAATTCAGAGTAGGTTTGAGCCCCTCGGTAGGGAAATATATGAGCTGTTGATGATATTTTTAATTATGATAGCTCTTGTTTTTCTCATAGTTTTTGAAGCTTAATAAATGCGCAACAATTAGCATTACCAATGAGCGAAAGAGAAATCCTTCAGAACTTCAAGGGACGTCTGGAGGTGGAACAATGGCCGTGAAAATTAAACAATAGTTATTCAAATATGAACAGTTTATTTGATAAACCTTAAACTACGCGTATAAAGTGGCGCTGATCACCAATACGATGGTAATAGAAGTGTAACTTGGTGATAACCTTCCACCCGTTCCCTGATGTAGCTCCGCAAGGCTTTCACCTGAAATGAAAGGATTTAGATAAGTAAAATTAAAAAAAGTAGGCCTTTGTGTCGTTTTTCTACATGTTTCTGTGTCTGTCATGTTTTTTGAGTACAATAAATTGTTAAATAAAAAAAGATTTAGTTAACTGTGTAAATGTATCGCAAGAACAGCGGTGTTGATTCTAACCAATTGCAAGTTTATTTTTTGTGTAAGAATGTTATAGTGGAATAAATATAACGTTAGAGCGTCGGTGGTCCAGTGATTAGGACCGCTGCCTCCCGTCCGGGAGACGCGGGTTCAATCCCCAACACGTACCAATGTGTTTTCGAATTTCAAATTCATTATGTGTTTGTTCGACGCTCTTACGGTTAAGGGAAAAATATCGTGATGAAACCTGCACACTCCTGCGAAGAAATTCAAAGGTTGTGTCGGCCAACCCGCACTGGGCCAGCGTGGTCGACTACGGCCTAATCGCTCTAATTCAGAGTAGGCTCGAGTATATGAGCTGTTGATGAGTTAGTTTGTATTGCCATAGTGAGGTTTTAACCCATTAAGGTCATTAGGGATCGTATCTAACCTTTGTTTCTCACATTTGTAAGAAAAAATAATTATTGTGATTGTGCTAGAATGCAATTTTAATGAATCGTAACAGATGATATGCTAGGTTAGTCTATTTCATTCAGATTTAAATTTTCTTTTGAGTGTCCGTAGATAGTAACAAAAACGTCCTTATTAGGAATTGATAAATAATTATAATTTTGTTGAAAGTACATAACGTCGTAGTCTCATTCTATCGTAATTTTTTTAAATGTATTTCCGGAGTGTATGTTTAATCCTTTTCTTTGCAGGTTTGCTTTAGAAAGATGCACGTATCTCACTCGAGCAATCCTTTTGAAGAAACTAAATACGTTCCATTGAAACCCCGACTGGAATGGATGGAGCGGTGCGGCGCGCATCGATTTCAAATCCATAGGGACTAAACGTTGCGAACAACCAGAGCAAAAAGATTAGAAAAGGTAAATCTCCAATGCATAAAAAACAACTTTAAAGAAAAATCTTTATACTTCCGTGAACTGCATACAACGTGAGAGCCTAATAACCTTCGATTTCTGTGATCGAAGTTAATAACGCAAGGCCCCTCAGCCCGTGAAATTGAAATTCGTGAAAATAAACCTTTTATACAAAATGATCAACTGAGCAAAACGATTTGTATGTTTCCAAAATGTTGTGTGACAAAAATTATTTCAAATCAAATATATTGATTAAAATTTACAGTTTGTTGCAATTATCTTGCACAAATATAGATTTTATAAGTATGTGGAAACGTTTTTCGTAGAGGGGACTAAAGAGGAATTGCATTTCTTAGTTCTTGTGTAATTCCAGTTTAAGGGTATCGTAGAAGAACATTGAGTGCTGTATAATCCCCCAGGGGACTCATCTATGCGAATCTAGTGGCGCGAGTCTATTTTGTCAGATCATGAAAATAGTCCAATAGTTACGGAGGCTAGGATAATAGTATTTCACCAGATGGAAAACTTGACGTAACAATACGACACTTTTTCAATTAGTATGCGTACAAAATGATTTTCTTCAAAATAAGGTCTCCATTTAGGAATACAGCGTAAGCCATGAAGATATACCTACTTAGTAACAAGTAAATTTAATTAAAACATTACAAAGAGTCCCATTTACAGGTTTTTTTATTTATTTTTACAGCTGTCAGTTACACGGACGAAATGCCCGTGCGCATTGGTTAAGGTCCTTTTTATACGGATTCCGATGTTATGAAAATTTTTAGGGTTGTAAAAGGTGGATTAATGCAAATTGCAAAGTTTAGTCGTACTAAGCAAAACATATCTTACTTTATTGAATAGATTTGAATGAAGGTACCTAATTTAATTAATATTTGTATAGACTGGTTTTAGCATAAAAATTTACTTTTTTATAAAAGCGCTGTCGCCGGCGCGGCGCGGTATTTTCTCTGAGAAAACATTATTGCATAATGATTAAAACCAACGTCGCTACATTCTACAAAACATTTATACTAGTAAGTTATAACTTCAATTTAAATATTTCAATTACGTGCAAAGTGCCAACCCTGAAGCCATCGTTAAGCAAGTGGTTGTAAAGCCATTCTCTGACGCTTTTTAAATTAAACTCGTTATGATTTTGGCTTTTATGTTTGTTACATCAAACATTATTAAGCTTGGCCTTTTAATTCCGCAGTTCGCAATATAACCCGAACGAAATCGTTACGAAAATAATTCAAAAAATGTGTTGTGACAATAAACGTCATGTTTTCGATTGATTAAATAATAGAGTTGTCAGAAGTTGATGGGTTTAATTATATTTATCTGTAAAAGTAAAAAACAAAAATCACTAAAAAAGCAATGAAATTGAAAACTACCGCGCTTCGTGCTAAGTTGTAAGCACAATTTTCCGAGCAGGGACCTACGGACTATTTGCAATTTTCCTTCAAGAGCTTGGCTGATTTCAATGGACATTTCTCTTTATCGATAAACGAGGTTCTGGCGATTTTCACTCTTCAATAGAAATGGCTGCAGATTGAGAAGTTTAACACTTTGGTTTATTAGGTCAAGAGAGCTTTATACTCTCCTCGAATAAAACTACCAGAAATTTTGATGGTAACTTTAGGCCGACGGATAGCAGCAGAACTTTAGTAACGACTCGTAAGCTTGCTCCGAGATTATGAATTAGATTGTTACTGTCGTCGTCTGTCATGGCCAACCGACAAAGAAATCGTGAGTAGACCGAATTAATTTATTACAGATTATGAATTTATTATGATTAATTGGATAACCCAGCCTAGACGTTTAGATAGGGAGGTCTTGGATCGAGATCAATGGATGGTTTGACCAGCAATAGGTCGTCCTTACGTTACGGATATGATTAAAAAAGAAAAAATAATTTTATAATGCAGTTGAATGAGTATGTATACCTTTGATGATGTGCAGCAGTACGTGCGCGGGTGCAGGCGCGGGGGACGGGGCGCGGGCGACGGTGCACGTGTACTGGCCTGCGTCGTCGGCGCGCACGCGGGCCACGCGCAACACCGAGTTGGCGCCATTCGCGCCAAACTCTGTCCGGACACTGGCAGAAAAAAAAGAGATTGTTAAACCATTCAAAAGTTGCCCGGACAAAATTGCTACGTAACAATAAGGCCATCTTACTGTACACTTCTTGATCTTACTTTTGTATTTTACTTGTGTGTATATATTTTAATCTATTAAACAAACCCTCAAAAAAATGTACGAAATCACGGATATCTTTAAGGTCTGTGGTCAAAATATTAATAAATAAATCAGTTTCTAACTCAATCTGTTGATGGAAGATGTTTTGTAATTAAATATTTTTTACCTAATTGTTTCAGAAGAAGAAGAGTAAAGTTTGCATGTTTATGTTGGAAAAGCTATACTGTCACGCTACGGCATAGCAAGCGCTGCGATACGAGGTTTATACTGTCACGCTACGGCATAGCAAGCGGTGCGATACGAGGTTTATACTGTCACGCTACGGCATAGCAAGCGGTGCGATACGAGGTTTATACTGTCACGCTACGGCATAGCAAGCGGTGCGATACGAGGTTTATACTGTCACGCTACGGCATAGCAAGCGGTGCGATACGAGGTTTATACTGTCACGCTACGGCATAGCAAGCGGTGCGATACGAGGTTTATTTTTATTTAAATGAAAGCTTCTGTATCATATTTTGTTTATTACCCGTAAATGGGAGGGAAAGCCACAAATAATTTGTTAAAAAATCTGTATGGAAAATAATGTGGTTGGTACTTTAATTTTCATTTTTTTCGTGAGATTATTTTTATTTTTAGGAGTAGTCTTGAATGTTAAATTACTTTCCCTCTACTGAAAGTTGGTAGACTGTATGGTAGAACATTACTGGCACCGCTAATAAAAACATGGAAGAAACACCCTGTTCTGCTTTGCGCAGACAAACAGGGAGGTCCGGACATAAAAAGAAAATAAAACGAGGAAGAAAGCTAGGTCGTTTCGAAATCGTAAAACTGAGGACCTAGAAACCTTTCTAGTGTTAAGCATTTCAGTCCTAATGTTATTTGCTTTGCAACAACTTTTCAGAGACCAACCAATCTCTAACTACTACGATTATATGCTCCATGGAAGATCTAATATCCGTTCCTATATAACACACCTGTAAATGCCAGCTAGTCGATAATTAAATTGCTGTCTGATTCATTATTGAACGATACGTGATTTGTGTACTTTATCATTATTATTTTTACGTGAGTGTTTCCGTTTTGAATGAATAATAATGCTGTCTGTTTAGATCTCTGTGTGCCAGTTAGTTATTGTTAGATCTTAGTCATAAGTCTTCCCACTTTAGGTACTTAATTCTAGACTTGGCTGCATGCCGGGGCTCTACCAGGGGTGCTCTTGATTATTTGACATTACATTTACATAATTACAATGGAAGTAGTAGAAGTAGACTGATATAACAAAGTAACCTAATGTTTGACGAAATTTAGGTATCAGTGGTAACCTTATTAAAGGATATAAAAAGTGCTAAGGAGTCCCGATTTTTGCTCTTAGCACTCGAAGTTGGACTGACTATTACAAATAACATAAGCGCAAAAATTTAATGTTTAAGTTTACTTGCAACTGTCTGCACTTTGAAGTAACAATTGCACCATTGATTGCAACCTTCTTAGATAGATAGACACACACACGGACATATCGCCTACTGAATACAACATCAATACAGTATCTTTTAGCCGGAATGCATATTATAGAAGTTGATTCAAATATTTTTTACAGGTTTAAGTGCGGGCACAAACCTGATGCCTCCTCTAGTGGTGTCATCGTTGAGCAGCGAGTCCCGGCGGTACCAAAGCAAGGACGGCCCTCCTTCCATGCGCAGGCCTCGAACCTCACACCGCAGGGCTACAGTGCTGCCAACCTCGCAAACCTGCTCCGAAACTTCTGCGCCGGCACCGTCTACGATGCGGACTGACACTTCTAAAACAACATGATTGGCATTAGTTTGGTTTTCAACATCAAATAGGCAGAAATAAAATTTCAAATGTTTCAAACGACGATTGTTTGCTTCACTATCCATTAGTAGTCACAGGTCTTTTTTTTCTTTGGGTATGAATGACTGTCATGCTTTCTACCGTACCTTCAGCATACAAGTACTTTTTACTGGTAACTTTGCTTCAATTGCAGGGTACGTTCAAAATTTTATTAAAAAATATGTTTTTTTTTTTGTTCCAAACCTACTTATTAGTATTTCCTTGGTGTCTTAAAAACTTTTCTAAATTATTGTTACTATCCTGACTCGAAATACTAATGAACGTACGTAAAAGATTTTTTTTCTGAAGTGACGTTTTGAAAAACAATCAGTTAATGAAATCATCAAACCTGGGACCCTCAGAGCGACTCGGGCAGTACGCGGCGGATGCGCGGAAAGCTGGCAGTCGTAATTAGCAGCGTCGGTAGGCCTCACGTCGCGCACTTCCAACCGCCATATATCTGGAGGGATGAATTTCGCCGAGTACCTACAGCAAAAACATCCCCTTGTTTTTTATGGCACGCTTACAACGCTTACGTTCAGAGTTTGTTGAATCCCTTACCAAATAATATTTTCGCTCAACGCGCACGCTCTGTGGTGTGTTGATGTGGAACGAAGCAGGATTTATTTTTGTATGCCTCTTCAGATTTCTATGCAAATGAATTTACATGTATAAACAAGTGGATTTAAAAATCCATCAGTTCGTGTTCGATTTACTCATACGTTCACTTTTTGTGTACTGAATTTATGATATTTGCTCACCTGTCATCGGCGGTGTATAGCTGTGACCCCGTGGTAAGTAGAGTCATAGGATCTTCATCATTTTTTCGGCGCACCCACGAGACCTTTGCCAGAAAAAAATATTTCAGAGAAAATCTTCACAAAAGCCGAAATAAAAACGTGCTCTTTGAAGGTTATTATTTATACAATACCCCAGAGATATTATCGAATTACAATCTTTGTTTTTACTCATAAAATATTTGATCTTAATCTCAGCAAGATGTGAGTATCGGTATCTTTTCCTGTTTCCGTGATCCTTGTCGTAAAACTACAAATAATATTCTTACCTGTTCATTAAATATTTTACCATTTCTTGTATTATTTAGTCAGCAAAATTTAAAAATACTATTTTAGCAGAACATATCAGCTTTTTAAAATAGTTAATCACGATATTTGGCTAATGATTGTAAACGTTAATAATAATATTATATTTACGTTCTGAAATAAAAAATACACAACATTTAATAAAAGAACATACTTATTACCAGTTTATCGTGCAGTGCGTCCACCTTGCAGTCGAGCTGAGCCGTGGTGCCCACCAGAGCTTCTATCTCCGGGGCGGCGGCAGCGTAGATGCTGTTTCCACTGTTGGCCCTATTTTAAAACAAGAAAAGTGAACCATTGGAAAAGAACAAACTACTTCGTATTCTTTTACTAAACACATTAGACTATACACCGTCTAATACTGATAGTGAATCATAATGATAAATGATATTAACGAGCATTATCACTGCTCTATAAAAACTGCTGCGGCGGGTTGAGACCTGACTCAGCTCTATAAGTTCACGAGAGCGTGTTCTTTCCAAATATCTTGAAGAAGAGCACCAGAATCTACTTGGCAAAGGAGACGATCAAAACAGGCCCTTTGACCTAGATTGGTTTGTAAGTGTTCCTTCATTATTGATTATCGACGGTTTATTTCACGTCGCTCCGTTACATAACAAAATATTTTTTCGCAATGAAGTAGCTGCTTTTCTACAACGGACACACTTTTACACGAACATTAAATCGTAGTAGTAAGTTAAAAGATAAATAAAATTGTCGAAAAACAAAATATGTAAACTTAATTCAAAATAAGGCAGTGATTTGAAACAATATTATTTCTTCAATCAACCGGGTTTTGTTTATATTTTAGTTTTAATGTCATCATCGGTATATTATACAAGACACTTATTTATTTTTTATGTTAAGCGAACTTAAATTTAGAACATGCATTATTTAAATTTGAAAAATATTACAACTTTTAATTGTATGCCAGCTCATCTGTAAGGTTGGCCGTCTTTATCGTAGCTACTTAGTAATCCCGGGTCTATTTATCACCGCGTTTTGCCGCAAAGGTCTATGACCTGGATCGTCCTACGTCCAGCGAAGCCGCGGTCGCAGGCGTACGTGGCACATAAACTGCCTACTTTATTAAGGTTGATCCAGTTTTTCCTGCCATAAATTCACGATCTCCACACGTTTGTTTTACAAAACTAATTCTATATAAACAAAATGTTACTGAGTCTGGAACACGATTGAGAACGGTTACCAAACATTTTCGCCACAAAACTTGCTGTCGGTCTGTTTGATAAATTAGTTAGTTGGTTTTGGTGGTTTTGAGTCTAAGTATGAGTATACAAGGATAAAGTCAGATGATTGAACAATTTAAAAATTTTCATTTCAGAACTGGGTTCTAATTCAGCGCCTTGTTGGGATTAGATAAAACGACAGTCTCTTTATAAATTTAGTATTTTTAGTAAATGTAATGAAATAAAAAAAAAAACAAGTAAGAAGTGGTCATTATAAGTGCTTACCCGTTTCTATGTTGATGCGTAGTAGAGTAAGAATCGAAGATGTAGTTTAGAAGTGGTGCACTGGATCCTGTTTCGCCTGGCTTGCGTTTTCTCTCCATCACTACAGGCACCACGGGTCCTTGACTGGATGACCATTTTGCGGTGCTCGTCTCCACCTTCTTGATAACATCACTCGTCGTTACATTCCCATCTGTCCTCATTATATTCACCAACCGTCTCTTTCGGTTCCTCTTTATTTCTACATCCACTTTCTCTACAACTACTTGAGCACCTTTGGATAAACTTAGTTCACCCTTTTGGTCGGTATCATCAGCAACGCGACAACACTCGTATTTCTTATCTACAGAAGTGAATAAACTGTTGTACAATTTTAAACTATTGACATTTAAGCTAGAATTGAAGTCGTCGAGTTTCGTATGATTATGTATAGTCGTATGTAGCATTTGATAAAACTTATTGATGGTTGGGTTCGTGCCATTTTCCCGGTTTTGTGTTTCGTTGGAATTTCTCGAAGAAGTGTCAGCGTCTGTACCTAGAAAATGAAACATATTACTACCTTTCAACTACATAACTGTTGATTATTTTACCCTTGTTCCGATTTGATAGAACTTTCTACTTACAACGAATTGTTCGTGTTTCAACAATAGGTATTGTTTAGTCCACGAATTTGGGTAAATGTCTTAATATGTTTTACAATTGTTTGCAGTTCCATTACTAAAATTGGTTTTTGAAACATAAACTAGGCTTAAATAAACAGATTTTGCAGGCGAAATTTAAATTACTCTTGTTTTAGTAAATTTTGCAAAAGAACATAACGATATTTGAAAGTTCTTGAATTTTGATCGCAAATTAGATTTTTGTATAATTTCGAGAAAGAGAGAGCTTTTTGAATTAATCATCTGAGTTGTAATTTTTGTATTTTCAAATGGCCTACTTTTGTTTACAAAGGCTTTTCCGAAACCAAACTTGAAGCAAGAGTTAAAACGTCTATAATTTCTTAATTTCTTTTTTAATTGTAAAAGATAATTCGAATTGGGCCTTTGACCTTCAGGACGAGGGGTTGAAATTGGGTAGAACAATTTCAAAGCCATGACTAATTTCATCTAGGAGGGAAAACATGTCATATTACTCTCTAATAAGATCTTAATCACTATTGTCATGATGAAAAAAAGTTCATCCTAATTCAATATTTGACAACCTATTCGAATAGTTGATTATATATTATAGCACGAGGCAGCCAGCTCTCTCATCACCATTCACTTTGTTGCACACAAAGTGAATGGTGATGAAAGCGGGGGTCAAGCAGAATGGCCGGTCACTGATTGATTCGCCATTTTGTTTGCTTTGCGTGAAAGTGAATGGCGACGAGAGAGCTGGCTGCCTCGTGCTATAATATATATTATAGCTGCCGTGTGTGATGCCCTTTAGAAAAAGAACTGTTTTTGAAAAGTGAACAAGCGCAAATATGGTGATCTTACCTCTGCAGGGTATAGCGGCGAGCGCGGCAAGCAAGAGCGCCGCGGCGGCCGGCGCACACATCGCTTCTACATCCTCACTAGCTCTGTAACAAAAAAAAACTAATATATTATTGCACACCAAATCTATCTATCCTGTTTATTATTATGGGGAAACTTTTTCATTTCACCTTTAAGGGGAATTTTGACGACGACATCGGCCAATGGCAAAATATCGCCGTATTTAAGGTACAAGGAGGGGGCGGCGTACTATCGCCGCGGTGTCGATGATAACAGATTTTTGGATTTTGTTCCTATCATTCACCGAGAGCCCCAGTTTAGTGAGGTTCTCGGTAAGCGACTTAGGAACAACTTATTATGGGGAAACTTCTTCAGTTCACCTTTAAGGGGAACAACTTATTATTATTTCGTTTTTATGAATTAAGAGAGAGAGAGTAGATAAAATAACCATAGTGGCGTAGCAGCTATCAATAAATGATGTTCCGTTCGCTCTTAGTCAGTCAACAGCTCATATACGTCCCCACCGAGAGCCTCGAGCCTACTAGGCCCGATTAAGCCTTAGTCGATCACGCTGGCCCAGTGCGGGTTGGTCGACTTCTATGTTATTTATTTTATTTCAATAGGCACACCAACAGCAACTACAATCATACATGCAAATATACATTTAAAAATTAACTTCTCACACAACGTTTGAATTTCTTCGCAGGAGTGTGCAGGTTTCCTCACGATGTTTTCCTTCACCGTAAGAGTGTCGAATAAACGTACATATGAATTCAAAATTCTAAAACACATTGATACAAGATGGGGATCGAACCCGCGTCTCCCGATCGGAAGACAGCGACCCTAGCCTAGTGGTATAGTCACCACCGACGTTCGCTATAAAATTGTGCAATTCATGTGTCTAAAATTAAAATGTGAACTGAACATATTTTATTTTTAAAATTCGAATAGGAAGGACGATCTTAAATAAATAATCAGAGCGTAATTTTGAGAATTAGCTTGAATAACAAAATATGGCAGTTAACGTAACATTCAGTTGTTTCGGTTTTTCAGATAAAAGGAGATGTGATTCTAAATGTATGGATTTTTAAACAGATGAGCTGAGTTTAAACTGAATTTTAGATATATGTATCTACTGATCAACAACGCAGCGTGCTTATAGTTGGCGATTTCATCTATTAGAAATGAAAGTAAAATGTAGACTATTTTGTACAGCATCTGAATACCAAATAAACATCACTAAAGTCTGCAGCACTAGTAGCCTATTGACAGATATGCATAAATAATAATTTAACAAAAGCTTTTGATATAGTATATGTGTCGTGGCCATATCGTAGAATTGACCACATCATGAAATTTTCGATCATTTCATGAAATGGTCACATTTCATGATGTGGCCAACATTGACCAGATCATTAAATCGTGAACATTTAACGATTTTGTCGTTCACGATTGGCCATATCGTGAAAATAGGGCATCCATGAAATTTTAATAAGAATCTAAATTATGTTTGGTACTTATTGTTCTCTAAGTCCGACACACATTTTAAGAGTACTTTTTCATCATGAACTCTTTATTCTTCCTCATTTTAATAACGAATTATTTACTTTTTCACTGCGAGAAATAACGCAGCCGCCATGTTGGTACATAAACAAAACGCTTCCAGCGCCTCTATCGGCAATAAATGTAATAATTTTACGATATGATCAAATAATCTTGACCATTTCATGAAGTAGCCGCGTTTTAGTTGAACATATCGACAAACGATTTCTTATCATTGATCTGGCTAAGGCACATCATGATGTGGCCAATGGACAGTGAAAATTTGTGAAGTGAAAAGTGAAAATGGTCACATTTCATGAAATGATCGAAAATTTCATGATGTGGTCAATTCTACGATATGGCCACAACATATGCATGTTTCTTTTGTCCAACAATATACTATCAAATTAAAATATATACCGGGTGTCCAAAAAGGGTATTTGCACTTTGAAATATCAATAAATCGTCTTAATGAGGGTAGATAGCAAAAACAAATATAATGTCATACGTGGAGTTTATTGGAAATTTAGTTGAAATGGATTCGTATACCGGAGCTCAGCGCGCATTTTGTGTAAGAGCTTATTATCAAAACAATAATTCGAAAATAACAGCTGGCCGCTTACATCGCGCGCAGTTCAATGTACGGGACATTTCTTTGTCTCCCAGTACGAGTATCATTAGAAAATGGATTAAGACGTAATGGACGTCATTTGGACAACATATTTTTTTTGTCGTAAACTTTCCATTGCGTGTACTTTTTGCAAATAGTAATAAAATTATGAAATGATATATGTTTCTTATATAATTTTTGAATATAAACTGCCAACACCCTTTTTGGACACCCTGTATAATATACAATGATACTCGTACTATCAAAAACATTCATTAAACTATCGATAGTCGAGCTGGAGATTCTCAGCTGCAATGGACTTGTGGAGCGGATCCAATAGTCGCTCGAAATCTATTCTTTATTTTTTTTATCTAGCATAATAAAAGCTTGTAAAAATCAGACAAGCTGTGTTTAGGGAACAAGATAAAAAGCCTTTATTAATTGTAATTTAATCAGTTATCTCAAAGAGCCCGCAGCACCGAATGAAAATCAAATTTGCGATCCCAACTTCCCTTTCTTTTGTTTTTCTTTTAACTTTCTTATAATTTCTTGTATTAACTTTTCTTACGATGTTTAAAACAGTCACGTTCAGGGATAAGGTAGGGCGTAGGCACCTATAAGCGCCTATATTACTTGAGCATTAGTTACTCCAAGTGTCTCTGCAGACCGATTACATTTCAACTACATTCTGGCTGCGATAAGGCAATTTGAATGCAGTCAGGGAGAAATAAAAAATAATAGCATCCGGTGGTAATAAATAATAACACCGGAACCCTTCTACGTACTCGTATTTATGTTGTTTTGAATTTCGAAATCTAATAAATATACGTTTAATTGAAGCTGACAGTAAAGGAAAATATCGTGTGAAATGCACACGCTGGCAAATTAATTCAAAGTTTGCGTATGAAGTCGACCAACCCGCACTGGGCCTTAATAATAAGGCCTGGTTGCCTATATTCAGTGTAGGCTTGAGCACTTTAGTGGGGTCATATGACAGCCTGCTCATATGCCGGTGAAATATGGATATAAATGCAAAGCATTCTCGATGTAGCTAACTGCACTAAGACGTCAATTTGCAACTAGAACGCAGTTGACATGCAGCCCGTCTGTGTAGAGCCTTAGTTGCCGCAGCTAATTAGGAGTGAGTCTACGAGCGTCGCAGAAACGTTACTTAGTTTTACAACACAAGGACGTTCACGTTAACTTTAGTCGGTTGAGTTACTTATATCTTGAGCTATGAGTGCTAATAAAATGTGTCTCATTTATGTAATATATAATCTTCTTAGGTTAACTGTCGTTTGAAATACATTGTATATACATTTGTTTTCAAGAATAAAGTAACTGAACAATGATGGATGTTTACTGTGGAGGCCTTGTCCAGCAGCGGGCGTCAATTGACTGAGATGATGATGACATTGATGATTGTAACAGTTTTAAATATTACTATATAGATATTATAAAGTGTGAAAGTCTGCGGCCGACGGGTACGGCAGACCTAAGGCCCGGTTTCCACCAAAGCGGGAGGAGAGGAGATGTGTTGAGATGTGCTGCGAAGCTGGCAGGCTATTTCCACAAGCGGATAGGAGATGTGAGCTGTGCATAGCGGCGAAGCGCGGGCAGAAGGCAGCAGCGGGGCGGGGAGTGGGAGCGCGGGCGCCGTCGCCCGGCTACACACATCTTCGCTCGGCCGCGCCCCGTTTGCTATAGAAAAATTATTTAGACATCTCCTCTCCGCTCCGCTTGATCCATTTCCACTGAAGCTAAGCGGAGAGGAGATGTGGAAATAACGAAATCTGATTGGTTATTCAAACACATCTCCTGTCCTCTCCGCTTTGGTGGAAACCGGGCCTAAGATTACCAGGAGCTATGGTTCCATTGCCAACTATAGCTCCTGTCTCCATAGCTACTTATGGAGATGGCTTTTGACTTGTATTTTGAAAATGTATGGACATTTTAATATAAATGAGACCTGTCGCGCGCCATACATCTGTTGTTGGTTGTCGTCGCGGTCGTAAGCTGACAGCCGTATCCGTCAGACGCTAGGCCGCGACCCACTGAAGTTAGTATTTATATAATTTGAAGTTTTATAAAATATAATACTAATTGCTAGTTTTATAACGTTGAATCATTATCAGCAGCACATATACGTCCCCAATGCGGGGCTCGAGCCTACTCAGAATTAGGGCAATCAGGCCTAAGTCATCCACGCTGGCGCAGTGCGGGATTTTCGACTTCACACACAACATCTGTATTTCTTCGCAGGAGTGTGCAGGTTTCTTCGTAATAGCGTCAAATAAACGTATATATAAAATAAAAATTTGAAAACACATTGGTGTGTGCTGGAAATCGAACCTACGCTTCCCGGACTGAAGGCAGCGGCACTAGCCACTACACTACCAACGCTCTTTGGCTGTTAAAATACGTATAGTATATCAAAACTACGTCGAATTTATGTAATGATAAAAAGACAAAAACATTCTTTTGTGTTTGTGGTTGCTGTGGTTTTATACCGACGAAATTCCTTAGCGGCCCAAGATCGGTATTCGGATCACGATGCCTGGACACTTGGATTACAACCGTAAAGTAGCAAGATCCCTAATAAAACATAGGTAAGGGAAGCTACTACGTCTACTGCCTACGAACACTTAATCCAATATAAAAGTACAAAAAAGTGTCGGTGTCTTATTCCAAATTAATTACTCTAACTTTGTTTGACATGGGTTACTTATGGCCTAGATAAATATTTTTTCCTGGCTTACAGGCCATTTAAATAGCGTGGACATAGATTTAAAGAGCAAAAAATATCCTGTACCTCTTATAGCTTTAATTGCATGCTGTGATTGCCTTCAACAGAATGTACATTGATCTAATAGTGTTATGTTTATATATTATGCTACTTTGTAATGTATCATTCACTGGCAGTTCTAAATAATTAAATAAATAAATACTGTGGAGCATGCATTTGATTACAAAATACTGGCAGCTCTATCGTGCGTTTTATGAATAAGATATTGATAATTTTCAGTTCAAGAATGGACTTCTACATGTACAGAGATTTGTTCTTCTCAAACCCACTGGGGATTTGTTTTTAGGACTACAAATATTATTTTACTAGTTTTATTTAAAAATCGCTTATCATTTCGTGTCTCTTGTATCTCCAGGACTGTCCCTGAACTGGCTTCCAGTCGTCGGTTTGATTGTCAGATATTATTAATCTGTGTTAAATAATAAATGAAGTTCTAAAGGGTGAAATAACTTGTCTGATTACACTTTGAAGTTACCTTTATAGACGTACACAGCGTAGAAATTGATGTAGTCACCACTTTTGAGTCTCATTTATAAATCCTCCAGAAATGCCCCTCCCTCAGTAAAACACAATATTAACTAACTAACTAAAATAATGATAAATATTCGTAATAAAGTCTTGAGTCGGTCCTCCGTTTTGAATATTTATTAAATTACGACTGTAATAGGCTAAGACCTTGAGCGAACTGAAACTGTCTTGAAATGAATTACGAAGTTCAAATGAATTGTGCGAGACGTATTTCCAGAGTGGGATGCTTCGTTAGGATTCCCTAACGCTCTGCAAAGCTCGTATGATTGGATTGGAATAGAGGGCGCTGCTGTATAAATTGATTCCACTCCTCCGGACATGGCTGCCAATATTCATCAGTTCACCTTGTTTAATTTACGACGGAAGCGATGCAAATTTCAATTTAAATTTGAATATTTTCACACAGCTAAGATCCGTATTAACACATTATCGTGAATTATTCATAACTTAAAAAAACAGCAAGTGACGGAAGTACACAAAAATACATACATCAAATTATTTGCTCATTTCATACATTATTTAATGTTTCTAAATCAATATTTTTTCCCTAAATGGATTTAAATTTAAGTAGCTGACAGTTTCGCTTTCAATTTAAAAAATGAGACATAACAAAAGACATTCTGCAGTTCTTAAACAGTAAGATGATGCGTCTTTTTGCTTCGGGTGAAAATGCAAACCAGAGAAAAGTTTCACGAGCTTTCGTAAAAGTGATGCTAAATTTCGCTCCACCCGCGCGGGTAAATTCATCACTTGTATCATACTGAGTGAATATTGTATGACCCAGATCGCTTACTTCCATGTTAGGCGTGACTTTGGCCTGATTACGACGCTGGGGCGTAGTCTAATAGCCGGAACTGTTTAAACTAGCGCCATACTTCCTAGCAAATTACACGTTCATGTCTGAAACATATATATTACTTGGGAAATAGCATCCCTAAAAATCGCAACGCAAAGGTCACATTCATTTTATTGTAACTTTTTGCATAGTGTGAACGTCAATACTTTAAAGTTAAATTGTACTTATTTGAGGATCATAAATGTAGTTCCTGAGTTGCATTAGTGATTGAATCTAATTTCTTTCTACTTATAATTAAATACCATAAATCTACTACGTGAGACAAATAACTCCGCAGTACCTTTTAAATAGATATACGAGCATGAATAAGTATTATCCGTATGAAACACAAATGCGCAGTGTCTCGCTTTTATTATCCTATAAGAAGGAATGTGTATGTGTGTTATTTACAAGTTGCAACAACATCATTTCTCTGTTCGAGGAATTCCTAACTTCATGTTGTTCGTTGAGGTGACCAGCACCCAGAACACAACCTCGACAATAAGGTTTTAAATTTTTAAGTAAGTTCCTAAGAGAGTTAGCCTCGGAAGTACAAATTGAACGTGGTAAAGTTGGTGGTCATTGCAAGGGAAGTTGTGTTTTACCGACCCGAGTCGTTTAGTGTTTGCAGCTTCAATGTAAAGAAAAATAAGTTCCAAGTGTTGTACTGATTTTTTTTCGCATAAAAAGAGTCAGAGTAGTCCAAGCTTGTTAATTAAAAAAGTTAAATACAATTTTGTAGACATCCAATCCATCAATGTCTACGTGAGTAATACGGTTCGTTACAGAAAATTAATGTCTGTGCTAATATAACGTAGGATTAACAATTTTAGGTACCTGTTTAGACTTTTAGTAATCCTAGATTTTTTTTTAGTTCGGTTGAGCCTTTTATTTTAAATTAATTAAATAATTTTGAGAAGACATTTGCATCAAATAATATTTTTTGCTCCTGTATTGTTGACATTGTTAATTTCTATAAAAACACAAAATTTGTTGACTGATTTTCAAATTTCATAATTATGTACGTTGCACTGTACTATTTTGTACACATACCTATCTCAGCCAACTATGGAGCCAACCCACTTAAAACGTCATCAACTTTTATAACATAAAATGTGCTTTCGTGAGATATTGCACAGAAAATGTAGGTATAAAATAAAATTTTAAAGTGAAAATCCAGCCATGTGTTATACGCCTTAACGAGGTTACTAGCCGTAAATTGTAGTTTGCTGTCGCCCAGTTTCAGAATGTAAAGCAGGTTTTCAGAATATATTCACTCAACCTGAGCATAGCGATTTTTTTTTAAATAAAATATGTGCTAATATGTCACGTACAATATGAAAGATCCAAGAGCGATTCTATGAATAACGAAGCGTCCATTTTAATTGCTTCAATTTAAAATCCAGTGTGTTTTATCTTTTAACATAACGCAAATTCATAAATTCCAAAAACATAAATTCCAGTCACAATTAAAATAGAATCCTGTACATATCGCAAGTAAATATTTTATCTATGAATTTACGTTACATTCAATGTGATGATAAAAAATATATGACTGAGCCCTTAAATAATTGACTTATAAATTATGATTGATACATTAATAATATTATACATTAATACAAAGAAAACATCACAGTTACACTCTGATTAATTTGCTGAACACGCACTATTGTTATTCCCTGTAGCAGTTTGCCAACCGTACATAAAAACGCGTCGCTGGCAGTATCATAGCGCTATAATGTTTTCACGCAGGATGTTAACAAGCTTCATACATCAGGCGGCGGATGCGCACGCTGAGAAATGGCGCGGTTGCTCGTGAAAATCTATGCTGGCTGTTTCCACTGTTTTCTTACCTATACAGCTATTTTAGTAAGCAGTGTAAACCGTACATAAAAATGTCGCAATTTTACCTGGGAGAAAAAAAATGGGTATTGTCTTTTGTAGTACATGTTTGACAAAATTGTTTAATAGGGATGATGACAACTTTTTTTTCTTTGTCTATCAGGTAGATTATTAAAAAGTATTGGACACGTATTTTTTATTTTTTCAGTACCTACCTAATAAAAAAATCACGGCGATACATTGAGTTGAAAAAGCGTGTGACGTCACGCTTGAGTCAATTTTATACTGAGTTATGACGTAGTTAGCCCCCACTCTCCAACTTCAATGCGGTTTAACTAAGTATTTTTATGTTAATTTGATAAGACACAATAGAATTTTGTTTTCTTTACCTAGGCATCATCCCTATCTAAGCTAAGGAACGCCAATCTTTTTGTTTATTAACGCTCGTAGTTATAGGTTGCCAGCCTGTTGCCTATACGAGGCTAACACACTACCTAGCTAAATCCAAATCCATAGTCGCCTGGAGTAAGTAAAAAAACAAAAAAACCCATGAAAAAACAAGACCCGCTAAGAAAATTACCCGCAACAAAAGTGACCTACCACGCCGAAAGCGAAAAGATGCGGTTGATATTAGGTATTGTAAAATTCGTTATTTACCGCCTAAGATTTGCATAAAAATAAATCAAAATAAATAAATATGTGGGGATATTTTCACACGAGGCTATCAAAGTATAAACTACGTTTTTTCAAATATGTTTGTCTATTTACGTACAACAACCTCAAATTAAATTTTGATCGTTAATGGTATTTCGTTTAGAATTATTCTTTACAATCTTTTTATATAAATGCGTGTTTTGTTTACACTACGAAAAAAAACTTTATAAACATTTGAAATATTCCTACAAAGAAACTACAAGGGCTTACCTAAATACACGGATTTTCCAATACAATATAAGATGAATAATTTGGGTTCCTAAAAAGAAAATTGTTAAGAAAAAATGTCAGGTTGTTTGGCAGTAGCCTTATAGGTATATAGGGCTTCGTATTATTTTTAGTTGAAAGAAATTTTTACTTTTCTCCTTTGGATTACGTTATATTTTTACAAGAAAAGCTACGCCTTCGGGAAACTTGATTCAAATTTGTGTAACTCTCTGTAGGTTAGGCTGGGTTAGACTAGCGACGAGGATTTAGTTTCTTTTTTAAATGATAATAATACTTTTATTTACAATACACGGATACATACAAACATAGAAGTTAAAGAAAAAGTAGTAAGGTAGTAAAAAAGTGATAAGTAGGTAGGTACACAAAAACAAACACACTACTCTTTAAGATACTATTTACCTATATCAACTTGTTAAAAATGGGTCTATATTAAAATCCATAATTTTGAATATTTAAAAGCCCTATCTTTATTACGAATACTGTTAGTATGTATAACAATTAAAAAATATAAAATTAACAAAATTGCTTGCCAAAACGGATATTTATCATCAAACTGCTCACCAAATTGTGTATCATGAAGTAAGTAAACGATCACCAAAAATTCAGCATCACAAGATCACCTAACCCCGAAGGGTATGGCGGCGGAGAGAGCCGAGCTCACTTCGCTCGCCTGGCTCCCTCCGCCATCCCCTTCTAACCTAATGTCGGGGTGCCCCGTGCTCGCTACGTTCGCACCCGCCATGATTTGGTATCGTTGTTACTGTTTCAGTAAGACAGTTCCAGTAAAACAATATTAGGAATTTTAACTAAATAATGGTATGTGTTTTTAAATTATGCATTCTTATTGTTATACGAATTAAAGTTATGGCAAGTCTGTTATGGATTTTCATAATAGGGTTATTTATGTTATACAATATTAAAAATAGAACTAGTTGGCTATACGCTATATTATTTTTATTAATTCACACAAATCTAACTCTGTATTCGTGGTTTGGAGAATTTAGACGTGAACGTGATCATTTCCATGACGAGGTACGTGAAGGTCGGTCGGCGACTGCGGTTTCAGAATATTGACACCGTAGGACAACTTATTGAAACTGACATGAAAATTACTTGCCAGTAAATTCGTGCTTTGTTAGGCATTGGAATGAGCCAAGTGCAAGACATTTTACATGTGCATCTGAAGGTTCGGAAGCTTATTGCAGATTAGTACTTGCTTGCCCAGAGTCTTAGAAAAAGTTCGCAAAAACGGTCCTCAAAGCAATGGCCTCATTCACCACAATAACGCATCCTCACATTCCGTTAAGGTAACAGAAGCCTATTTGAAGACTTCAAATGTTGAACTAATGAACACTTCAACCTTACAGCCCGGCCTTCGCATCCTGTGACTTCTTTTTCTTTCCAAAAATTAAAGATAAACTTAGAGGCACACGTTATACGAGCCCTGAATCGGTGGCGGTAAATGCATTCCATGAAACCATTGAAGAGGTCCCTAAGGAAAACTGGTCCAACTGCTTTGTACAGGTGGTTTCAGCGAAAGCAAAAACACATTCATTGCGAGGGAATATACTTTAAAAAACAATAAATGTGTTTTTTTTTTTTTTTTTAAATGGCTTCACGTCTAGATTGGACGTATTTTGCCAATGACAACGTATTCACTCAACATAACACAAACGAGAAGAATGTTCGGTGAAAAATTTCGAAGGTTTATGGGAGGGTCCAACAGGAGTACCTAAAACAACACAACATAAAAAAAGTTATGACACCACAAGACAAGCACAAACAAATAACTAAGGAAAGAAGGGTAGATAAAGGAAAAAAATATATATAAATTTATGAACAGAAAAAATAAAAAATAATAAACGATAAAGTATAGACACAAATATAAACATAAACATGTAAATAGAGAAATTATAATTTAATATCATGAAATTCAATATACTTAATTAATAAAAGAACAAAGGAAGAGTTTGTATAGGTGAGAAGAGAGTGAAAGTTGATAGGGCGAGGAATTTCAGAAGGAAGAACATCATATAAAGAGAAAGAAAATTTAGGACAACAGAAGAAAATGTGGTCTGGAGTTCCTTCGTCCAGACCACATTCACATAAAGAGTGATCCCGGACCCTAATCTTAGAAAGAAAAACAGGGGTACAAGCATGTCCAAGGCGCAAACGACAGATGGTCGAAGTAGATCTTTTGCTACCCGAGCGAAACCGAAAGAACCAGGGTTTGTGAGGTATCAGAGGTTGCAGGTTACCATAGTATCGACCTTTATGTAGTCTGGAAGTATCCCAAAGGTTCTGCCAAGACTCTCCAACATCAGAGCGAGCAATCATCAGAAGATCAGAAAAGTAATTCTGAAGGTGGTCTGGAGAACCAGTATCAATAGCATCCTTCGCCCAAGAATCAGCTCTTTCATTACCCTCTATGCCAGAGTGGCCCGGAATCCAAGCAAGAACAATCTGAAGACCCATCTCATCACATTCAAGCAGTAATTCCTTAATTTTTAAAATAAGGGGGAATTTTGTTTTCATTTTAAATTGATTACCAATTATTGCCTGGAGACAACTTTTACAATCAGAAAATATAATAGTCTTGGGAATATTATGAGACAAAGCGTAAGAGATGGCTTCAAGCAAGGCTACAGCTTCACCAGAAAAAACTGAAGATTGTGGAGGACATTTAAAATTTAAAACAATATTATATTTAGGGATCCAAACCGCTGCACCAACACAACGATCAGGAGAAAGTTTTGAGGCATCGGTGTACATTACTAACCAACTCTGCCAATCATCCATAAGCCGAATAAAATTTTGATTAGCCCCATGTTCATCCTTAGCGATGCCAAAATTTAAAATTACTTTAGGAGAATAAACCAAAGCTTTATATTTAGTAGCAAAAAGAGGATTAACACTGGATTGACAAAGAGGGTCAGGAAGATTCTTTACCTTTAGGAAACTTTTAATTATTCTGGGGGATTCCTTATGTAACCAATAACGATTAGAAAAAACTTCATCAGAAAGCGACTCCAAACGGGAAAGAAGGGGATGACTGGAAAGTGACATCACTTTAAAGATAAAACGGTCCGATAAATATTGTCTACGAAGGAATAGAGGGGGATCCACACATTCCACCTGCATAGCATTCTTTGGAGAAGACTTCATAGCCCCCAAAATTATACGATGACATTTTGCCTGAATAAGGTCAATTTTCTTTAAAGCAACCTTGCTGCAAGGTTCAAGAATGCAAGAACCATAATCAATTTGACTACGGACTAACGCATTGTACAACAATTTTTGACAGTAAGGATGAGATCCCCACCAAACGCCAGAAAGAGCTCGAAGGACATTAATGCCTTTTTCACATTTACCAATTACGTAATTTAAATGATCTACACCAGACATTTTATCATCAAGGATGACACCAAGGAATTTAGCAGACCTACTGATGGCAATAGGCTCATTATCACAGTAAATATCAACAATCGGAATGTTTCTCCTTCTTGTAAAGACTACAACACTACTTTTAGATGGTGAGAGGGAAAGACCATGGTCATCTAACCAATCTTTGAGATAGCTTAATGCCTCATTTAAGCGTGTTGTCACTGTATCGACAGATTGATCCGCAAAGTATAAAGCCAGATCATCAGCATATTGCAAAATGTTACAAAAAGGAGAAACAGACTGTTCAAGGTCGAAAGTGTAGATGCTATATAAAATAGGACTGAGGACGGAACCTTGAGGAATGCCATGCCACAAAGTTCTCGGGGACATAAAAGTATTACCAGAACGAATTTTGATAGATCTACCCATGAAAAGACTGCAAATGAAGTGGACGATCCTTGCAGGAACACTCAGCTGAAGCAGTTTTGCTCTGAGCACAGGAAGGAGAACACTATCATACGCCGCCGAAACGTCCAAGAAACAACCAATAAGGTATTCATTTTTGGACAGAGCAAGACGAATATCTGATGTGAGGATACTCAAACTATCTAAAGTGCCCTTACCTTTTCGGAATCCAAATTGGCTATTGGCAAGGATGCCTTTACTTTCCATGAGCCATTCCAATCTGTTTTTGATTAGATGTTCAAGAATTTTGCTTATAGTGACAGATAAAGCTATGGGACGATATGAACAGGCGTTATTGGGGTTTTTAGAGGGTTTAAGGATAGGAATTATAATTTGGTTTTTCCATGTTTCAGGAATATCACCAGAAATAAAAACCGTGTTAAGAAGATGCAGGAGATTTTCTCGGCCAAAAGAGTTAAGTTTAGAAATAAAACAATATGGGATGCCATTCTCTCCAGGGGATGAATTACGGAGATTATCAAGAACAATGTTTAATTCTGATATTGTGAAGGGGGCATCAAAAGGATCTGAAGATGAAGGAGGAGGGGAAAGAGTCAAGCACAACTTTTCTGGAACTGATGGAGGAGCCAATCGGTCCGCAAAATCCTCCAGCCAAGGAGATGGATCGGAAGATGACGTAGGATCGGATGTAAGGGAACCTCTATACCTTTTGATATTTTTCCATACTAACGAAGGTGGAGTCTTGGGAGATAAACTCTCACAAAACCCCTTCCATCCGTTCTTTTTCTTTTTAGATAAAAGACGTTTAGCGCGAGCAGAAACATTTTGGAAAGCTATGAAATCATCTGTCCTACTGAATTCGTTATATAAATGCTCTGCTTCTTCTCTTTCTTTGATGACATTAGTGCAGTCAGAATCCCACCAAGGAGGGGAGGAAATGTTAGAACTAGGAGGTTTTTTCTTAGGGATATAGGCATTTGCAGCTTCTAAAAGGATACCGACAAAAGTTGAATAAATTTCGTTAGAGTTGTTTAGATTTAGAAAGTTAACTTCTCTCAATTTTGAATCGACGCAAGAGATATAATTTGGCCAATCAGCTTCTTGTAATTTAAATTTTAGAAGAGGATCAGGAGAACGGAAAGGAAGAGTAGATAAAGGTTTAGAAATTAAAATAGTAAAATGATCACTCCCAAAGGTCGTATCTGTAACCCTCCAAGAAAGAAGAGATGAAAGTTGTGGTGAACAGGCAGTTAAATCAACTGCTGACCGGGGATCCTAGCCAGGGTAAACCCGGCGAGTAGGTGAACCATCGTTAATCACGCATACATTAATGTCATCAAAAAGATCTATAAGAAAAGAAGAAAACGTATCAGAGTAAGCAGAACCCCAAGAGGTATTGTGAGAGTTAAAATCTCCCAAGATAATTAGAGGTGGGGGAACAGAAAAGAGGATAGTGGACAAATCAGGGATTAAGCTAACATTAGGGTGAGGGATATAAATAGAAATAAAATTTATATCCATGATTCTGGCAGCAACAGCATTGATATCCTGAGAATGAGGAGGAAGAGGAATTTGAGAAAAAGGGAAACATCTTTTAATTAATAAAGCGGAACCGCCACATCCGTCGTCACGATCATCACGGAGGCACGAAAAACCAGGCACCCTGAAACGAGAGCCAGGCTTAAACCATGTCTCCGAGATGGCCGCAACAGACAACGAATGCCTGTTTATCAAATTAATAAGATCAGGTTTTTTAGGAGATAGGCTTCTACTGTTCCATTGTAAAATGTGAGTTAGTGGGAGAGGGGTGTGAGGGGTAGCCATTGAGAGAAGATAACTGTTCAGCAAGTTTAATCATCGTTGGGGCAACGTCGTTCGGTAGTATATCACTCCATTTGGCAATGATGTTTGTCAACATTTTTAACAGGAGTTCCAGGAAATTGTCATTGGGAGTTGAGGAAAAAATATTTTGAGCTGGATCAGTTAGAGCACTGCCATTCGGTAATTGAGAAGGAGGGACACTTACAATATTCTGGTGGGCTTGGTGATCAAAGCCAGAAGGTTGAGAAGACCAGGCTCTAGGCGATAGAACTACGGACTTGCGGTACGAATTCTTTACGGGAGAAGCGTGGATCTGAGCAGAAGTAGAAGGACGAGGGGTAAAAGGATGGGGGGTAGAGTAACGAGAGGCTGGAGAAGATGAGGATATAGTCCTTGCAACATCTGAGTAAGATTTACGAACAGAGGGAAACCTGGCAGAAGCTTCAGCATAAGAAATACTGCTCTCAGACATGACTAGTTTAATTGTCTTCTGCCTTGAAAATTCAGGACAGCAGCGGTCAATGGCAAAGTGTCCACCCAAACAGTGGAAGCAGCAAGCTTGTTCAGGGGTTATATCGCATTCATCGCCAGAGTGATTCTTGGTGCACTTGTAGCAACGAGCCACAGAACGACACTTGGTTGAAACATGACCAAATCTTAAACACTTTCTGCATTGAATGGTTGGCA
The DNA here is from genome assembly GCA_951230895.1 of Carpatolechia fugitivella. NCBI lineage: Eukaryota > Metazoa > Arthropoda > Insecta > Lepidoptera > Gelechiidae > Carpatolechia > Carpatolechia fugitivella. Next base: position 6,468,835 of record OX579650.1, read on the forward strand.
GCTGATAAACTACAACGGATAAGGATGTGTAGAATGCATACACTCTTTCAGGAAGAGTTTGTCCCTCAAAAGTGACAACCACTGATTGGGTAGGCACCCATGTCGGAGAACCATCATTGAAAACTTTACGATGAAGACGGCGAGCTTTAAGGATTCTGCCAGGACCCTCGACAAGATCTGTGGCTTCAACAAATTCCCTCATAGACCAATCCACTGGCACACCCCGAACCATACCCATGCGGGATATATGTTATGAAGGTACAGACACGGTGAGCTTGTTACGGGTAAGCATTTGAGACTGAGCAGAAATAAAAATGTTGGCGTCCTCTACAGACTTAAACTCCACAGATACTCGATTGCGACCAACTGATCGGATACCATCACGTTTGATATTAAGTACTTTATTTTGAGTGAATAATAGACCAATCTTTATGGGTTTTAATGCAATACCTGAATTGGGAACTTCTTCTGTACGCGAAACATGTACAATGTCATTCTCTCCATACAGCCTGGGCTCACTCTCTAATGAAGGATGAGTATACATGCCAGAAATAGAAGCCGATTCATTTTCGGGATACTGAACCCTCTTTTTGGAAGTTTGTGGTTCGTTATTGCCCTTAGTATTACGAGCTGCTAAGCGCTTGCGAGTTTCCACTGAATCGACGTCCATTCCTTCACTCTCATAACCCCCAGGATCAGGAGGTTTCTCAATTTCGTTGCCTTCCATAATTTAGAAGGCCAGCAGGCCAAATAATATATTCAAAACAAACCTCTTCAGTATATTAGTGAAAATAAACCACCACCCACACAAAATATGACCTAAAATATAATAATTTATAGGAAACAAGGATATAACCAAAAAACACGAACAGACTCACTCGGCGCGCTTCTGTCAAGTCCCAATAAATGTGTTGTAAGCTACGAATATGGAAGTGTAATTGTAAACAAAACCCAAGAAAAATATGGCCCCAAATCTCGAGTACTTAAACGAGAAACGTCACTGTAGACATGCCAATTGGATGCGTTCACGCATCACGTCATATTCCGACAAGCGCGGTGATTGGTTCACGGCATGACGGATAACGGTGATTGGATCGCGTCACTTGTCCAGTGGATGTGTTATGCATTAAGTGTGATAGAACAAGTCAAATTAAAAATTATCGTACTTTTGCATTACTGATATCAATCAGATTGCTTTCTAATTATTTACTAAAATCACCTTATATATATTATTTAAATGTGTGATTGTGTGCTTGTTTTTGGGAAGAGGCCATTACTCTGTGTCAAACTTCTCACGTTTCCGTATTGTATTTTGTATCTATTAAAATCTTGCCAATCAATTGTTATTTTCGAGTTGTGATTTTACTAACGTTGAAATACAAGCCTGAACTAAGGAGAGGCTACATTATTTCGGGGATCCATCCACCATGTGCGATCCTGCTGGCAACGGTTCTCCGTCAAATATAAAGAGATATACAGCAACTCGCGAGGTCTACAGCTCACAGAGCCACTAGTATAGAAGAATTGGCCTTGTGCCTTTAAAAAAAATAACAAAGAAAATTGGAAACTTCAGATGTATGGTTTACTTACATTGTCTTTCACTTTAGGTTATAGAGAAAACTTCATCATATTATGTTAATAATAATGCAGCACAATAAGGAATGCGACTTCTATAGCTTCCTTATTCGTAGGTTGTAAGTCTTATATCTAGTCTAATTTATCAGAATCTAGAAACTTTCAGTATGCCCTAAGTACTGGCACTGTGCGGATAATCGCCTTATATAGTCACGTTTTTTTTTTAATTAAAATTATAATAGGATTTTGTCCTGCAGTGTTCGTTTTCAATAATATATTCTGTAATACAGGAAATGAGAATGTAGGTACGCTTTGCTACAATAATTACGCACGTAGCCCCTCTGCTACGCTACGAGCCGTAGCTGCTGCTACGTCGTAGCCGTAGTCAAGCCGAATTTCAGAGATATCTTCCCGAAAACGAAAAATGCACTAGATGAAATTTCTAAATTAAAAATAATCTTCTTGAAGCAATAATTTTTTTACGACTTCAAAAGATATCCAAAATTAGTATCAAAAAACTTATTTTAGTGTTACGAACTCCAAAGAGTCGCATAACAAAAGTTATGTAGTAGTTAAGAAAGACGAGTTAAACTTAAAGGAAGAAGTAAGAACGTCTTATGTTTGACGTTAAAACTTACCGCTATTTTCCAAAGTGATAATTATCACAAATAACATGAGTACATTACAATATAAAGCTGCACGGACTTTGGGAGGAGACCCAGAAAACTTGTATGAATACAACTTTACAATCAACAAATATAAGGTTTTCATAATACTCCTTTTCATTATTGTATAAATTACTATTGTGGTTGAACAAATGTGTAATTATTATAATTGTTTTTTTTTTAATATACTTTTAATTAATGGATAATAGTACAAGCTAATGTATAATTGTGATATCGTTAAAACGGAGCTGTTTTGTAAAACAGCAGACAGTCAGACAATCGATTTACGACATATACTACTTATAGAACTCTTACTACATATATTATTATGTTAAACGTAAAAGTTGACTTCCGTAGGTAGTGGCTGATGGACAGAAGGCCGATGGCTTACGACAAACGAAGATGACTGACGACGGTTGAATAGAAAGCGAAGCGTCAGGTCTCGTTTGTATGAAAATGTACGGAACCCTTTCGAGGGTCGTGGCCGATGGCCATCGGCTTACCACCAACTAAGATGATGGACAAAAGGACGCCATCTCAAAAGGAGATCATCGGCTGTCGTCAGTCGTCTCCAGTCTGTAGCCTGTAGCCGCGATCCACGGAACTAACCAGGCGTCAAGCGACACATAGTCGAATCCGACAATGAAAGCTTTCACGTGACTTTCACCAACAAAAGCGAAATATGTCGCGTGTTTGCGTGTCACGTGTCTGTCAAAGCTACTCTATGGTTAGTCATAGATAAATAACAAGGCAATATCAGAGCCACAGGTAAAAGCGTTGAGTCTGAATGTTTCCTTTTCCATTTTTTTTAAATATCTATGATTTTCCCACTATAATTTGACTTTTAACTCGAACTTTGGCCGGCAAAAGGCAAGACAAGTGTCGTAGTGGGACTTTGCCTTTAGAAACATAAGATGACTTCTACGAACGAACTACAATGTTAACTAAACTTCTAGGAGTTAGGAAACTAATTTGTGGCCATTAATTGAGCGCCCCACGCCTTGATACCCACAAATAAACGGTACAGTCGTCTGCAATAGGAGGGTAGTTTTTCTAACGTGATTTTAGATAAGAAATAAATATTTTAAATTGATAAAAAACACCTAAAAATATACCACAAACTTTACGTACAAATTGATGGATAAAATAATGTGAAAGAGAAAAGGACTTAAAAAAATCTTACCATAAAAAACTTCTCATAAAAAATCATGAAAAACGTCTTAGACAAATTGTTTAACAATTATTTCGAAAAATGTTTACCATAACTTTATACGCACCAAAACCACGTGATCATATGATTGGCAATTCCCCCGTGCCAGCGACGTAGCAGCTGAACCAGCCGTTGCCGACTCGTAGTCACACCAAGTTATCACACTGGTTTTTATTTCTTGTTTGACACACTACTGTTTTTCCACACCATTTATTCAGCCGGGGAAGGGTGCGACTCTCGCCCATGTATGTTTAAACGATGTTTACATAATTAAGCATGGTTGAAACTTTGTCTATATTTAAACACTAAAGTTTATTAGAAAATATCTTCCCCCTCCATGTAAAATCCCCTCATGATACTAAGAACTTACAGAGGCCTATACTATTGTGTCAAAAAATATTTTGCATAGGTAATAAGTACTTCCATGAGCATGAGCTAAGTATGAGAAGGGCAACTTAAAAAATAAAACTGTTCGAAAAATTGGCATGTGTGAGTTTAATCACTGTCAGCTAGCAGATAAGGGCCGATGGATGGACGTGTCGGTACTGAGGCAGGCACTTTGCTCGTGAGCTGACTACGTAATGAAACGGCATACGCAGCCACGCACATATGAGTGTGAGTTTCACGAAAATACGGCCTCTGTGAGATTCTTTTTTATATTATTTCATTTCGCTTTACGAGATGATAAAGCCATATGACATATTTTACTGTAAACAATAAAACTGCTAACAAAAAAGCAGACAATTTTTCGAGAACACAACGGATCTCTGGGAATTATGTTCCAATTTTATACTCAACTGTACCGAAGGAATTGTATGACTACGTAGAAAAGATACAATATGATACAATATAAATGCTTATTTTTATTAACTTCTACCTTGAATATTGTTAATATATACTCGCACTTTTTTAGCAGCAAAAATATAATACAATATAATTTATACTTTATTGTCACCAAAAGTTACAGAAACACAGTACTTACATATATGTGGTAGAAGAGTCAAGTGGCGGCCTTATTACTATAAACGTTATGACATATCTAGATAATATAATCTAGATAATTTAACTTTTTTAAACTAGTTTTCAAACTGTTAAACTATTTCTGTGAAAGGAAACTGTCCCTTGTACAACGGAGATTTAATTCTTAGGCATTTTTCATTATATTTCAGTGAGAGCACAAAAAGCCTTTCAATCGATGGTAAAAATAGAAATTTGTTTGAAGGTATTCGAAAAAAGCTCCAAATCTTTTTAAATTTAATATTCCCTGGGGCGTGGTTTCTTTTGAACTCCCGAACAGTGAATACCTACTCGTCAAGCGGCAATCCGATGAGCCCTTTCAAATTTTTCGCAAAATACTAAGGAATTACCGTCGTTTTCTCTGGAATTTAGGTAGGCACTAGAAAATAATTTAACTTTTACTTAATCTATTTTAGCTATTATAATACGGCTATCCAATTAAAAAATCTATACAATATTTGTGTGACTTTATTAAAATTCTTATATTTTATGACCAAGGGTTATGTTTTCTAACATTTTTATTATACTAGCTACCTTTGAAACTTGAAATAGTTGGCTACGGCGTTGTATATTTATGACTGAAGTTTTACGATACTAAAATAATTCTCAAAAATTTTAGTAGATCATACATCATACAGAATGAAAATAACATTGCAGTATATAATAAAATACATGTCTTGATATAGCGAGTAAAACTCTTTATTTACTCTAAGCGCAATTTTAAAATGTTTCGGGAACCTGTCAGATGCATAGTATATTTTGACCATATTTATGCACAGATAATTTTATATAATTTTAAACTTTCGCGGTCATATAAATACAAAAATATTATCGCGGTAAGCCCGTAAAATGTCTCATAAATGTTCAGATAATTTTAGTAACAAAACCACCGCCATACCATATCACCACCATACCATACCACACCACATCATACCACCACCACATCATACCACCACGTAGTATTTGTAGTAGTTTTGTAGTATGTTTGCTGTGAAGTTTACTGTTAACAAATAAATAAATAAACATAGTACTAGGTGTAAGTTTCGATTGTATCTAGCATGCATGGATGAGAACCTCCTCAAACTCGCAAGATGTTTGGAGGTGCTTCAATTTCGAAGCACGTAGGGAAATTCGCTTACGATATCGCGGATATCGCCCGAGTACGTGTCGAGATAGTAATTGTAGTCAGCGTGGAATATTATACTCATATTCACGATGTTCTCGTAAAAGAAAATGCTGCCTGCACGTTTTTAAAGTTTTGAATAAAGTAGGACTTGGGTTTTGTTCCATTCCACACGCCGTCTGCTTGACGTAGGAAGTTGGGTACCATAGGAGCAGATTTATGAAACTCACAATGGCCCTGCGTTCCGAGACGCGCTAAAATCGATTAAAGCACCCGTAATCGCGTTCCGAATTCTGTCAGCTGTCAAAACTCATAGGTTTTTTTGCTTTTCTGATCGCTGACAGCGCTGAAAGTCTGATTCGGAATGCGCCCTATATATATATATATATATATTTGTTATGGCGCTAGTTATACTTTGTGCCAGTGTCGAGTTTTTAAAGGTAGGGAAACTTTATTAATTGCATACGATAAAAATGCGAAAAACTAAAAGGAAAGAAAGGTAAATTATTATAAAATAAATAAATATAAAGATAGAAAGATACGTAGGCGTATAGATAATATACATATAATAGGCGTATAAAAATATATACAATGATAATAAGGACTTTGGAAGAAAATGGAGAGACTGGAGGAAAAGTAGGAACTTAAAATTATTAATTAAAAGCGTGAATTGTGACAATGTCATGCAGCAGCGTCATGATTCGTTATATTTGTAATCTTCAGCAGTTTAGGTTTTTTTTTGGGGATTTTATTAAAAATCGATTGAACTCGATATTTTGTAAAAACGTTCAATCATCAACAGCTCCCCACCACCGAGGGGCTCAAGCCTAAAAAACGTTAGTTTATTTTATTTATTTGTGAAGAATATAAAAAAGAAAATAAAGCAACTTAATTGTGTGATATACTATATATATATATATATATATCTCTATGTTGAAGGAATTTATTTTTATTTTACGATGTACGGTTTTAACATTTTGCTAAAGAAAGACGTTCTTTGCTATCAAATTTGACAGACTATAAAACCTGTACAAACCGTTCAATCTTTTATACGTCTTCAAATCTTTTACAAGCTTTTTATTTTCTCTAACTTTTTCACAGTACATTGCTCTATTATAAAAAAAAACATAATAACTTCAGTCGATTCGATTTACTACAATTTTTAGTGACATTATTACTAGTAGGTTTTTTACCTATCTACCTATACCTGTATATATATAAAAGGCAAAAGTGATTGACTGATGTGTCAATGCACAGCCCTGCACAGGTCAAACCCTTAAAGCCAGAAAATTGAAATTTTGCACACGTATTCCTCATATGACGAAGGCATCCACTAAGGAAGGATTTTCCAAAATTCGACCCCCAAGGGGGTGAAATAGTCGACTATTAAAATGTGGATACAATTAGACTGTTTTTTCTAATGTACGAGTATTTGTGAGGTCACTTCACACTTTTTTGGTAGAAATATCGATTAGGACATTTAAGGGAAAAAGTATGTTTGAGGACTGGAGGAGTTGATAAATTATAAAAAGTTTGTAAGCACGAGTATAATTAAAAATGATTAACTTCAATAATTAACAAATTGCAGCCGACGCCAAAAGGCTTACATAACCAAACTATTTTATATCGTTCGGTATTTATTAGGTATTTACCTAATTTTGTCCTACCTACGTAAAAGCCTCACGTTAAGTTCAACCAATGAAGTGTAGAAATTCATGAAGCTCACAGACCAAACTGTGTCTGTCGGGGCTCCCACGAGATGGAGGCTTTGTACGTAAAGAGAACCGGCTTACGTCTGGTCACAGTACAAGTAATAGTTCTAGAATTTATAAGTTGGTCTTCTGTATTGGTCATCATCATCATCATCATCATCTCAGCCGGAAGACGTCCACTGCTGAACATAGGCCTCCCTTATAGGTTTCCACCGTGAACGGTCCTGCGCTACTTGCATCCACCGGCGCCCAGCAACTTTCACCAAGTCATCTGTCCACCTTATGGGAGGCCGTCCAACACTACGCCTTCCGGCCCGCGGTCGCCATTCGAGAATCTTTCTTCCCCATCGGCTATCAGTTCGTCAAGCTATATGGCCTGCCCATTGCCACTCGGTATTGGTACCTACTGGAAATACCTAATAAGCTGATACGCGTATACGTGAATGAATAAGTTTAAATCATAAATAATATACGTGGATTTCATTTATTACGACCTTGGTTCTAGCGACAATTTGTCTATAACGACGTTAAATCTAAGTCCCTTGAATTTAAAGCATACTTTAGTACAGAATAGCGACTTCGGATTAACGCCGAGTTCGGGTGTAGCGACTGTTTTCAATTAATAATTTGTAACAAATTCATAGAAACCCGATGCGGATATTGCGACCGGAGTCGGCCGCCAAAGACACAAAGAGCTTTCTTATCTTTTGTTTACGTCCACACAGATGGTCAGCAACTGTGGTGGCCTTTTTTACTTTTTGTTCATAGATTTAGCTACGCGGGTAGGTAAGCGTGTACGTTTCGGAGTTAAATTTATGTTTCAGTTACAAATTGATATTCTGACTAGCAAGTTAAGTAACCTTTTGAATAGAAGAAGAAGAAGAAAACTTATTTATTTGCACTGTTGTGACAGATTACACACTAAGATGTAGAAAGAGAGAAGGAAGCACAGGAAAAAGTAAACAGAAACAAGTAAAACCTTGTGCTTCCACACGCTTGAATAAGTATGGCTTCTAGAAGCATCTCTTTACCTTTGCCTGTAACGACTTCTGGATATAACGACGAAATTACAGTGGTCCCTTCATTGTCGTTATAACCGAAATCCACTGTAATAATATATTCGAAGAAATTTGATATTATATAACGCTATTCTCTATAAAAGTTTGAAAGCAAAACGTATGTAAAATTTGCTTTCTGCCCGTGACTAGACTCGCGTTGTGTAAAATTTTTCCCGTAAACTGAATCCTATGTGTTAATTCAGGGTACAAACTATATCCATTTCAAATTTCATCCAAATCTGTTCAGTAGTTTAGGCGTGAAAGCGAAACAAACATCTATAATATATTTTCACATTTATAATATTATTAGTGTCATTGTGGTAAAAATATCCTAAAGAACTATATTTTTAAATTGAAGTCTTAGAAAAGAACATTAGTATTGTTATAGAAAAAAGAAACAAAAGAATTGTAAAAAGTGTTATAAATAGTATTGTGTTTTTATATAAATTACGAGTACTTACATATGGATTACTATTCTGCAGCAGCTTTACTTTGACTAGAATACTCAAAGTAGGAATTCCTAAGCGTAGACCCTGCAATAAACTATAAATATCTAGGCCGCAGTGATAAGGCTTTCGCATGAATGCAGGAATAAATGTGTCCATCCTTCCGTCCTACTTTACAGACTAAACGACCTACTGTCCTATAATATACACCGTGAAATTTACATCGTTTTGTTCCCACCGTGTAGTGATAGTACTCGTCAAACTGAACAACTTTTCGCGAAAAAAAAATTCCTGCGACGAAAAAGTTTTTGGTCTCTCCACACAAGACCGACCCATTTTGTATGGAACGCACAACAATATTTTTGTCGCAGGAATTATTTTTTTTTTCGGGATAAATTGTTCAGTTTGACGGGTTCTATTACATCACGGCGGGAATAAAACGATGTAAATTTCATGCTGTATAGTCTAGCAATATGGAAAGATTGTCCACTTTAAAATAAACAATATGATTTTTTTATGATTTATGCATTATTATTATAAATTAAGGTAATATATATGCATTATTTATTAGGATTTTATTGCAATGATTAGTAGTTATGAGTAGTATTTGTTATGACGAGTTTAGCTATGTATCATGTGATTATTTTGTTGTTCTATTCCGATTAGTAGAGGTAGTCTGTTGGTCAGTATAAATTCAAATTTTAACTAGGGCAGTGGTTAATCTGTGGTGATTGTAATTAAAGGATGTTACGCTGCTGGAAAAGCTTCATACATTTTTCATAAGAACATAGGTGTTTGATTATTCAATATTTTTTTTTTCTTTTATATTTAATTTATTATTAATTGTAATATAAGCTTTATTAAAGTGTTATGTAGTGACAATTGGATGTAGAATGGTTAATGTCATGAATTTTACTCTTAAAGACAATTAATAAATATATTAGTGTGAATTAAATATACTAAAATATATAATAGGCTTGTGTCAACTAACAATGAAATCAATGGATGAATGTTTCTAGACGTAAATTGTAATATTTAAACAGGGAAAAGAAATAATTCCACATAAAAATTAATGATTATTGTTATTTTTACAAATTAAAATCAAATAAATACCCCCCCTGGCCCCTCCGCTGTGAACGTCAATCAGAACGTATTACGTCACATAGTGGTATGCCGCCATTGTTGTTTTGACGCTTGGTTAACTTTTTCATACAACAGCACAAGAGAACACAATCGTTTGCCACTATGTGACGTCATTCACGACGCCATGACACTTTCTTGTGTTTTTACGCCAGATTAAAAAATATTTTCTTAAAACTTAAAATATGTGTTTTAAATATAATTTTTATCATGAAATATTATTTTTTTGGGGTAATACAGGTACTAAACTAACGAAATAAGCCATTTTTGAAATTTACGACACAGGCCTATTTTAAACTTTCGCTGTCATTATCATAACATTTATCGCGATAAGAATAATATCGCCGTAAGCCCGTAAAATGTCTCATAAATTAAATGTTATATACTGAAAGTTTAAATTATTGTGGTCTTATAGCCAATAGCCCAGATCCTTTTGCAATATAATAAATAAATATTATATTGATAATTAAATACATTTAATGGTTAAATTACTGTTTATTCAATCTGATACACTATGTTTATAGGCCCCTAACAGATTCCAAGCTAATTACTTTATAAATACTTGTCTTTAGGCACATGCTGATCATTATCTTGGCTGTTTTGTAATCCATATCTTAACATTATACCGTTATTATCATAGAAGCAGAAGTTTAAAAATAAAGGCATCGTTTTAGTAGCATAATTTGACAAAATAAAACTTTAATCGCCAAAAAAGATACATAGACAGAGAATGTTTACTACCACTACTTCTTAGTTTACATGTCGGCATGACGGCTCCGTAGCCTAGTTGAAAGTATGCCTGCCTTCGAAGCACAGGGTCGCGGGTTCGAATCCCGCCCAGGGCAAACATTCGCGTGATGAGCGCTTGTGTTTGCCTTGTGTCTGGATATTGTTTATCTATGTAAGTATGTATTTATCTATTTATGTAATGTATATCAGCTGTCTGATACCCATAGTAGTACAAGCTCTGCTTAGTTTGGGATCAGATGGCCGTGTGTGAAAATGTCCCCACATATTTATTTATTTATGTTGAAAAAAATCTAAAATATTTGCATAATAAATTTAAAATATTTTTTATTTGCTCTTTTTCTTTAAAATAATAAGCAAATGAAGTAATTTGAATTAAGTCCCTATAAATTATTCTGATTGACATTCTTTCAGAAACATTGTAAACATTTTAGGACAAAATGTATTGGAAAACACTCAGCCAACATAAGTTATGCTAACATTAAAAATGAAGCTACGAAATAAAAAAGAAAATTCCCAAAATGTGGTTCTTTCTTTCCTCAATGAGATGCTGTCAGTTCAAATTGTTCCGACAGCGGTAAAAGTTGGAACGCCTTTCGAGAGGTCGTGACGCGAAGCGCCAAGTTTTATACCTACCGATAATTTCATACATCAAACTTGTCATCAACTTCCTTTTGATGATTTCCGACGCCCTTTTAAGGCTGTGTTATTGTTAAAAGATCGTGAATGCAGATATAATTGAAATGAAATTGTTATAGTCATAAATTTAAGTTAGAGCTAACATTACATTAAATAAATAACTCATTTCAATTAGGTACTATTCTGTTTGGTTTATGAGATCGAGTTACACGAGTAAAAAACAAATGACTTAATTTGTTACCTGTCACTGCCACCTTTGATGAAATACTCAAAATGCCATTTGAAATGAAAATCTTATAGCAGGTACGGAAGGTATTGGGACTTTTACACAACATAGAATATATCGATGCTGGATGTACCGATATTTCCTTCAAAATTATTTAATGTACCTAAATCGCTTTGTTGGTAACCTTAACTGTGACTAAAACAATAAGGACTGTTAGTCACTCCTCTCAAACCGAATAATTCTCGCACGGATGCCCCGTTTGCAATGTCGGCTCAGAATAACGCGCGTATAATCACATCCAACCCATTTACTTAATCACAACCCAAATTACATTTTAGGCGAATCGTGATTATGCTGCTCTCCTGCAAATTGTGTGCAATTAAGGACAGATTTAACTAGCTTTTGGGCTACGAAACAGCAAACTGAAGAAAAGCAAGATATTTATTTATTACATGTATGATGTCAAATAATTATAGCAATTTTTGCTTTAACATCTCTGTAATTTTTATTTATTTTTACGTCTTATCTATGGGCCTACCTGCAGGCAACCATAAGACTGGAGAAAACAGAGTGTAGGTACAGAAAATATTCTACGAAACGAAACACTAAAAAGCATGGGCCCCGTTTTATTATTGTAGAAGCAAAGCTATTCAAACGATCCTAACGAGCTATGTTAACAATAAATTTTCGACAAATTGGCGAAAAACGTTCTTAAGAAAATTCCATTCGTTGACTAATTTCTTTGATGGATTCGCACTCTATTGAAGATATTTTTCGTAGCCCTCTTCAATGTAAAGTTTCTTTTGAGATGTTTGAACTCCGGTTCAATTTATATTTTCTTTTATGATTATGACGGGTAATTAAAGAGTTTCCTACACCTTGAAAGAATTTGACACAGGAATAAAATTTAACTATTTCGCTGAGCATGCTAATCCTGCCAAATGGCCAATTAATTGGGTAATTTAGTGATGTCATTACTCGTATCACCAATAGTGAACTTCGACGCTTCTAGCATAAAATAAAAGCTTTACCTACTTTGTGCTTCTAGCTTGTTCCTTAAAATAAATAGTTTATTGTAATCATTAAAAAAATGGTAACGTTCAAATTTCGATAAAACTAGTTTTGGTTTTTGTTAAAACCTGAGTTTTGTTTTAATGAAAATTATAAAAACGCCGATTATAATTGTGGTAAGTTTTATGAAAAGTTTGTAGTAATAACAACGTGTCTTATTAATCAAAACGTCCTGTACGAACTAATACTTCAGGTTGATGTTACTCTAAAAGAATAGCGACAGATTTATTAATACCTATACAAACCACGTAGTATCATTGCGCAAGTCCGCAACTAACGGCCCCCAAAATGATTGGATTTCACAACTTTTTACTTTTTTTCAGTGGAGTTATCTAAACGGAGATACTCTTCAGCACACTTACAGCACAAACCGAGATACTATCAGTGAAATAATGTTGCAAGTTTGTGAAAATGTCTGATTTAAAGAAGGGAATATGCATAAAAAAATATTAGTTTTTTTCATAGTTCATCTGAAAGTATACAACAGTAGGATACAGACAGTCAAAACAGAATCGAAATTGATCGAAAAACGAACTAGATATAACATTATTAAACAAATATATCTATCCCTCTTTTCATCATCAACGAAAACAAAATTTTCTATGGCGGATGTATGGCCCGCGTGACCAATGACGTCAATGGTCATGTCGGACCTCTCTGTCTAACCCTCAACTTTGAAGCCTTATAACTTTGTTTCTGAGCAAAAAAAAAAAATGTAATGAAAAAAATGTTTTTATGTGTTTATTTGCAACTTGAAATATTTCAATTTAAAAATATGAGCATATTCCCTAAAACGATCCATAACTTTAATTGTTATTGAATAACTTAATTAAAAAAAAACAAAACAAAATGCCGGCGAAAACAAGTTATAAACCTTTAATTCGACCATTCTAAATAGATCCGTGTGTATTCTATGTAAATTTATCATTAAAATTAGATATACGAGTATTATCTATCTATGTATTTAATCTGTTGTCAATAAGACTTCTACAACTTATTTGCTTGAAAAGTCATTATACCTATAATACGGTGTAAGACTGAATTAATAAAGCGACATGGCAGGTAACAAAACTGTTGTTTAAACATTTCCCTTTCAGGCACTAAAACCATCAAGTCCTCGTCATCTTTAGGGACACCTTCCATTTTCGTGTCAACCTCCAAAATTAAATAAACTTCGTATTCAATTTCAAAGTGTTCAAGTTTAAAGTCACCGCCTCGGAAGTTACTTAGATGTGGTGAAATTGTAATTACGTATTTTGTATTTTCTGAAGTAGTTCTAAATTAAGTGAATTTCAATGAGTTTCGGTTGGGGGATGGGTAGAGCCTATGTTTGCATACATTACAATGAAAACTGTGGTTTAATTTGAGTGGAAACGCAGTACCTATTACAATCGTTATTAATTATCGCTAATATTGCTATAGGATAGTTAAAATCAATATTTAATGTTTTTTTCTTTAAGTACAAACTTTATATCCCTAAAGAGTTGTGCATGAACAAAAACACAAAGCATAATTAGTGCAGCATTATAAAAATAATAAATCTGTCACAAAATATTTTATCTTATTTATTGAAAGTTGGTGAACATGCGCCTTTTTGTTTTAAATACATTAATCGAAATATTTCATGTTCCAGATAAACACCAAATATCTTCAATAATCAATAATTTTCCAAATATCTTCCTCAGAAACAAAGTTATAAGGCTTCAAAGTTAATGGTTAGACAGAGAGGTCCGATGACACTTGTGACGTCATATGTGTCGCGGGCCATACATCCGCCATAGAAACTTTTGTTTTCGTAGAGAGGGACAGATATATTTGTTGTGGTAACCAGTTAATTGTTTTTCGATCAATTTCGATTCTGTTTTAAACTTTTTTGTATACTTTCAGATGAACTATGAAAATATGTAATAATTTTTTTATGCATGTTCCCTATTATAGCATAACGAACAACAATGGAAGCGGATTCAAACACAGTACCTAAATGCAATTAGAGATTGTCCTTTCAGAGTGCGAACGTGTACAAAGGAGCTGATAAAATTAGCTACTCGAAAAGCACCCTTTGTGTTGACAATTTAACGACGTATATTGTGTACAAGATATGCCTTGTTCTGATTGAATATTTGAAATGATAATGTTTTTTCTAATTGAGATCTTAATTAAGCTTATCTTATCACAATCTCATTTTAAAACCAAATTTTTAATTAATAAAAAGTAGCCTTCTCATTAATATTTTTAAAAGAACAGCGTTGCTCTTGCAGCTTTTTATATTACGCGTGATCTAAAGAAAAAGTTCAAAGGATACGAAAATAAAATTTGCAACAATCACATTTTTCGGTATGCACTCCCAAGGGAATACCTAAACAAGGAGTAAGCGCCCTGCAAATTCATTCTATTATACTTTGCGTCACAACATTTCACGTGAACTCACTTATTCAAAGCCTCCCAAGTAATTTTACCATGACAACAAGAAATCGCGCGGGCTACAATACGCCGGGAAAAGCTCTGAGTGAAGCAATTACCTACCATACACTCGGGAGAAACATCAGTTGTTACAGTAAGCAGTCGCGGGGCTTCTCACATTTTACGATAAATTACTGAAAGTCCCTTTTACAGACCTCCAGCAAAACTACCTCAATAAAATACTAGTTATATCATCAATGGTACTTCACGCTTGAGGAACAACATACCGTAGAGGTGTTGATAGGGCTATTGTAGATGTGATTCTTTACTTATATGCACTAAGCCTGGCTCGTTAGCCATATGTTTAAAATTACAATAATGGCATTAAAACTGGAAATCAAACGCTAGTCAATGTTGTAACGTTTGAATAAAAATAGTGCAATCATTTGATATATTTAGAAGGTTTCACTTTAGACCTATTTTGTATGCTTTTAGTGCATAAGTCTTCCCCATTTCAGCACTGCTTTCAATCGTGTACGTTTTCTAGCCTATAATTGCCGAAGACAAATTATAATAAAACTAAATTGTATTATTATTTTTCCAAATCAGTTACAACTAGTTATAATAAGTAGAAATATTTTTGGAAATATCTTGTTGTATGAATAGTAAACTTATCGTAAATACATTTCAAATAGTTTTCTGGCAAAAAGATTGTTTGCTCATTACGAGTATTTCAGTTTGAACATCTAATTAGGAAAATATTTTTATTGCGATTTTTAAGGCAAATTCATTTACTCGTTTCTAAAATCGTGTCATGTGAAGACGTGTCTTAATTATGTTTGGAAATTGCGTTCACGGCAAACATAAACAAAGCTTCAAAGGTAAACACGAGACTTAGTGTTGAACTTGGTGGGACACCTAAACGAGACGCACGATGATTTATTACACACCTACCTACCAAAGAGTATGATCAATTTAATAACAAAGGTGGAAGTTGAACAAAATGTTATTATAATAAAACTGTTAGCTTTGTAGTTCCATAAGTTGTCCAAAATAGCCGTTGAAATTTATTAGGATCTAGTATATGTTACAGACTTTAAAAAATGAGGAAGTAATTAGGGGTTTATTCTCATAAATAAGTCTCAGAACAAACACAGCACAATTGTCTTATCTTAAAATGTAGAATATATAAAGATTTTGGCTATTTACATTTGTGGCCTGGTACTTACAAAGATTTCAATTTAAACTAAGAAGTCTAGATTTAACAAACTCGTAGCTAATAACCAATAGTTGTTAGAAACAATGAGCTGTATCCTTCTGATGATATCTTGATGGCCAAGGAGCTCGATTGTCACTAAGGATAAGAAATTACAATAATATTTCTTGCTAGATATACCTTCCTACTTACTTGTTGTGTAGAGTCAAAGATCGAAAATATGTATGTCATATTTAAAAGCCGTTTTTACGTTGTTTCTAGAAGTTTCTAGAAGACTGCAACAGTTTCGCTGCTCTTTTACTTCCCTGTACTCTTCGTCACTGACACTTTTTTATGGAAGTGAAAAAACAAACAAGCTTCATTTTACCGGCATTGGCCTCGACTCGGAAAGACATGTTCTAATTCTTATTTTAAAATCCAGCTATCTTTTTCGTTTTTATGACCAATAAAAGAGAGGTGATGAATTCAGACGAACGAATGATATTATTTTGAATGAAGCCTTTTATTAGCTAATACGAGTATCATTATATTATTAGCTGTCAGATTAAGAGATTTTAAAGTTGGATATTTTAAGTGTTTTTTTATGTTTTTTTTATGCAATCGAGCTCTTATATTAGGATGGCCATCTCCTGTCCCTTTTTAATTATATAAAAGGTGAAAAGGACTGATTAGAGCGTGACTGTGTGAATCGCTACCATTGCCAACACAAGTTAATTTATTGAACTATTTGAAAAAGTTGGGACACCTGATGCGACATGACAACCTTTTTAAGACAATAATGGAGGGAAAAATAGAAGGCAAAAGAGGACGTGGAAGACCGAGACGTACATTTATGGACCAAGTGAAGGAAAAAGTTGATGTCGTGTCGTACCAGGAAGTCAAGACACTAGCTATTGACAGAGAGAGGTGGCGATTACTCCACGGACAAGAGCCTTGCTCTTAAATTTAATATATATTTGAAAAGGGTAACATTTTCTCAAATATTTTTTAAATCAGACTGCAAAAGAACGGTAGCGGTAAATATACAAACTGAATTCTACATTCAAACTAAATTCCACGCGAGTATATTTCGTTCCCCTCAAAATTGAAAACAGTGAGACATCTAAAACGAAGATAGTCTAAAACTGAACGCCACAGAACAGGCGGCTCGTTCGTAATCTCAAATTCTAGTGATCGCAAGTAGCAAAGTTGCTATGAAGTGAACAGCAGCGCCTCAAAGTGCAAGTTTCATCAGCGCCGCGTTTAGCAAGTGCATATCTCGGAAAATTGCAGCTAAACAATGGAACCCCGAGTGTGCACCAAAGTTTGTAGGCTCTCCTGACAGCTGCATAATTTGTGGTTTGAGTCCCCTTGGACTACATTTTGTCCACTATTACGTAGGAGAGTGATGATTAATCCTCTAACTTCTAGTGGAGCTTAGTTTCAACGTGATGCATGTGTGTTATTACCATACTTTCTCATTCTACTTAGCCTTTATAGTTTAAAATGTATGTTGTAGGTACTTCAATATAAATAAAACAACACACGATTGATGATGAATAATGTGGTATCAATTTAATTAGCTTCAGAAAATTAATTAACTGAAACCAATAAAAAAAACTCACAAAAAATCACATGAAAACCAAAAGAAGAATTAAAATGAAAGGAAGCTATTTATTTACTTCTCTGATAAAAAGTTGATCTATTGTTCAGGACCACAACCAAGCCACGAATGCCAAATACTTCTCCCTCATTACAGGATGTTTTCACGAATAATTTTGCAGTAATATAAATTCTTTTATGAGACGTCTGTTCGTCTCGTGATGCGTACACAACATTCATCGCCGTCGCAGCTGCTCTTGTTTCCCTGACACGAGACGAGGAGGAATTCATGACGTTTTTGCGTCATTGTCTCCGGTAGACTTTTTACTAACAAGCTTTTTTTCAAGTCGCCCATTCGTTCGTCAAAAGGTTGTGTTTGTTTCACAGATGCGAGTGTTTAAAGTAAGCTCTTATTTTGCAAATAAACATGACCTTTACTACAAAAGGTATCAAACGAAGATTATTTGTAACTTTCGTATTTTATACACATAATATTTTTATTGAATATAAACTCAATTTGGTTTAGGAAGTAAGAGCAAAAATATCGGGTAAAGATTATTTATTTTGCTAAAAACATTATTTACACATTTACTTAAATTATTGCAGCTATCGTAGCTAGTTTGACAAAATCAGGGTCATTCATGAAAATACTAGAATAATTGACTTACTTTCTAGGGCGCTGACAGTTTGAATAGTTTTCAAAGTACGGTCAATGTAGAACATTAGCAAGTGCTCACAATGCTCGCAAGATTGCTGAAGGGTGGCCGCAAATACTTTAGACCACATAATTGTCAGCGCATGTTATTTTACGGAATGAGTGAGAAAGATAATGTCAAATTCAAAGTACGTTTAAGCACCTTCCTGCTAAAGAAACGTACGACACCCCAGTCATAAAAAGGTAAGTTACCAAGTTTCTAATATAGTGGCGTCACAGTTACTTTTCACTAGAACTCAACCTATGTAGTACAGTTATAAAAAGAAAAATTACGTACCAGTAACAAAAAAGAAACATTCTTACTATTCCATCTAGCTTTCCGGAAATGGAGTAGCAAAGTCCGAACAATTGGCTAGAAACTTCGTCCTTTGAAGACAATAATTTTTGCTCTTAACAATAAAGCATCGCACTGGAACGAAGTTTATATTGGTTATTAAATGACAGACACATAACAAGTTATTGTTCCGAGATTATAAGTAGGTCAGCTTGCGCTCCAATCATTTGAAATTCTCGGAGCGTGAAAGCAATGTATCTTGATTTTATCAGAGACTGCGAGTTGTACTCAGCAATCGTTTGTATCGGATCGGGAAGTTGCAAATCGAACGCGGGTAGTGCTAGTGACGTGACACAATGTCGTTCGTGACGTGACACAATGTCATGACGTGCAACGTTATTTTTCAATGTCGCACCTGCGAGTTATACAACAACCGTAAATGAAACAAATTAACTTCTAAATTGCATGATTCTAGTATTTAACGTCTTGCCTGCTGTTTATACTGCGAGGTTGTAGAATTGTTGCATTAGAAAAACCTCTTGAATAATTTTTGCTTGCCTATGACTAAGTAGGTCATTAAGTTATGGAAATACTCTAATTATTCCTAATTACTCTCATTTTTTACACGCTTACGGTGAAAGAAAACATTGTAAGCAAAAAAATTCAAGGGTGTGTAAAGTGTAAAAATTTAACACAGGACCTTTTTCAATGACAGTTAAAATATACAATAAAATACCGGTAGAAATAAAAATTATACAGAACATATTATTTATATATTATTGTAAAATATCGTCGACAAAAAACAATAATATAAAAATATTATTGACAGTCAAGAGCTACTCGAAAAGCCCACCCCGGGTCATTTCCGGCCCAAAAGTCCCCATCACACTAGCAGCGTTTCCGCGCTGTATGGCGATGGACAACCTCTGGGCGAGAAACGAACCGGAGCGGGGATCAAGCCCTCTCTCCCTCAGCCGACGCCCTATCTCCCGGACAAAATTCCATTATTGTAAATATTTAATATAAAGATCTACTACCTTAGTAATATTACTTGCAGTGCCCTTGCAGGGCTCATGTTTGAGACTTCTTACATTTAAGACCAGTGTACATATACAACATGAACGCAATAAACACTTGAATTTGAAGTATACCAAAAAACTTAATTAACGTTAACTCAATAAATAACTAACAAAAGCGTTATTTTCGAGCACAGCAATTAGTTGAGTTTCTCGTCTAATAGTGCCGTTCGCGTTGTTAACAATCGATAGCAAATCGGGCAATGTTCCTGACGTGACAAACGGCAGAGCTACTACGTTGTGTGTTTGCTTCCGTATCTACTAATCGTAGACACATCTTCTATGGACTCGTACATACACTAGGGTTTATTACACAGGTATAGTACATAATACCGAAAGTTAAATTGTCAAATGCCAATATGTCATTGATATGTTATATTTTTGGCTACTGAAGCAGAACCGTTGATGTTTTTGCGTCTAATACTATCATTAACTCACATAATTTCGATATATTTTTTCTAAGAAACATGGCCGTGTTGAGTGGTCTATGTATGTTGCTACAATACTGACGTAGAAATAAAGACATCTGATAATCGTTATGTCAGTCTGATTTCGATTAAGAAATTAAAAACGTATTGGATTTGTAACAATCAAATAAAAATAGAATGGAATTTATTATTAGGATATATACTATATTGGAAACACAGACATTTAAAATAAAAATAAAAACTTTGAAAAACGTTAAAACGTTGTGCCACAGCTCACAAATTATCCACATATCTAAATCAAGTCCGCGGCAAAACTTATTTTAATATTTATGTACAAACAATTCAAACTAAAATTTACACAAAGGTGTGGAAGTCATGATTCGATTTTCTATTTAACCTTACTTTTTGACTCGGAAACCGGGCACATGTGCCCGCCAATACAGCCTTGTTAAGAGGCCAGTCGTATGTTTTGAAGTAAAATACAGTTATTCAAGATGATAAAAACAGTTTGTCACAATAATAAAAACCAAAAAATATAATTTAAAGCAGATATATTTTTATTTCATGTAAAATAAAACAGTAGTCCTAGAGTAATCTTTAGATTTATAAATCGATAGGATTTGTTTACATCGCCACCATTTTCATTCCCGAGCTTATGGGAGTAAAATGAAGTTGGATTCCATCAACTGTGACATTTAAATATTTTCTTTAAAAAAATACATCACTTGTATCTATAGGTATACAACACAAAAAAACAGGTATCAAAAAGCTGGAAATCAGAGGCAGCAGCGTTCTCACATACTGTGACCCCAATAGGTTACAGTAGTCTACGATGATCGGGCGATAATTAGAGACGAATCGAACGAGAGAGTGCTCTTGACGTGACATAGTGCAGTATCAACGCTTCTTTGGTCTTTGGCGTAGAGCAATATGTTTCCGTACATTGGAGTGTGATCTTATTAGATTTATTGTCTTTTCAAACTCAGACCTTTGCTTTAAATGCAATCTCGTAATATTGTGATGCAACAGGAATAAAATATAACTCTATTGCACACAAGAAATACACAGAATACACACATACACACAAGAAGTACAGTGTACAGACAGACGGCCTTATTGCTAAGGTAGCAATATCTTCCAGGCAACCTTAATATAAACTACAAGGCGTAGAAATATTCGTACTCCATCTTCGCTCTGATTAGAATAAAAAAGCAAAAAAAAAATCGAAACCGAGTCAAACCCAATTAGCACATTTTTTATAACTATATCTTGCTTTAAAATAGAAGGTACCGCCAGATATTTGTCTATGTCGCATTTCGGCTTCAGTTGACAAATTACTGGCGCAATTCTGGACCAAGCTTACCGGAACACATGGCAAACTATTGTTCCAAATTGAACAATAACTAGAAATTAATCTCTATCTTACCGGTTTGTGCTTAGCAATAGCAACGTCACAAACTAATTGCAGCTGTTATTTATCACTTCACACAAATATTTTAGAAATCAAGTTGAAAAACAGTTTCATAGTTATAAATGCACAATCAGACTGAATATTATTTACCCTGCGCGACATTTGCGTTGTTTTAAAAAAAAACTTGTGGGAATATGATATATTCCCGGCCAATAAACGAAAAACGAAAAAGAAAAAAGATACGTCGATCTATTGCACCCTTGCTTTCATATTTTGTATTTATAATTTACTAGCATTTCTACCCGGCTACGCCCGGGACTGAAATTAATGAATCTCAAAAAAGATTTTAAATTTTTTTTTTTTCTTTATTCCACAAATATAGTAGCCTATAACCTGGTCAGTAATCACTTCTATCAATTGGTACAAACACACCCTATCGAAATTGGTGCAGCCGTTCTCTAGTTATAAAAGGACAAACATTCAGTTTTATATGAACATGAACATGAACGGCCCGTTACAGTCCACTGCTGGACTATGAGCCTCCTCCAATTGAGTGGACAGTTTTGCCATAATCTCCACGCTTGGCAGGCGGGTTGGAGATCGCAGATTAAAAGGTTACTGTATCAGAAAGCGCTGCTGCCCGTTCTCTGTTCATGTATTCTACTCTGCCGTCACCACACGGCACAGTTTTATATAGTAGATAACAATTTTGATGAGCTTATGATAATTTCAACTGTGTAAGCTACTGCCAAAAGAGTGAGCTTGGCAACTTCTTGCTTACCTATTTAAAATTAAAATTATTATTCACAACGTCTCTATACGTGCTAGAGTGTACAGCAAAGTAACATTTTATTTTGCCCCTCTCACGATGCTCCCAACAACGCCTCCGCCACTCCAGTGTCTACGTACAGTCGTCGACAAATAGTGAACGAATTGTGGTCGCGTTAGTGCGTGCTGTACCGTACAGAGTTG
Source organism: Carpatolechia fugitivella (assembly GCA_951230895.1). NCBI lineage: Eukaryota > Metazoa > Arthropoda > Insecta > Lepidoptera > Gelechiidae > Carpatolechia > Carpatolechia fugitivella. Next base: position 6,491,537 of record OX579650.1, read on the forward strand.
GTGGTTGGGCTCTGATTTTGAAAGCAGTTTATACATAGAGCGAGGAAATTTGCGGCTACGGTTGTGTTGACAAAGTATTTTTGGAAGCACTGAAGTAGGAAGCAAAAATATTTTTTTTTATGGTACGACATGATAATTTCAACGTGCTAAATTCAAAAAAGGGCTATACATACATTTTGACTAGTAATAAGTTACCACTAACACAAAGTAGGTAAAGCGACGCGGGGCCCCAGACGACAGAGAGTCCACTCAGAACAAAACGCCAAACGCAAAATTTCACGCACGCACACATTGACGTATCGTTTATAGGCGTTGCTACGCAGTTCCCAAACAGTATGCAAACAGTGCTCTGTAGCGTTTGCACAAAGAGTGAGTGAGTCTGGCAGGATGACGTCATTATTTTCAGTGGCCCTTCGTAATCTTTTTATTTTGTGCCACTTAACTCAGTCAAGTAGGAATAAAATTCAAATAGAAGCCCGGTCTGTTTTGACAGTTATTTATGGAATTTATGTGAACGACACATACCCACTTATACCTATATTTTAATCGATAAAGTTTAGTTGATAGATTAAGTTAACTCGCTACTGTACTTATAAAAGTATAGGTTATAGGTAAATTAATCTAATGCTTTATATTATTATTCTAATCTTGTCTAATGAAGATTAATATAAAAAAATTATCATTACTAATGTACAAATATTTTAATATGAAGAAGTAAATTATATTACCTATGAAAAATCGCAATAAATCGGGAATTAAATAGTAGATTGTTAACCAAGGGGTAAAAGCGATCAATTACACCCGAAGTATTTTAACGCACGAGTGTAGCGAGGGCCTTATAGAGTAAGGGTGGAATTGATCTTTCCCACGCCAGAACACTGCTTTTCATCTAGATTGCGAGGAAAGTAAACAAAACAGTTTGTAAAAAATATGTATGGGCTTACATACCATTACGCGCCATATTAGTGCGCCGCACCCTATTTGACACACAAACCGGTAAATATTCAGTCGGTTTTTATTAAAATCACTGCGTATTGTGTTTAGATATTCCAGCACAAGCCTAAATTAACTTATTTGTACTTTTTCATGGTTAAAATAAACATAAATTACAAAACAATTTATCAAAACATTGATTAAACCACAGATTACAATATTTTTTTCACCAACATTTTATTCCCGCCTTTCGTCACTTTTGACCAAAATTTAAAATAGAAATTCGAACCTTTCTTTTTACTATTTTCATAGAAAATTGCACACAGTTATTGGCAAAGGAAGGACGCACACAGCCTAGATAATACTACAAATAATTTTATTCCGATAAAAAAGAAAAAAAGCTTGATTATTTTTTATTTAAGCAAGATGAATATGAAATTCGCGTTTTACCTAGAAATATCAACAAAAAGATTAATTATTATAAAACAAACAAATTACTCTTTTAAATTTTGACAAAAATCACACGGACCAAAAAAAGTCGGGAAAAAAATGTTGGTGAAAAAATATGGCAATGTTTTCATAAACTATTTTGTAATTTATGTTTATTTTAACCATGAAATAGTAAAAATAAGTTGATTTATGTTGTTTCAAAAATCAATACGCAGTGATTTCAATAAAAACCAACTGAAAATTTACCAGTTTGTGTCAAATAGGGTGCGGCGCACTAGTATGGCGCGTAATGGTATGTAGTCCATATATATTTATTTTACAAACTGTTTTGTTCACTTTCCTCGCAATCTAGATGAAAAGCAGAGTGTTCACCAAGTGGGACAGATCAATTCTACCCTCACACTATAAGCGCCGGCGCTACGCTCGTGCGCCAAAATACTTCGGGTGTAATTGATCACTTTCACCCCTTGGTAAACAATCTACTATTTCTTCTGGACAAAAAAAGCTATCTAATACGGACTGGGAAGGCGATACAAAAATGTGGTGAAAACGTATAATTGCAGCACACCGTTTAGTCAAAGTACGTGCAATTAGCAAGATTTGTAACCTCAATTATTTAGGTGTTGCGCGAGATCAAATATTCAGACAGCTTTAATGGATTTTTGAATTAGACTGTGACAGCCACCCACGAACAAAACTCGTTTTAATACATTTAATTCAAAAAGGGAAGTTTTAATTCGCTTTCCTTGTTGCTTCATTATACAGAGCACAATACATTTTCCTCAATCGTTACCTGTTTTTTCTTTTATCGACGGTTTATTACAAACTACATTACCTCGATTGCTACTCGTATTTGAATTAGAATTTTTAATATTGGAAAAGGTATTCTTTCGGTTTTTTATTTGTACTACTATTATACCTATATATTGCTCCACGTTTCTATTGTTTCTTTAATATCGACTATTAGTTTTGACCTCTGATGGACGATTTAATCTGATAAACTAGGTTGTATTGTAAAATTTTGCTATAATGCAAAACAGCAATAATAAACATAGCTCATCGTTTAAAATAAAAATAGTTGAAGAAAAACTAAAAATTAACGACAAACCAAAAGTATGAAGTTGGTAAATACAAATTTTTCTTTTTTGCTGCACTAGTTTCTTTAAATAATTCTAATTTTGAAATAGAAGATGAATTTGGACTTTTTAAGAGTGAAAGTTCCATTCCAGCTTTGAGATTTACCCTTACCATGGATAAAGTGAACGCCCACTGTGATGGCCCAATGCCGAGCCTGAAGTCTCAGGCTGTCAGTTATGCTGTGATATATTTGTTATAATTTATAATGTGATCGTCTAGTAATTATTTTCTTGGTGGATAATTCTGTAATACTTGATTTTACTTTTTGTCCTTGCTAAACATAAAAAAAAGCAATCGAAAGGGGTTCAAAGAAAGTTTCTGTGTCGAGCTCTATCACAGCGACTTCCTTTGAATGTAGTTTTATTATGTAACCCCAAAAAGAGTTTCCGCGTTGAACTCAACCCACGCTTTCTGGGACACATGATCCCAGCCAGCCGCAAGCAGGTTATAGCGAGCCAACGTCAGCGACTTCCCTTGTAGATTAAAGTGTCAGCTCTCTGTAAACTTGAGTATTGCTGTGCACCCGGCTACGCCTTCTGGAACACAGTGATTCCAGCCGACTTTGCAAGTAGCCCTCTGGGTTGTGCCAAGGATAGTGAGACTCGCATTGTTGTTTTATGTTACGTAACTTTTATTATTTTTATATTCTGTATCTCGTAGTCAGACCCGAGAACAGTAGCTGCCTCTTTATATTTTAGAATGCATTCATTTAGTTGGTTTGTGTTTTATTTGTGTGTGTGAGTGGCCACTCGTGAGGTCAGCTATAGCGCTTTTGTTTGTTTGCAGAGCTCATTTCTCAATGACACCGCGCAGTGTATACTAAAGTATTAGCAGAGTCTTTTAGGCAAAATTTAATATTTTATAACTTCTCTTTATCATGTAATGTTTGCAAGGATTAGGTATTTGAAGCAACTTTATTGAGTAAATTATAGTTGCTTTAACCTAGATCTTGATAATGTCTTTAATTCAAAATTAAGGTTATTATTAATGCAAGTGAATTTGTAATTTAGAGTAAGGCTTAAGGTGAATTTAAGGGCAGATTTATTTATTAATGAAAAATTATAGATTATTTTATTTTGAGGAGAGATGAGGAATAACACAAGATAAATCAAATTATAAACTTTTGTTTATTAATACTTTTTCTTTAATTTTAATTTAATCTGATTTAAATCGAGGAATCCGAAGAACGGTATTCCTTGATTCTCTGTTCGATTTCTAGGCCAAAAGTATTCTAATGAAGGGGAAAAACGAACAGAAAAAGGAAAAAACCCCTTAGGCCAATTATTATCACTACTGCTATAATATTTATTTGTGATTCAAATTATGATTAAGTGCTAAGAAGTTTTATAGTAATAATAGCTCTATCTGAGTAGAGTTTATGTCAATATCGAAGCGTAAAATACAGCGAAGAAAATAGGAATAGAAAAATAAGATTATCTTTGGGCTTTAAAATATAATTTAGTATGATATGCAACTTTGGATTTAATGTTCGAGTAATATTATGAATATTGTTTAAAATTGGAACTTTTATTGAATTATTTATTTATGTAGCTTTAAGTTTTAAAACCCAAAGTTCTTTGTACTCCCTGTCACTGACTCTATGATTAATCAACACTTAGAAATACACTGCACTATCGCTTCGACGCTCCCGGCTTGGTCTCCCGCTCTGCGTTGACTGTCCCTATCCTAGTTCCCCTACCCTATCTCTAACATCTAATCTCCGCCTACAACCCTAACCCTAAACCTTAACATCTAATTGGTCAGCTAAGTTCGGCCGCTCTCCATTGGTCGATCCGTTGATCTTGATTGGCCGGCTGCTCCCGCGCACCGACGATGCGACGCTTCTCCTTGCGAGCTCTCCTGTTGCCATGCGCGCCATCGTCAACTTCGCCTCAATGAAAGCCCTGCTGACGTCACTCAGGCTTCAGCGTTTCATATGACTTCATAGCCGCTGCTATGCTTAGGACTTCATGTAGACAGCCTGGAATTTAGAAGCAAAATCCTTTGCGTAATCCATTTCTATTGTACATACACATATTGTTAATAATATGTAACTTGTGATACACAGTGTTACACCGTAGGTGGAACATGTCTAGTATTACCATTGTGATAAAGTCATATCAATTAGGGTTTTGTTTATATGAATAATATAATTATGAAACTCGTTTAACATAAGACATAGTTGAGTTTTGTCTTAGGACTTAGAGTCGATTTTTTGCATAGCAAATCATAGTGGCAGTTTCACCCTTTTTATCTTAATATTATTTTGTCTTGTCTGACATCTGTTTGGTGTAAAAGTTTTGGGTCGATAAGGATTTCTCTATCTTCCTACACGTGCTACAGTAAAACCATTGAACTTTATCTGCCTATTGTTTGGTGGTAATTTATATTTCTTCGAACCGTCTGTCTTGTGATGCCGCTTCCCGGGGTGTTTAGATATTTCCGTTTAAAAATATCGGTTTATTACTTACTGACAAAAGACCTCTGGCAGTTTTAATTTTTATTGTTGCCAAATGTGCATTTCTCGAAGCAATACTACTAACCATTACTTGTCTTTCTCACGCTTATCTTAATGGCGCGTTCGGTACCATCACATCCCTCTCCCTGTGGACAGTTAGAAATCTTGTTGTCTAACTTTCTACATCAAATCCTAAATCAATGGTGCTAACGCAGCCCATTAACTCGTATAGTACCTAAAACTACCTACATAGCTACCTACCTATCAATTGAATGCAAGCCTAATCTAAACCTAACCGTAACCTATCAAATAACTACAAGTCATCCGCATTGCGTCGAAAAGAACTGAAGAGAAAAAAAAAATACCTACCTATCAACCCTAGACTAAAGCTAATTCATTTCCTACCTAGCCTACCTAAACAAAAATACTAAAGTCTAACTTCCTAAGTCATTTTTCAAGATATACCTATGTATATATCTATAGTCAACATCATTTTCCACATTACCATTTATATAGGGCTATTAATTTATTCATTCTCACTTGGGTTTATGAAACATTTAAATAAATGTATTGGCATTATTATTATTTTGCCTTTGATTTCTTTTGTAAGTATAACTTACTCATTTTTTTATGATAAATGGCTCCGATTGTATATGGTTTATTGTAAAAATGTGTTAATCTTTGTCAAATATTTTATCAGCTTCTTATTTTTTTTTATAGTTCTCAGCTTGATAAAATCATCAATTTCTAATATTTATTAAATTATGTTTCGTATTTATACTGTCGTTTAGCCCTTTCAATACGACTGTACAACATAGCTGTAAATACCAACTATACTTAATGCATTACGAAAATTACTTGTCTTTTAAAACAAATACCAAAGTTTAACCTGTTTCGTTTTACACTACTAAGCTTTGTCCTGTTAAGTGATACATTTCCATGATTTAACTTCAGAAAACATCGAATTTTCCTTAAATTGTTTGCTATTATTTATGATATAATTATTATTAGCAAAACAATATACTTTATAAATTTTTATAGCGTTTCTATTTCAAAAGTGCTTTTAGTACAAATTCCCAATGAATGCTAGTTTATATAATTAAATTTCGTAGCATTTTATTTTCAAATCCACTCATCTTAAAAATATGTCTTTCTAAATTTATGTTTTTTTTTTTATGAGTAATATCGATTTGATGGTACAGTGTAGACCACTGTCTAAATTGTCACTGCAATTAAAATAACGCCTCTCCCAAATCAAACATATCCCGTAAATTTATGTCTTTGTACTAGTTAGTACTGCTAATCTCATCTTACTTTGGCGTTTTAATAAGTTCATCTTACTCTGGCGTTTTTACTATGTATAGGTAAATATAAGAGGGTTTTTTTTTATAAATTAATTTATTCGATTAAATCAACGTATTCTACCTGAATCAACCTGTATTGTATATTTTTTTAACAATAATACTCTCAATAGTTTCATTCGCATCCTTTATCTCCGTATGTGTTATCTCAAATAACAACATAGCTTTAAGATACAACCATCGTATTCAGAAACCTTGATTAGTTTGTAATTTGCCTCACAATAAAATTTTCCAAATTACACTATCATAACTCGTAAGATTTATAATATTTTATTATAATCTCTAGACTTAAACAAGTTTTAATACTTGTAGATCTTGGCCTTTAACAAAATGTCCATATGATTGGATCATCATCATCAATATCATTGCCGTAAGAGTTTATTTACTCATCATCATCACCTGCTGACATATTCATCTAAGTCTCCACTGTAGAGCTTATAATTTACATACATACACATACATACACATATGTATCTCTTTTCCTGAAGGTAATTAAGACCTACATTCCTTTATTCGCTGAGAACCAAACATACTATCATAATTAACTAGTTGTTAAATTTTATTTGAAAATTAATATTTTGTCACTTAAGACACTTCTGTTCTGGCATATATTTCCTTTGATTATTTATTTATTTATTAATTTGTCTAAAAGTTCAGAGGACTAACTCAGTATGTTTTTTAATATAATAATATTTAAATGCTTCTTATTCTGATCAATGTCAATTGCTTTTTAAAATTTTCTTTATTTATAGCGTTTATAGATATCTCTTAATGAATACTAGTCCATCATAATCTGATGTTATTGACTTAGTATCGACCTCTGAAAAATTAAATTACATTTAGTTAAACTTTATTAAAGTTTACTTGTTAGCTCGTAAGTTAGAAATTTGCTTTAATTTATTCTTTTCTACTATCTTTATAAGTACTCGTGTGACTTTATCATTTAAAGTAAGTACTTTATTATAGTAACACAAGTTGTGTTACTCTGATTTTCCTCTAATTTTATTCTACTTGCTTACATAATGATATAACGTAAAATTCGTGATCTGACGTTCGAATTATTGTTTCGTCAGACTGTCGTTCTAAGTCAAGCCAGAGACGTTGACTTAAAAGTTTTGATCTTCTTCTATATCGTGTGGGTTATAAGGTCAAACAACTACTCGTCATTATTATGACAACTATTAACGACTTTTGATTAAGGACCCGGTCTTGTGGCTTTAAGACTCTTTCTCACCGCTGCAAAGGCCTTTCCTAAATAAAGATAAACTTATACTTTTCTACAAACTACAACTTCTAATTATATTTTTTTTTATGTGTGCTATATTTTACCGCTTAAATATACTTATTTAAGTCATCATGGGGATATTAGGCTTTTTCTAATTTATATAGTAAGATTTTGTTTTCTTAACAACTCCTTAATTTCCTCATCTTATTAACATTTTGTCAATAATGTTCGGTTTAAGATGATAATTATTTACTGATAATTTGTATGCTAACTCCTTCTTCAAACATACACTGATTTAGTTAAACTGAGATTAATAATCAAAATTGTCATTATGTGTAATGAACACGAGTCACTTGTGACATACTTAGCACGCTCATACATACGCAATACATATATTACATACCCATACCTACTTGCGCATAAGATATATTTCTTAATCTTATTTAAAAGTCTTTTAATCATCATTTTATCATCATAATTTTATTGTGCTGGACGCAGGCCTATATGCGTCACTAATTGTATTAATTATTGTCGTTTGCACTAATAAACACTTTCTTCTCTATTTGTTTACCTTTCTTTAGAATGTAAGATGAGTGAACGTGGTTATAAATATACATTCATACATATATTTCGCGTTTTCTTTACTCTATTGTGCAATGAACGTTCAATCAATCAATACAACCTTGCTATTATTTACTAACGCCAAATTCTAATATCTTAGAAATATCTGTAATTACTATTTATTTGTACTAATTTATTTAATCTAATGAAGCACATTATTTTGAGTGGTTTAACTTAATTTGTGTCTTACTCATAAATCACATCAAATTCTTAAGGTCTTGATTTGTTTTACTTTATTGATTTTGTTAGATTTTTACTTCGAAACTAGTCTAAATTCGCGTCATATACTAATTTTGTTAACTAAACACGCGACAATCGAACACAAAACAATTACACCTTCAATAAATGGAATAAAATCAAAATATATAACAAGATGTCAGACAATACGTCCTGTAAAACACATGTCATGCAAAAGTGTACATTACCGCTTCGATATTTCAATCTATTTGATTTTCTTTAGATGACTTATTTCTGTGCTTTTTTTTTTTTAATATTTCTTTACTTTACTTTTAATTCCTCTTTATTTACTTTTGTTTAATAAGTAATAAACTCTCCTCTCCCAAATATTTCGATTAAAGAAATATTATACAATATTTAATAAGTTCTCAATATTTTAGTTTCTTGCATATTATTATTAGCAATAAAAGTTTATCTTTAAACTATTTAAATTATTATTTCAATTTAAAATATTTAATAATAATAAACCCTTTCTCAAATTCAGCCTTTCTTTTAAACTTTGATAATTTATGTATAATAATTTTATTTACTATCACACCAAGTTAAAATATTTGTTCTACGTTGTGTATTTTTTTTTATTTAGTTCTTTTCTAGTTGTGTCTTATTTTATTTTATTTTTAGACACAATGTTCTAGATCCTGGTCACGGCACCACGTGTGATGGCCCAATGCCGAGCCTGAAGTCTCAGGCTGTCAGTTATGCTGTGATATATTTGTTATAATTTATAATGTGATCGTCTAGTAATTATTTTCTTGGTGGATAATTCTGTAATACTTGATTTTACTTTTTGTCCTTGCTAAACATAAAAAAAAGCAATCGAAAGGGGTTCAAAGAAAGTTTCTGTGTCGAGCTCTATCACAGCGACTTCCTTTGAATGTAGTTTTATTATGTAACCCCAAAAAGAGTTTCCGCGTTGAACTCAACCCACGCTTTCTGGGACACATGATCCCAGCCAGCCGCAAGCAGGTTATAGCGAGCCAACGTCAGCGACTTCCCTTGTAGATTAAAGTGTCAGCTCTCTGTAAACTTGAGTATTGCTGTGCACCCGGCTACGCCTTCTGGAACACAGTGATTCCAGCCGACTTTGCAAGTAGCCCTCTGGGTTGTGCCAAGGATAGTGAGACTCGCATTGTTGTTTTATGTTACGTAACTTTTATTATTTTTATATTCTGTATCTCGTAGTCAGACCCGAGAACAGTAGCTGCCTCTTTATATTTTAGAATGCATTCATTTAGTTGGTTTGTGTTTTATTTGTGTGTGTGAGTGGCCACTCGTGAGGTCAGCTATAGCGCTTTTGTTTGTTTGCAGAGCTCATTTCTCAATGACACCGCGCAGTGTATACTAAAGTATTAGCAGAGTCTTTTAGGCAAAATTTAATATTTTATAACTTCTCTTTATCATGTAATGTTTGCAAGGATTAGGTATTTGAAGCAACTTTATTGAGTAAATTATAGTTGCTTTAACCTAGATCTTGATAATGTCTTTAATTCAAAATTAAGGTTATTATTAATGCAAGTGAATTTGTAATTTAGAGTAAGGCTTAAGGTGAATTTAAGGGCAGATTTATTTATTAATGAAAAATTATAGATTATTTTATTTTGAGGAGAGATGAGGAATAACACAAGATAAATCAAATTATAAACTTTTGTTTATTAATACTTTTTCTTTAATTTTAATTTAATCTGATTTAAATCGAGGAATCCGAAGAACGGTATTCCTTGATTCTCTGTTCGATTTCTAGGCCAAAAGTATTCTAATGAAGGGGAAAAACGAACAGAAAAAGGAAAAAACCCCTTAGGCCAATTATTATCACTACTGCTATAATATTTATTTGTGATTCAAATTATGATTAAGTGCTAAGAAGTTTTATAGTAATAATAGCTCTATCTGAGTAGAGTTTATGTCAATATCGAAGCGTAAAATACAGCGAAGAAAATAGGAATAGAAAAATAAGATTATCTTTGGGCTTTAAAATATAATTTAGTATGATATGCAACTTTGGATTTAATGTTCGAGTAATATTATGAATATTGTTTAAAATTGGAACTTTTATTGAATTATTTATTTATGTAGCTTTAAGTTTTAAAACCCAAAGTTCTTTGTACTCCCTGTCACTGACTCTATGATTAATCAACACTTAGAAATACACTGCACTATCGCTTCGACGCTCCCGGCTTGGTCTCCCGCTCTGCGTTGACTGTCCCTATCCTAGTTCCCCTACCCTATCTCTAACATCTAATCTCCGCCTACAACCCTAACCCTAAACCTTAACATCTAATTGGTCAGCTAAGTTCGGCCGCTCTCCATTGGTCGATCCGTTGATCTTGATTGGCCGGCTGCTCCCGCGCACCGACGATGCGACGCTTCTCCTTGCGAGCTCTCCTGTTGCCATGCGCGCCATCGTCAACTTCGCCTCAATGAAAGCCCTGCTGACGTCACTCAGGCTTCAGCGTTTCATATGACTTCATAGCCGCTGCTATGCTTAGGACTTCATGTAGACAGCCTGGAATTTAGAAGCAAAATCCTTTGCGTAATCCATTTCTATTGTACATACACATATTGTTAATAATATGTAACTTGTGATACACAGTGTTACACCGTAGGTGGAACATGTCTAGTATTACCATTGTGATAAAGTCATATCAATTAGGGTTTTGTTTATATGAATAATATAATTATGAAACTCGTTTAACATAAGACATAGTTGAGTTTTGTCTTAGGACTTAGAGTCGATTTTTTGCATAGCAAATCATAGTGGCAGTTTCACCCTTTTTATCTTAATATTATTTTGTCTTGTCTGACATCTGTTTGGTGTAAAAGTTTTGGGTCGATAAGGATTTCTCTATCTTCCTACACGTGCTACAGTAAAACCATTGAACTTTATCTGCCTATTGTTTGGTGGTAATTTATATTTCTTCGAACCGTCTGTCTTGTGATGCCGCTTCCCGGGGTGTTTAGATATTTCCGTTTAAAAATATCGGTTTATTACTTACTGACAAAAGACCTCTGGCAGTTTTAATTTTTATTGTTGCCAAATGTGCATTTCTCGAAGCAATACTACTAACCATTACTTGTCTTTCTCACGCTTATCTTAATGGCGCGTTCGGTACCATCACACCACGCCTCTGCTTTTCGCCAGAAACTATGTTAGTTATTTACTTGGCTATACGTACCACATTCCGCATTCAGACAACATTACAATCATGTTATGTTTCATTATAAATTCAAAACAAGGTAGTCTGCCAAAATAATTGGGTTCTGATTACCAAGCAGATTGGTTTCAAGGAGAATTTCGAGAATTTGCACTTGTACGACTACACGGGTTAATTATCACGCAAATTTACAATTTTGTAGTGAATACTGTTCGACATAAAGACTGCGTGAATTATCCGACGGAAGCAAAAGGTGCAGATAATGGGCATGCCAACTCCAAATTTAAATGGAATTCGGAACACAGTTGGCAACAATGGCTTGTTACCGAGATCCAGTCTTTGGTTGCGATGAATAATATAAAAGATAAATAGAACTTTAACGAACCAATGAATTATTTCCAAGTTAAGTAAAAAACTTTGCAGGCATTTCTTTTTATATCACATCACGAAATATGACTTAACGTATGTACCTCTACAGATACTAGAATTTCTCTTTTAGATGAATCTAATACACTCAAGAGAAAAGAATCTGGGTCGGGTAACTAACACATCTGAAAACCTCGTTACTAAGTATGTCAGGGCATTTTGTCTGACGAATTAAATTAATGACTTTAGTATTGAGTATGTTTTAATTAGATATCAAATGTTGCAGACTATAATATGTATTTAATTACGAGTACTCGTGTGTTCGTGGATAGTAAGATATTCTAATAAAGGCCCGTAATCTATTCAACCTACTAAAAAGAAACAACAAATTCTCATAGCTAGAAATTGTGTTCTAAGAAACTAATTGTATACCTAATGAGCAGCCCATTTCCTTTGGTCGAATTTTGGTTTCCTTAGAAACTAATCTACATTAAATTGTGCCCAAATAAATGGGGGTACTGAATTTTTAAATTAAAGTTACTAGGAGTTACTTTGGATTAATATTTCTTATACGCTGCTTTAATTTTTTTTTTTTTTTATTAATACAGAGGCGCTATATTGCACCTTGCTTGATCTGTCTTATAATGGAGATAGTGTTATTATTTTAAAAACATACTAAATATCATCATCATCAACAAGGCTTTTCTCTGGTTTCTGTTTGAGAAACACACAATAACGCTGAAATTAATGTTATAAACATTTGATTTCCTGAACAACTAAAAATACTTAAATAAATAATTAATATTTAGATGCGCAATTTAAAAACATGTTTGTGCTACATAGGTACAAGGGTATATAGCAAATTTTATACTTTATATTTCTATGTAGCAAGATAATAATTATTATCTTATATTATGAGATTTTGTTTTACTTCTTCAAAAAGTAATATTTTTTAAAGTATTGGGACACTTATGATCGTAAGTAGACTTTTTCTTTTCCTGGTAATTGCGAAATAAGATTCAAAGAATAACTAATGAATCAATATTATTTTAGTGTATTTTTTTATTCTCTTTAGCTTATATATAACGTATTGTATTTTAGGCAGAAAATAAAAAAAAAATAACATGTTAATACTTTAGCTGAATGTCTGTTTCTTGTAAATTACATTATTAATTCAGTTTACAATACACATCATAAATGCCTTAGATTCAAACGCTGGCAATACGAGTACTCAAACTTCATAACGAAGCTCATTTATCATTCTATCACATTGTTACTGAAACAGGCCGTTATCCGATGGCGCGGGGACAGGCTGGGATATTATACAGCTTGTGCAAATACAACTTCACTGACAAGTCGAGTGAGAAGAAGGATAATGACATTAACTTCTGCGTGGAGGCAGTGAAGATTCAAAGTAGTCAAAGCCCACTGCGGTCTGCGGCAGTAGTAGAATAAACAAGTAGCGAACATTTTACAAAAGTTTGTCCGTTCAAGAAATAAATCGACTTTTTGCACAAAAGAAATGGCTAATAAAAAGAAATAGCAGGCCTTGATTTACGAAGTTTGCATATCTAAATATACCTAAAACTAATTAAAAACAGAAGCTCCATAACACAGTCTTTAACCGTTCCTAAGGATGCATTGGGTCACAAGGTTTCCACTTATCGCCCATTGAAACCGATAGTTAAGTACATCAATCTTAAGATTTTTTAAATAGGTACAGGTAGGTATCTCTTTGAGTGTACAGTAAGTTAATTTTTTTTTAATATTAAGCTATTAACATTAATCTAGTATGTGAAAAATAAAAAAAAAACCTATTTTTATGCAAAAGATCATAATTATATTTTAACATAATATTTGTAACTTTGTAGTCATTCATTGAGCAAATATGCAATACAAAATCACATAGGGTGTGTAGTAGGTGTTGGAAGCTCTTCTGTCTGCTGAAGTGAGTTGAAGAGCTTCCTGTCGAGCTGACAACCGCAAAAATTGGAACTGTGGGCGTAAGGGTTGAAGATGATATATTCGAGAACAATATATTTATTATTTCGTACGTTCGTGCTTTTATTTTTATTTCACACTATTATAAATTTTATTGATGACCAGCTGACCTGACAGACATTCTGAGTCAATAAAAAGGCACTTTTTTTAACTAAGGACCTTACCTATAAACATAAAAAAAGTTAAAGTCTGTTTAGTCGTTTTCAAGCGATGGGAATACCACTACATCATTTTATAGTTATTAAATTGGATAACTAGCATTTCAGCTGCAACTTTTTCCGCGGGTTTTTCGTTTAAAACGACAAAGTTTCATAGAAAATTCAATGCACCGCTTTTCCCTCTTCGGGGAGGAATTTCCAAAAATGCGGCTTGCTTACGTCCTAAAAACAACCTATAAGTACTGTCCACTGGCTCTGCGTTGATCTATAACTAAGTTTCAATATAGATGATCATGATGAAGTCGTCTTATTCCTCATCAGGGCTTGCAGAAAGGGACCAATTTTTTCCCTAACTGACCCAGTACTAGACATACAAACATAGCGCGACACGGACCGGGGGGGGGGGAAGCAGTTGGCTTAGAGCACTATAAAATAAAATAAAAGAAAGTAAAATCATTTATTGACCAAACACATAGTAGTAATCTGATTAAAATTACAATTATTAAAACTTTCTTGATGTTGGCCGATGACTACAGCCAGACAATACTTAAAGAAAGGATATCAATAGTTTAATACTAAAAAAAATCATCAATGTCTAATTTGCTAAAAGCACTTCTGTCGTCAACTGCTATTGTATTTTCATACAGCAAAATTGATAATATTATATAGGTGACCAGCGTAGTCGATAAGAACTAACGGCACTTATTCAAAATAGGTTCTAACTTCTCGATGGGGACGTATACCAATTATTATGAACTGATCACAACTAAAACTCAATAGTATCATAGGTAGTACCAAATAATCTCGCGACATCTACGACCATCCACCGGCCAGGGAAACGCCTAACAAAATACTGCGCAAATAAAAAAAGTAGGTAGCTGCTAGCAGAAGTTAATTAATGTAATATTCTTACAAATTACGTATTTCGTATATCTAAAAAACAAAAATACCTATAACCAATCGAAAAAATTTTTCATTATTCGTTTAAAATTTGAAATTGATAGGCTTTTTAAATAAAAATTTAGACAGCTCATTTAAAAGTATTTTCCTTTATTTCTTTGAAGTGCTGGATAAAACTACTAGGAGGTACTAGAAAAGTGAGAAGTAGAGTATTTCCGCGCCTGCGGTTGGCAGCTTGGAGTGCCAATCGCGTTGGGTGGTGGCCGTTGTTATCTAAGTGCTCGGTCGCAGCTTCGAACCCTTCCCCGGGCCAAATTACAAATAGATCTCTATCAATCTGTAGTTAAATGGTTAGCTCAATAGTTCCAATTGGACAGAAAATCTGTTAATTTAAGCTGTAAGTAATATAAATTAAAATTAAGTTAAGAATTAATTTAAAATTAATTAATCACGGATTTTTCGTAACACGGTACTAATACGCTTTTTTTACATTCAATCTCAATAATAGTCCTTATTTTCATAAAATTCCATTGGTGTAACTATTCTTACTAATACAAAGTATTCAAATGTTAGCCATCAAGACACAAAATAAAAAAAAGTAAGGCACAAATAATACAAAGCTAGGTACCACATATATTTCTTTTTTAGACTTTTTTAACTACTTAACCAAATTAGTTTAAAAATACACGGACAATTCTATCACTATGAAATCCTTTTTTTATAAAAGTGTACTCACTTACCCCTAAAATAAACACTCCGGCCTCTTCTGTTCCTCACAATGCACAGTTTTCATAACAAACACTTCAATTCGTTTACTTTTCCCGCCCTCTACGAACTTTGTAACACTTGCTACGGCGTAGCAGGTCGGGTGCTACGTGACTGCTCCACTGCGCGCCCAGACTGCGACTGGGCGGCGCGGCCAATGCGCGTAGTGATAACTCCACCATTACTTATTAAAAACTACGACTATCATGTGCATTAAGTTTAAAAACGCTCATATTTCCGACGCTAAGGTAAGTAATAAAGTACACTGGAGCGGGAGAAACTAGGATTTATGAAATTGTTTTCTTCCAACATTGTGTGTTTTTAAAGTTAAAATTTTGAAACTTTGCCGCTCTGGAATTTTAATAAGTGCAAATTACTTTCAAAACTAGAGCATACTTTGTAAAAGCAGTCTAATAAAGTTTAGTTCGATTGAGAATCGCGTGTGTTCGGAATGGCGTAGCAAATGGGTTCGCGAGCCTTTTGTCCGGAAGCGAATTGCATTAGCCAGGATGTTTACCACGGGAAATTCGCGGCACCCTGCTCTCTGGAACTGCGCAGTCTGTGTTTGAACTGCGGTAACGCTGTTTGCTGGAAGCGCAGCAATACACAATGGATCTGACTGTACTTTCACGTCAGCGTCTGACTGTACATGGCTGATCATTTCGTTTGGTAAGCTTTGTCCGGTTGTTTGAGGGACTCTGATTAGTAATTGGAGTGAAACAATTTAAATGGTTCGTATTTGTATTTGGTTTTACTGACACTGTTTTTAGCATTGTGAAAATTTAATATTGTGTTTGAAAAATGTCTACCATATTTTCAAACACATCGACATATTCTTCTCAAGTTTGAGATATGTGTATTTTATTTATAAATTACAAAATTTCAAACTGTAAACGAAATTGACTGGGCCGGCGTGGTCGTACGGCCTAATCGCCCTAATTCAGGGTAGGCTCGAGCCCCTCGGTGGGAATGGATGTGAGCTGTTGATGAACGAAATTGTATTAAATATATAATATTATATACTAACTAAAAGAAAATAATGAAAACTCCTTTAAAAGAAACCACTTTTGGATTTAGTGGCTAGGGCCGCTGCCTCCCTACCAATGTGTTTTCGAATTTCAAATTCATATGTATAGGTACATTTATTCGACGCTCTACTGTAAAGGAAAACATCGTGATGAAACCTGCACGCTCCTGCGAAGAAATTCAAAGGTTGTGTGTGAAGTCGACCAACCCGCACTGGGCCAGCGTGGTCGTAGAGCCTAATCGCTCTAATTCAGGGTAGGGTCGAGCCCCTCGGTAGGGACGGATATGAGCTGTTGATGAACGAAATTGTATTAAATATATAAAATATAGGTACTAAGGTAAAAGAAAATAACGAAAACTCCTCCTTTAAAAGAAACCACTTTTGAATACTTTAGCTTTGACATATTGAACTGTGATCTCCTTTGCGTAGATATTACCTTGAATGCTAAATATTCTGAAATTATAAGTTTTTTTTCTCAAAAATGATTAACTCAGTTATCTTTTATAATATCACGGTGCCGCGCCGAAATGATAAACGACGTTACGAGTTTTTAGCAACAGAAGATAAAATTAAATTATTGAATGTAGGTATTTTATTCTTATAAATTCCAAGTGTATACTCATTACTCAAAGGGGCTTTGAATTATCATATTTTTTTAGGTATATACCTATCTACAACAACATATTGAAGGAATAACAGCGTTAACGTCTATATAATTATGTTTGTACAACGCAGACAAAGAGTAATTGGTTTTTTCCTACTTTATTGGAGAAAGTTAGAGATATAATGTAGACTTGTAAACATGAGTGTTGTGTGTAATTGACCAAAATTGCTTTTGTATGTCTATCTGTCCATCTGGCGATCTGTTTGTTCTCATCTACAGGGCGCGTGTCACAACCGATTCTCGTGGAATTTTGTGAGCAGGTTCTATAAATTAATAGATTTTTGACGAGTCAGTTTTTGGAAGTTTTAAAAATTACAGAGTTATGATGGTTGAAAACGTAAAAAATCATTAATCAGCCATTTAAAAAATATATAATATATTATATTACGCGTTAACTAAATCACGCAAAAGCTCTCGGGTGGCTCTTTAATACCTGATACTAACTGTTTTTTTTTTTTCTATATCTCAGTACAAAACATCTTTTATAAAAACTGATCAGCTAATCGAGTTTGTTTTTTAAAAAAAGAAATATTAAAAAAAAAGTTATGGAATATGGATTGAAGGTGTATTATTATCAAAGTAAATATTTTGTTGACAGAGACGCTTTTAGAAACGATTTTAAAGGTCTTGACATTGTTTCAACCTTGTATTAAATAACTTGTAATTACTTTGATATTTGAAGAACTTTAAGCTAACAGAATATTGAAACTATTTAGTTAATTTGATAGAATTAATAAGAGCGATTATCTTCAGGTGCTCGAAACAGGCCATCAAAGTTTGTTATCCCTGGCGACCTGCAATTTGACCTGAATATCCGACGAAGGCTCATCACTACAACAGGTAATATCGGTTTATTGACACAAACTTGACTGTAATTGAGATCATTCTACTAAAGCAAGTAAAATAGATTATTAACACTTTCAGGGCCGGGTGTTTTTTACTAGGCAATCCGCCCTGCGCCGACCGTTTTTCGGTTATTTTAAACGACCATAAAAAATAACTAATATATTTAACTACCTACTTTTTTCTGTTACTATATTTATGTTGTTTATATTTTCCATTTATGAAATAAAACAATTAAATATATTATTATGTCTATTTTAAAAAATCACATAAATGGACAGTAAGTTACGGACAAAAAAAAAAGTCTAACATAACAGTCCGTAAGCAGCGGAACGACGCACTGGCGCGGCGCGTCACTGTGTTCGCTCTCACGCCTACACCCGACGCACCACACTCACAATTTTTTGCATTTGTGCTCTCAATGAACCAAGCTAACGCTAATCACGCTGGGTCGACGTGATTTTGTAGAAAACAGTATGAAAATCAAACAACGTGACATTCTCGTAACCGGCGAGTTAGGGAATAATTATCATCACGTAAATGTCACGTGATTGGCCCTGAAAGTGTTAAGACAATAATAATATGTCCAACCGGACAGCGTCTGTAGTATAGGGCCGCTGCCTCCCGTCCGGGAGACGCCGGTTCGATCCCCACCACGTACCAATGTGTTTTAAAATTTCGAATTCATATGTACATTTATTCGACGCTCTCAACGTGAAGGAAAACATCGTGATGAAACCTGCTCACTCCTGCGAAGAAATTCAAAGGTTGTGTGTGAAGTTGACCAACCCGCACTGGGCCAGCGTGGTCGATTAAGGCCTGATCGCCCTAATTCAGGGTAGCCTCGAGCCCCTCGGTGGGGACGTATATGAGCTGTTGATGGTGTTGATGATGATGTCCAACCGGATAAAATATCTCGTTTCACGAAGCTACAATTTACAATTTGATGTTCTGTGCGTAGTCAATTTGCACTGTGAACCCCTGTATTATATACTAGCTATCCGCCCGTGGCTACGCTCGCGTTATGTAAGATTTTTTTAGTGGAAATAAGACTTTTTCCTGAAAAAAGTATCTTATGTGTTAATCCAAGGTATAAACTATCTCCATTTCAAATTTCATCCAAATCCATTCAGTAGTTAAGGCGTGAAAGCGGAACAAACATCCAAACATCTAAACATCAGATGGCCGTGTGTGAGATGTCCCCACATATTTATTATTATCTAAACATCTAAATATATTTTCACATTTATAATATTAGGCTAGGCTAGGTAGGCTCGAGCCCCGCGGTGGGGACGTATATAAGCTGTTGCTAGTGTGATTGATCGTTATTCGTAATATAGATTCGTAAAACGGCTCCCTCTAGATTTTTATGTAAAATTTTGTGACTTGTCATTAAAATCTTGTCATAATTTTTGTATGAAAGGCACGTTCTTCAAACCCAAAAAAGCATATTTCAAAAAGTAGGTGAAGTGGCGCGGGGACCTATAATACCTTAATTCTTATTTTACCTACTTATATTTCACTGTAAGCTAGATAAAAAAATAACCTACCAAAATTACAATCGGTCGCATTTGCCAATATTTATGAATTGGTCGGTACATTTGTATTATGAATGTATTAAAAAAGTTCAAGGGTCGAAATTGGGAAAAACTTCGCAAAATGGCTGCCAGAAATTTATCTGCAGAAATGTTTTTCGAATCAAAAATTATAACACTTGAAGCTCAACAAAAGTTCAAAGAACCTCGAAGAAAACGAATCAGACAGAAAAGCAAAAAGAAAGCAGTAAGTTAAGAGTCCGTCGGAATCGAATTAGGAATGTTGTTTTTACGTGAAAGGTAAAGAGAGGTGGGCTTCGACCCTCCCTATGCCTATGGGCATGTAAACACTTGATGCTTGATGGTACTTAGGAATATGAACAAAGTAACTTGAGGAGAAAGTAGTCAATTATCTACAGGTACAGCGGGCAAGTAAGCTCTTAATTAAATATATCCAATCATGTCACTTCAAATTATTAACTGTAAGTAGATGAGTTGTTTCGAAGCCTCGACTTATCGTCTGTCATAATTTCAAATGTCGTAAGGGACAAACCCCTACTTTTCAGAAGAGCAAAAAGAAAAAAATGTGAGTAAAAACTGTCATAACTTTCTAATTTTCTATCCTATTGAGACGATTCCTAGAGAGAAATTTCTTTTAATTATTATATCTGTCTGATAGAAATAAGTAAACTTCGATAAACAGCATAGTTTCGAAGATAGTGTCCCTTACACACTAGAATTTTGTATCAAATGTCCCTTACGCCCTACGCTTAGAGTCATCTTTTTGTCATAACAAACAAAATAATCGATTTTATTTGATAATTCCAGTTGTAAAGGTATTTAAAAATATAGATTAATGATGTAAGTTGCAATATTGATCTAGGTTCCAATAGAATTCCGTATAAAAATTATCTGATCTGGATACTTAAAGCTATCTTTTGACTATTACTACCCATATAGACGATGTACCAGGGCTATAGGGAGGTCATGCTGTCTGTAGTCTGTTGTTTTATTATTTCACCTATATAATATGTATGATTTTATTATAATTTAAGAGGGTTTGATAAAACTGTTTCTTTTTTTATCTAAAACACAACTCAGTTCCTAAATTTGTTAAAGCATCAAGACATAGTCTCTTCGTATATTGATTCTACACTTAAGTAGTAATAATGTTACCTATAGACAATATCTGGTCTACGTAGCTACTACTTAGCTTTAACAGTTTAAGAGTAATAGAATGATAATATTATTATGCCTATCTAATCTACATAACGGCAAACTATATAATACTTTACAAGACATTTTATTTGAAATTCATCTTAATCTTCCTCGTTTGTCTCAGCTTTTTCTCTTCTTCTTCTTTTTCAACGTTTGTCTACACAATGCTGAGTATAGGTATCTTCCATATTTTTCCACATTGTGCGGTCATGTGCTTTCCGCATCCAGTCTCTCCCTGCAACTCGCGTCAAATCGTCAGTCCATCTTGTGGGCTGCCTTCCCACATTTCTGCGCCCAGTCCGTGGTCTCGACTCCAGCACTTTCCTCCCCCACCTACCGTCAAAGTCTAAGCTAATGTATCTGAATATTCTGCGTGAAACCGCTTTGGTATTGTCCCATTGGCACATAAACAAAGCAAATCATTATATTTTGCAACAGACATAGGCAGACTTTGTTCATACAAAGGTTTCAATTGAACTTTATCCCCATCCTGGTTATTAGTTGATTGATCCTCTTGAACATCCTCTTCGGTTTTTCCTTCCCTCTTCCTTTTTTCCTTTCCCCTTTCCCTTCCCTTTGCCTTTATTTTCTGTAGGTTTTTCATGTAGTTCAAATTTGTGTATTTCAGCGTCTTATTTCATCAAGTATTTAACGAACATTTTTTTCTTTTAGTTCTCCTAGAAAGCAGGGGTTTGTCTCTTACGACATTTCAAATTATAACAGGCGATATATACCTATACAAATTTACGAATTTACTTTTGTTTAGTCGTAACTCAAACATAAAATAATCGAAGCTTTTTTGATTAAGGTTTTTTTGGGATGTAAGTATCGTTCGTTTTCCAATCAGTGATGTTGTTAAGAGAACAATATATTTTTACGAGACTTACCACGTAAGTTTTTTCATGTCTTTGGTAGAACTACTGTCTTATTGAAGCAATTTTATAAAATGTTGTTACTTACTACAATTTTTATTTTTAAATTTATACTGTGAACAATCTTATTCAAATATTGTCGTATCGGACAAAAGTAAAAAAATCTGCTACTTACGACACTTTTCATTCAAAACTTTAAAATATACTTTAATGGACTTAATTGTGTAAAGGCATATTTTTTATGTTAGTGTGTTACAACGTATTAACTTTGTAGGAAAAAAACATACGACGTAAAAAAAACTAAGTGTCCTGAAACTTAACCTATACGACGTATACATTGACCAAGTTTGACACTTACTACAAAGTGAAATCCCCTGTATCTCCTTTATAAAAAGGGATAGAATTATTTTAAATATACAGAAAGATGCGCAAAAAAATTCTGTATCGAACGGTGTACATAATGTACTTACGGCAAAATGTCCCTTACGACATGAAATTATAACAGGCGTTATAATCTCGTATTCATCTTTTATCTTAAGAAGCGTAATCTTTTTAAACATAATTTCTAAAGCAAATCTGAGCGTAGAACGATAGCATGTGGCTATAACTAGGCCCTTATTATTATTCGAGGCATCGTAGAAACGTATTGTACTGTTATTCTGTCGCAAATTGGCGGGAAGCGGCAATAGGGAGGGTGGTAATACGGTCGTAACCGCACACACGGCGTCTTCGGGAGTTTTAGCTGTTTGAAATCCTTGGCACGAGCCTTGGCAAGCGGTTTGCGGCGCAGGCGCCTGCTGCGAACTGCAGCGAGCCTGGTAGTGACAGTTCTACAACTAGAACAGTTGTAATGTTTTGCTGTAGATAAGTTTTATTCAGTACATGTAAGGGACTGAATCGGTCCTGTGTTCATCTCACCCACATCTTTTACTTAACTCCCAAATATGAGACACAAAAATAAAACAAACAAAATACGTTATAGTAATAGCTGTTGTAATGTTTCTACTCATGTGCACAGTAATATCTTTTAATATAATAATAACAGCTAGCTGAAGGTAGATATACTCAAAGTTTTACTCCTTTATTAAGCTTAATACATACCACGAAGCGATAACCGATATCTTAGCAAGTGTAGCATTTTATTTCTGATTTGAAAGTTAACAATCAGACTTGTCCCGTTTTCAGTATTGCAGCTTTACTATATCCATCAGGACAACGACTCTCGGTTCTATAGGTAAATAAGGACTCGCTGAATAGTAAATGTTATTGAACTTTGTTTTTGAAATGACTTGTTTGTATTAATCTACGTTCTGTTGTTATTTTACCGTTGTTTCTGATCACTTTAACCACTTCAAAGAAATAAACTGAATCCTTAACGTTCTTGTGATATTGTTGAAAACAACTACCTATCCAACCGAATTCTTGGACAAATACAGGGGTGTTCAAAATATTGATTGAATGAACAGTTTAAAAACTTTTGTAAAGCTTAATTATCGTTTTTTTTAACACATATATGTTTGAATTCAATATTTCTATGTCTATAATAATCATCTCTTTAAAAGTGATGTAAGATACACAATTTTTTATCCAAAGTAGGAAATGTACATTTGAGCGAAAGAGTAAAATTCGAAAATTTGTAAAATGGCAAGTTGACCGGCACGACGCCGAGTGACACGACCGCTATCGCATCCGCTGGTTGAAATAGGCCCGACCATTTTCATCCCTAGGGATTTTCCTGTCACGTTCACCCCTCATCGGAACTACCTCGCTTGATAAAATTTTGATTTGTGCGCGGCACGAACCATTACCGTGCTATCACCTCACACATCTACAATCTCCGCACATATTTTTCCCGATTTTCTAAATGAAAATGAATATATCTTCGTTGAAAAAGATATATGTATGTATTTCATGTATTATTCATAGGTTTTCATCAATGCGCTGTTTTTTCGGGGTGGTAAGGTTGGATTATTTTACGTGAAAGATGTAACGCATGGAGCAAGGTTAAAGAAAATACGTACTTACTATTCAAGTAAAAAGGATAAGTTAGATGTTACAAAATTATGCTTATACTAAAATTAAATTACATTTCTTGATGTTGTATATTGTTGTGTTAAATAAAACTCTTACGTTTGTACAAAACATTAGTAGTAAATGGGTAAATTAAGTTATGTAGGTAGGTTTTCTTATCATTTTAAAAATACATAAAAAAACTCAAAAATTGAAATTAAAAGACTGTTCATTAAAATGCAATAGCTATTTATTTTCATCTAAAAGATTTCCTTATTTATATTCCGTCAATATCTGCGAGTCTCTAGTCGCTAGTAGTGTAACTCAATACGTTGCTTAAGGCCGCCAATCAATATCAATCAATTTGGGGTCAACCTCGTCCCTAGAGACATTTATTTTATCTCTGTAAGTATTTTTTTTTGTTTTCCAATTTCAACAAGGACAGGACCGCAGAGGTTTCGGACTAATTCGGGAAAATAAATTTATTTATCGCTAAACCTTATTCAAAATTTCGATAATTTAAAATTTAAGAAAATTTCTGACGCGTAACAACCATTGTATATAGTACCAATAATGTGATAAGATCATTAGAATAAATCTGCGTCAAGTTGTACAAACTTACTCAGTATTTATCAATGGTAAAATAAATAATATGCACACTCCTCCTAGTCAAATCAAAACAACAAGGTTGAACAATGTGCGAACACACTAATAACGATTTGCCTATAAAAATGTTAAAGAAAAATAGATACAATACAACTAATAGGTATTTTGTGTATTAATTAATTAAAACCACATTAAATGTGTACATTTACACGCAAAATTAACTCCCATGCTGTGCTTCCTCTTACCACAACCCCGCACCCAGAGAAGGGCATGGGCTTAACAAAGATTGCTCTGAGCGTTAACGGGTAACTCGATTTACTCTGTTCAAGATTAACGTGTCGAAAGGTTTTGTCTGTTGGCTTATACCGGGCCAAGTTTGGCATTCCGTAAAAATAAACTCTCGGATAAAAAATAAATGATCCACTTCGCTTTTTCACGTCGACTGTCCATTTATAGGTAAGTTGCTTTGTTTCAGCTTTATTTTCGCTGCCATTAGGCAGTTTGTGATTGTTATGGTACAGGTGGTTTCGAAATCGTTAGAGAAGTTTACTAAACCTATAATAATATATCTAAAATAAAAATATTCGGGTTCGGGGCAAGTAGCCCATCTCCATTTCCATCTCTATCGTCATCTCCACCTCCATCTCCATTTCCATCTCCATCTGCACCTCCATCGTCATCTCCACCTCCATCTCCACCTCCATCCACCTCCAACTCCCTCTCCATCTCCACGTCCATCTCCACCTCCATCTCCATTTCCATTGTCATCTTCACCTCCATCCACCTCCACCTCTCTCTCCATCTCCATCGTCATCTCCATCTCCATCGTCATCTCCATCTCCACGTCCACCTCCATCTCCTTTTCCATTGTCATCTCCATCTCCATCGTCATCTCCACCTCCACCTCCACCAAAGTCCTCATTTTCATTTGTAGTTAACTGGCCAAGACTTGTGAAACCATGTGGGCCCGTTGACCACATGAAATTTAAAATAGTGTAAACTCGCCCGCAGGTCAGATTCTTAGTGGGCGACTTGCCCCCTAACCCTAACCCAAATATTCACGGTTCTCTTCTTTTTGGTTACCACCAAAAAAATATTTAATGAAAAATGAATAGTGAACTACTTTTTTGAATGAACTCAGTGATGTGCACTTAACCATGAAACAAAAAAAAACAACGATAAGCTCGAAGCGTCGAAGTCGAAGCTGACTGTTTTTTATTTATGAAACGAAACATTGCGTAAATATGCCTTTATTACATTTTTGCAGTATTTTTTTGTTAAGATAAGATTATAATTCACCCTTTGTATGAATGGAACACGGGACAAAAACAAACTTGATTATTCTCTAAGCACACTAGTACTTGGAGCATTTAACGGTTGGAATATTCCGGGGGGCCGCCGCGGCTTATTGTGGCGCGAAATTTACTGCCAATATATCAGCCGCACAAAGGTCGCGTTACACACAACTAGCGAAGTTTTCTTACAAGTTTGTTGCGAAACTAAGCCAAGCGTACGCGTGCAATAGCAAAAGCTAGCCGTAGTTAAGATACTTGCGCCTGCTTATTACCACAAGGCAAATAATACACTACATACAGATATATTTACTACACAACACAATTTAGGTAAATTATAGTAAAAATGAGTCAAGAGTTGTTTTTGGTTTAAAAACATCATGCAGGTCAAAATCGTTGTAACAATTAAAGTTAGCTTTAGCGACAGAAATGCAATTAATAGACGGTCTCCACCCTGCTGGAGTATTTTTCATACAATAAGAGGTCTTTACTTGTCTCCCTAATTTTAAAAATTGTATGAAATTCTCTAGCAGGGTTGGCATGATTTAAACAAGTTGTTTTAAAACACGTGTTTAAAACAGTTTGAAATAAAACTATGTTTTTTATTAAGTGTTTTAAAACAAGTTTTAAACAATGTTTAAAACATGAAGAAAAAAACAGGATTGAATACTACCTTCAATTGCAAATGAATGGAAATAAATCCAAACGAATAAATATGTAGGACTGTAAATAGCTTATAATAAATTTACAAGTTGAAGCTTTGTTGTATTATTATTTAAATTATGAATTATAAGAAAAAGAAAACTTTATTTAGAATTGAAATTAAAACATGTTCTTTTGAAGTATAATTGATTTAATAAAAAACAAACAGTGACAATTTTAATAATGAATTAATAACTAAGTAGGGTAGACTATTCGTCCCTATGTCGGCCGTCGAAAAAAAGTAAGTCACTGGATTAGTGGGTATTCCCCGCTCTCTCTACCTACATACAAGGTGTATATATAAAGAGATTTGTATTGATTAACAATAATAATTTTTAATAATTAGATTAAATATTTATCGTTTTGTTATTAATGTTTACTAATGTGAATTAGGAAATAGTTTAGAAATGGATTATTATTCGCTATAATTGATTTGAAAATGATGCCTGAAGGTAAAAAGTATAAACAACAACAAAAAAAAAAACACTAGTTTTAAATATTTTGAACTGTTTGTTTTATAAAATATAAAGAAAACAGTTCTTTTTTCAACCCTGTTCTCTAGGGTGTGGTAATCTCTGCGGGTTGATTTTAATTGTATGTTCATTGTTTAGCGTGTGTAAGTTTAAATTACCTGCAAACACACATGCACTCATTCACCCCTACACGTCATCATATGCACATCCCAACACAGTAACATACACACGCGCTTTATACGTATCACACTACAAATCAAACGCCTTCACGAAAAAATGTCTGTACAAATCTTTGAAATAATATTGACGGTAGTTTGAGATATTGTTCATATAAAAAAAGATGTTCTAGCCTAGAATAGTGCAATAGGAATACTTCTAAAAATATTATGTTTAGTCTATAAAACAAACCAGAGATTCCCAGTGTCCTTTTAAAAACAAAATTATTATTTGCGAAGAAATATAATAGTATTTTGAACGACAGCGCAAGGATGGTAATAAAGGCGCTCCGCTGATTTATATGCGTAGGAAACTCGTAATTGAAAAACACTCCGACTGAAATGAGTTTTTTCTACGAAATGTCTGCTGGGCTTACGGTTGAATTCACTCAAGATTTTTCTATATCCTCGAGGCGATGGCTTTCATCACCCCTTGGTTTTGAATAGAGAAATCATACTAACCCGCCTTTGCATATTTTGTTAAGTTTCGACCTAATAATATAAAAAATGTGAGCGACATCTCACAACAACTAATTGTTTTTTTTTTCAATACTTCTATATTAATGCTGTGGTTAAAGTACTATAATTCTTTAAATACTGTGCAATTATTATATAATCATCATTATACTCGTAGTTCAAATGATAGATCGCTATATCACTTTATTGGTGTTTTATTAGGCATAAAAACTTGTCGTAGACATGAGTCTGGTAATAAGTTAAGCTGACTAGCACTTGGTAATGCAATCAGAAGACTCCGTAATTTGGTCGTCTATAAAGGTCTAACTAATTGGTAATTGAGTTACGCGCAACGAGCAGGAATCGAAGTTTGTAGATCACAGACATAACAGAGAACAAGAGTATGCTCTTCTGCACAGGTACTCATATCTCACGGATGTCAGACCGGAGCAACATAAACAAAAGCATGTTACATAATGACTGCTCCTTGCATTGGTATTGATAATTCCTACGAGTATACTGCAGATGAATAAATTGGCAAATGTAGTGGGTACGTAATGATCTCTTGGACCAATTAAGCATGCACGACTAGTTGTGTCATCCAAAGAAAAGCTGAAGATCGGAATTAGTGACTTGTGTGGGGGAGTTTATCTTCATATTCTCATTCTTTATCCAGAAGTGGACTACCAAAGCTAATATAATGATGATAATCGAGTTCTTAACTTTTCGCGCTTGTAACATTCATAAAACAAGCTTCATTTTATTGCACTGTCTATAATTGTTTGCTTATCTGTCAGTCCAACGTCCGGCTTAATTTATAGGAAAATTCAACATCTTTAATGAAATGTTTCATCAATAAAATTAGCTTGCGTCGTTTTTAGCCTTGGAGGAGCTTTTTGATCGTTAATCATATTTATTGCTATTGACGAGTTCTTTGAACTATTTAATATTCACGAAAAGAAAGACAGCTCGTAAAAGAAAACGTGACAAGCGATGGGGGGTAGTAATTGGTTTATTATCAAACACTAGCCAAAAAATTAAATAGTTACTTTCTTGGTGGTATAAGATTCAAAATCACAACAATATATATTTTTAAACCAAAAGCTCATGCATATCCCCCATCGAGGGGCTCGAGCCTACCCTGAATTAGGGTGATCTGACCTCAGTCAACCACGCTGGCCCAGTGTGGGTTGATCAACTTCACACACAACCTTTGAA
This sequence comes from Carpatolechia fugitivella, assembly GCA_951230895.1. Classification (NCBI taxonomy): domain Eukaryota; kingdom Metazoa; phylum Arthropoda; class Insecta; order Lepidoptera; family Gelechiidae; genus Carpatolechia; species Carpatolechia fugitivella. The sequence continues at coordinate 6,520,432 of OX579650.1, forward strand.
TTTCTTTGCAGAAGTGTACATGTTTCCTCAGTGTGTTTTCCTTCACCGCATAAGCGTCGAATAAACGTACATATAAAAGTACTTTAGATGGTACTAGTTAACCAAATATTCAGTAAATATCCAGTCTCTAGTTAGACCAGCTTTTCAAACAAGGCTTCGAAAATGTTTTCGTTCTCTTGGTCGTTACTCAGATAGCTGCTTTGATGTTATTATAGAATTCTGAAACTGAAACTTGCCTTCTACCAAAACCCGATCGGGGCTTGTTTCCTTAGGGTCTGCATGCCAACGGTGGCTATTGTAAACCAGACACCCGACTCGGACGGACGGAGTAATTTGCATCATAGCCAATAAGTTTTGGGTTTCCATGATTTCATAACATAAATTCATCGGGCTAATTAGTATGAAATGTTCACAGTGTGCGCTCAATAATTTGTTTAATTCCTAGGTTCAATAATAATTATGTGGCATCAACGTTCATAAGTCTGCGAATTCTAGACATGCATTTATTGTGCACCGTGAAATTTAACTGGGTAATTTTCGTTAAAACGAGTGTTCAGTCCGTTTAACTGAACAACTTTCCCTAAGGAACATGGGCCGTGAAATGTAAATAATAATAATAATAATAATAATAATAATAATCATTTATAAAAAAAAATTGCCCGAATATACAAAACCGCCAGCTGATCGCATTGGAATAGAATAAAATAGAAGACTTACCTGAAAAACAAACAAGTTGTGGATACAGTTTTAATTTTTATTTGTCAGTCTATGTTCCTCGGAGGAAGTTGTAAACTAGAACAGTTTCCACAAGTTTTTTTTTCAGGTAAGTCTTCTATTTTATTCTATTCTAATGCGATCAGCTGCCGGTTTTGTATATTCGGGCATTTTTTTTAACATTTCACGGCCCATGTTCCTTAGGGAAAGTTGTTCAGTTAAATGGACTGAACTCGCTTTTATGAAAGTCAACTAGTTAAACACGATGTCGAGTTTTTTTACGTGGTAAGAGGAGGAGAGAAGAGGTACGGGTATTATAAGTCCTCAGCATCTTAGCCTCTCCTTTATCCACAGATAACTACAAAGAAAATGTATAATACCCTTTTCTAAAAGGTTTAATATCCCAGTATCTAACTCAAAGCCTTAGAAAAGGCATGACAAAGAAAAAAGGGGCGATTGAAAAATTAATGAGCGATCGATCATGGTGCGGCCTCCACCGCCATAAGATGAATAAACGACGGATAAGTAGGTTTATTGTATCCAGCACGTACTGCTTAAAATCAAAATAACTTATTTCTAGTTAGATTTAAAAAAACATAAGTTGTACTTTTTTTTCGTAGAATCTAGAAAAGTTGCTCGTTTTCAAACACTGAGCTTCGGCTTTAAAACAAATCTTTGTGTACCAACTCACGAAGCGGCTAACTCAGAATGGATTAAAGATTCAGCTTGTTTCGCGAACACCCAAATAGAAAGCATCTGGATACATTATTTTTGGATGAGCGGAAACCAAAAATAGCTTGGACAAATACAGACGTGGCATTAACCAAGCAAGCTAATTCCAAAATGTTAATGTTCGTAGCAGGGAATATGCATGATTTTTTTTATTACTTAAATTAATAATTTACACCTTTATAACATAGAAAAAATATAAATAGGGTTGAAAATAGTCCAATAATTTTTTAAATTGAAATTTAAAACATTGCGTAAATTTGAGCGGTTCAAACTCCACCATTTTGTGCGCGCTTTTGATGACGTCATAGGTTGTGTCCCGTGTTTGTTTACTACTACAGTTTACTATAGCGTTTCAGTTGCTTCATACTTTATTTTCAGTTTTAATTGCTATAAAAACATGGAAGAAGTAAAAAAACTTCCCTACAAGTATTGCATGGTACTGAAGTGCAAAAACACTACTATTAGTACACCCGATAAAGTGTTTTTTCGTATTCCACGCGATGCGAAAACACGAAAAAATTGGTGTAAGATGATGAGAAAAGATAATGCATCTCCATTATCTGTTGTATTTTGTTGTGAAGATCATTTTAACGTAAGTATGCTATATTTATGTACAGCTTAGTGTGAATTGGCTAGTAAGATTCTCGTTCAGATCTGAAACAAACAAGCACTTAAATACGGAAAGAAAATTGTTCATGTAAATCGGAATATCGTATAAATCTAATATTTACAAAAAGTATATAAACATATCATACTTGAGTGAGCTTCAATAATATACGTGTACATACGTGTAATACGTATACGTGTAATTATAATCATATCGACGTAATTTAGGAGTGAACAATTGACAAATGGTTATTTTTAGGTTATGTTTTGTTGTAAGTATTATAAAAACTTTTATGAATAAAAATCTATGTTATGGGCTATACCATGTAACATAATAATTACCTTGCAGCTTTCACTCCTTTGATCTCTGCACTCGTAAAATCGAGATTTGATGCAAAATAATATACTGACATCATAAATGCATCTATATTCGGTAGATTATCTGATTGTGCTTTGACAGAACCAGTTTCAATTATCGTCATAGATTGACTACTAATATATATTCACAAGTAATCACTCAGGAATACAGTTTAAACAATTTTTTTTCACAAACACTACTATAACCGCCGATAAATCTATAGGACGTGACTGACCTGACACAACCATTGACGTCACATTTCGTTTCGTGTGTCAATGGTGACGCGTTTTGTAAGTTTGAATTTCCCTCCCTTATTTTTCACTATTTATATAATATTTTCTGGGTTTAAATGATAACTAAATAAAAGAAATACCTTTTAAGTATAATGTAAAGACAATAAAGAATCTAGAAAAAAATATTTGAGACAAATTTAAATTTTATGCATATTCCCTATTATCTATTCGTTAATCAAAACCTTATGAACTGATGCGTTATGAATGTTATTATGAGTAGTACCTGGTTGACCGAGCTTAGCTCGTTCATTTTTTTTGTAAGACACCTACGCATTTCGATAAACTCTACTTACTTCATACGTTCAGAAGAAATTACACGCGGCTAGACATAGTAGCACCACTCTTATACTTAAAACGAGCAAGATAAGAATAATAAGGATCTCGAAAACGTACGGCTGCAACGATTTCGCAATTTAGTTTCGGGGGCAATAAATCGATCTAGCTCATAAAATAGATTTCCCCGTATTTTCAGGCTTAAAAGAATTGATACGCGATATCATTGAAACAGAAAGGTAATTTTGGCTCAGTCGGGACACCGCGAGTTTGCAGTTTGAATCTCGATAATTTTTTTTTTTATTTCTTTGTTCTTTTTTCGTTTGTTTCTTTTCTTATATTTTTTTAATTCTTTCATTTAGTTATTCAAATACAAAAATGAAAGAGAATTTCTGATAAATTTTTTGGTGGTCTGAAAGTTTTCCATCAGATGGCTCGAGTAAAACGAGGAAAAGAATATATTATGTATTATAAAATAATAGGATCGGACTTTTGATAGGATTCAGAAAGGATTATTATAGGAAAATAAATTATTCCCATACCAACTAAACTACCAACTTATTAGCACTAGTTCCTATTTCGGCCACTTCACAGATACAGTGGTAAAGGCGGCGCTAGTAGTAATATAAATTTGCATTTATTGAGGTTGCGTTGATAATTTCGATGGAATTTAGCATTATATGGGGTTACGGGAGCGATAAATCGATCTAGCTAGGTTTAATTTTTAGTAAAAATAGATTTCCCTGCATTGACAATAAATTAGGATCGAAATTTGGATAGAATTCAGAAAGAAAAATAAATTATTATTCCCATGCCTAACAGTGGTAAAGGCAGCGCTAGTAGTAATATAAAATTGAATTTGTTGAGGTTGCGTGGATTAAATAACGTGTCCGTGGATAAAATAGCATTTTCCATTTCTGTGTTACATATCTGAAAAAATTACTGAAAATACTTTTAAATGCTTTTTTAAAAGAAAATTTCGTCACTATAAGTGTTGTAGTGCCATCTGTTGCAGAACTTTCGGTATAAGAAAAACGAAGTGATTTTCTGTAAAGGTATTTTAATTGAACTAAGTAAATGAAAAAATAAGTAATAACAACGACGACGACGGTAAGTAATAAATAAAAAAACATACCTATAAAAATTGCTCTATCTGTTGGAAAAAATTTAGACCACGAAAAAATAAGGTACTAAATAAGAAATTTTTATTTCTGTCATTTTTGTATTTAAATAACTAAATAAAAGGATTAAAAAGTTAAAAACAGACAAAAAAGAAACATGAACAAAAAAATAAAAAAGTATATTTCATGTGGATTCGATCGTCTGACCTTCGGTTTTATTGCCTCCCGGTTCCCCAACAGAGCCACCGCGTCGTTATGAATAACGGTGAAATTAACCTGCTCTTTTAATGATATGGCGTACAAATCCTTTTAAGCCCGAAAACATGAGGAAATCCTATTTTAGCAAAAACAAAAGCTAGCTAGATCGATTTATCGCCCTCGAGACCCCCTATATACCAAATTTCATCGAAATCGTAGCAGCCGTTTCCGAGATTCTCATTATATATATATATAGGTATATACAAGAATTGCTCGTTTAAAGTATTAGATTGAGTAATTTAAAAAAAAATTGCTAGCAATCCAAGTGGTAATGCGGCTAGCATAATAGGCACGTTTAGTCAGGAAACTCTCCGCGGGGACCTCTTTGATTAGGATATTGCTATCCTTAATCACAATGTTTTAAAAAAAGTATTGTATTTTATCTGTCATATTTTTGTTTTATTTTGGGGTTTTTTAATTGAAATTGATAATAAATAAAAAAAAAAAAAACACTTCCTCTATACTTGCCCAAATACAGTGGCGAGTTAACCTAATCCGTCATCTAAAATCGGCAAGCTTAAGCTTCACACGACCTTGAACTAACCCCTGTAATACTCAAATTCTCGTATTTCAGACGAGTAACCATACGCCTACAAATTATAAATAATACGGTTCAAGGACGAACTAAGCTTATCTTAAGGGATTAAGTTGGGAAACTGTCACAATACGTTATTTACGACAATTCACGATCGTGTTTGTATAGTAAAATGAGACTTGTCTTGTCTTGACTAGGTACTACTTAAGACAAATTATGAAAGGTCACTATCACTATCGCTATTGCGGTTGTTATATTTGCATTTGTATCACTCACTATAGCACTTGATAGATTAGCATATTTTTTATTCAATTTCAACTAGAACGACGAAATATTAAATTTTTCTTATTATCGTGTGGGTTGTAAGGCGGACGATCAATCAATTCAATTCAATTTTTTATTTATGGCGTTTCACTTGTAGTATTTCGCCAGTATCAAGTGGTTTTGCTAAGTAAGTAGCATGAGATACACAGACAGCCCTAATCCTAAGACTAGGGTGCTGTGTACGATGAAGGACTCCAGTAATATGATAGCAGCATTACTGAAGCCACCACGTGGCCGCTGCAAGTCATTAATAAATGACGGCTAAGTGCAAGCGTTTCAATTGTCCTATTAAAGTTTATTGTTCAGAGTCATTCACTGGATAACACACTATCAAAATTATACGCTAAACACACTCGAATAAACTAAAAAATGAAAATTAAAACGAAAGCCCGTCCGCCATTGACGGATGCTAACAATCGACCTCCGACGATCAATCTTACAAACCTTAGTGTCACATAAAGTGTAACATTTTTTGTGTGATAGGAAGTGAAATTATGTTTTTCTTATCAAATATGTATTTTTACTGTCTTTTTTAGGTTTTTCTTGTCAATTTCACTATGTTCTGATTCAAATGACACCCTGTTTTGCACGCTTAAAAAGTAATTAGATGCTTTCCATGTTAATTTCTATTATAAAAAGTTTTTCAGGAGGTAGTTAGGTAAGACTAAAAATACGTTATGTCGTTTATAGTTGCATCACGTACTGACTTTTGGTTTTATGCGAGCCTAATGACATCGTAATGGGCTTTGTATAAAACGTGAATGCCATTTATTTTTATATATTTTACGTGTAATCTAAAAGATTATTATAAAACAGTGTTTTTACATAATTGCCGAGCGAGCGAAGCGTCTCTGATTCAGCTTGGCCAAATTTGCTTTTGTATGTCCATCTGTCCATCTGTTTGTTTGTTTCACTCTACAGGTTACATTTCTCAACCGATTCTCGTGAAATTTTGTGAGCAGGTTCGATAAATTAATCGAATTTTTTTGTCGAGCCAGTTTTTGGAAATTTAAAAAAATTACGGAGTTATGGGGGTTGCCAGCTTACAAGGTCTACCGCTGAGGCTGTTTTCCTCTACAGGTCACATTTTTTAACAAATGAAATAAGATAAAATAAAATAAAATATTTAATAAAATTAATTTAAAAAATAAAAAAAGTCAAGGGGTCGGGGATGTTTGTGGAGAAAAAATAAAAATAAATATGAAGAGATATACAGACTCGTGAGGTCTACAGCTCACAGAGCCACTAGATTTAAAATATTCGGTTAGAGAATTGAAGGTATGAATAAGAATAGGAGTCTGTACCTAGACGAGGGAACCAGCAGACATGAGAATCAATACACATGGAAAAAATCGATTAATAGAATAGCCGTTTAAAAATGGAATCGTAATTAACTAAGAATAGTTCTTTCTACATTTAAATAAAATACTTACCTGCCTTAATTGGAGGAACCGAAATCTGCTTATAATTATATTTTTAACTTGAGAGAGTTCTTGATTTAGAAGCAATTGATTAAACTTCGTAGTGGTTTATATTTTAAGCGCTAGTTCTAAAATGTTTCCTTCGTGAGTAATTTTCTGCAGAGGCTAAACGAGAACGGCGGGGGCGGGGGAGGTCGATCCCGGGAAATAGAATTTCCAACGCAAATTGCTGACCATCCTTCAGCGAACTTCCATTTTGAATTCATAATAATGTCCTATTCTAATGAGTTCCATAATTAACAAGAATTTTGATCGAAATAACCTATTTACCCAGGGTCAGGATCTAAATAACCTATTTTACTTTTGCTCTTGTGCAGTGCAGTGTACTAGTGCCTGCTTTGTTTTATAAGTTGTATGGAGTTTTTTTTTTTTGTTATGGCACTAGATTAACTTTGTGCCAGTGTCAAGTTTGGTTGTATGGAGTTTATTTTGATCTAAATTAACTAGAGAAAATAATTGAAAATGCACTACATGGAAATTCACATTTATAGGTATACCGTTTTCAGAACATTAAAATTCCAGATTCAAAATACCCTTATCAAAAGTGTCTAGAGATTAATCTTCTTTTCTTCACAAAAAATAAAACAATAGTAAACCGTCCATCTCAATGTCAATATCAGTTTCAATCCATTTTCTACCCTCTCCAAAATTTAAATTCTGAAAGAGTAAATACAGTTTTATTTAGGTGCGAAGACATAAACTGTTTACTATTATTTTGTTTTTTGTGAAGAATAAATAACTTTATTCTTTTGATGAGTGTATCTATTTTTAACGTTATAACTTCTGACCGGATCTTAAAAAAAATCTTTTCATCGGTGATGGGTTCAATTTCATTTATTTGAGATAATATTACATAACTGAAAAATATTACTTAATTTTATATGAAGTTAATAAACTTAATAACCTCAATCAAATTACATAGGAATGAATGTACGAATCTGCAATATTTTTTTTCTACAAATAATATTTACCATATTATTATTTATGTAAGAAAATATTTATATTTATGTAAATTTTCATTATTTTCGGTAGAGTTCGGAATTTTTTTGGTATAATATTTTTTATAATTTTTAAAATTTATTTAAAAATAGCTCGTTTAGTCTTATTTAGTTGTTTAAAATATTTTCTCAAATAAGTTTGTAGCTTTATCACCGTATTTGCAGACTTGAACTTAAACTGCGACTGCGACAAATCCAATGACTACGGAAACATCAGTCTTTTCATGGAAAGTAGAACGTTTCTCTCGTAATTCTGCCAATTTTTAGGGTTCCGTAGTCAACAAGGAACCCTTATAGTTTCGCCATGCCCGTCTGTCTGTCCGTCCGCGGCTTGGCTCAGAGACTCTTAGTACAAGAAGGCTGCAATTTGTCATGAATATACATATTTGTCATGCCGACAACGCTAAAGAGTAAATCTTAAAAATCTTAAAAAAAAAATTGGTGTTCCTCCTACACGTGAAGTGCGGGTTATTTTTTTATTATGGACTACCTTATAGTGTGAGATATCGTTGAATAGGTTTTTTAAAAATAATGCATGTCTGCTAAAACAATTTTTTTATGTTAGTGTAAAGAGTCAAGTGTCAAGAGTGTCAACCTACCAGCGAACCCGTTGTATTTGGAAATGTGAAAAAATTCACGGTAGTAGTGCAGATGATGAATTTAAAACATCAAGTAGGCTTCACAGGTTAACGAATAATAGACCAACTTATAAAATGTACTTGTAGGTACTAGTAAGAAATTTTATACAAATACAAATATTATAGGAAAATATTTTGATAATGCGAACTATCTTAAACAGGTACCTAAGAGGAACCCTAGTTTGCGTGGCCTGACACGTGCTTGGCCGATTATTGAATATTTTATTTCCAACGAATTATCTTGCTTAGTTCGTTGTTTGTTTGTGAATGACAAGAGTTGTACAACACAATTACAGATTCGATTCGGTAACAAATAAAACATTCGAAAGGATAAGATGTAATTTAAATTGTGCTCTCATACAAACTCAGATAGATAAGTTCAAAATAACTCACGCAGAAAAAACTCTGGATAAGGTTTTGAAATACTTACTAGACAAAGGTCTAGTTATAAATAAGGTTTATTTTATTTTCAAGCGTAACACAGCTTATAAAGTTAAAAAAATATACAAACAAAAGAAAGGCACGCGTTTGTTTTATATTTTACAGCGTTGTAAATAAAACATCAATAAGCGAACTCAACTGAAGAATGCAGAGCAGGCCCTAATTCGCATTCACTCGATGTTTGAGTTTGAAGAAATATTGCAGACGCGTGCTCCCCGCGGGCATTTACAATGACATTCTATGTGGAATACGAGTAACCAGTGGTCTCACGTCTGCGGCTTAGATAAACAAAAAAGATTTCAAACTTAAATTATGAATGTAATTTTGTTTTTTATAATCCACTCAATAAGCGCCATTTTTTTTGTATTCTTTTTGTACAAGCATTTTTGTTTGTTACCGTTTTACTAGAATACATATACCATACCTCATTCATATTATGATAGCTCATACTTTCCAAAATCGTAGAAACAACGCAAAGAAAACGCATTTTATACTCGAGCTGAATTTAAAAATATTTTTTTCGACGTCATTAAAATTGAAGCGTGCACGTAGCGCGGTGAAACAAATGAAAATCTCGTGTGACATAAACGTGGGAGTGCCATGAAATACATTTCGGTGATGTACGAGTGGAGAAGTGGGGAGGAGGCGGCGAGAGTGCGGTCTCTCGGTTATAAAATCCGTTTTTATTCCGACGCCCGCGCCGGCTACGTCAGCTGTAAAACACTACTTGCATCTTCCATTAAAGGTAGAGGTAAAGGTGTGGTCAAACCTGTGACTAGACGTTTTTTAATTAATCGCTACAAACAGATAGATATTTAAAAAAAATTGTCTCTTGTCCTGCATGCTATTTCCTAGAAATAACTTCCTACGGTTGCTGCTGTAATGTGTTAAATTCAAAAATTGCACGCTAATTTCCGTTCACTTATAAAAAAAAGGCTTTGCACTGTTAATATTCATAATATACATAAGTGAAAACGCGATAATTAATTTGTAAGACAAACTCTATCCTCATTAAAGTTTTATTTTTCCGTGGCATAATGTCATAATATTACTTAAGATGATTTTAAATTCACACAGTATAATAAACGTTTCCGGTTGCGAAATTCACCATCCTTTATCTTATTCTAAAGAACAAGCTAAAGCTATTGAAATAATCCCAAAACGTATTGCTCTTTTTCTAATTCAGACTCCGGAGAAGTCGGAAAGTGTAAGATTGTTTCGTTCTTTTGAAAAGGGTTTGCCGGTGCGAGCTTGATATGGCCTAGTAATTTATTACTTCCACTCTAATCAGGTTATCGCCTCCTACCGTTAAAGGAGCAAAGCCGGTTCGGAAGTTTCAAGAAAAAAGAAATAAGGTAGAGCTCAGTTCCTGTTTTTATCCTTTATTGTGATCAAATCAAACGAAATGGGCTGAGCTAAGTTGAAAGACATTGAGCTCCAGACTCCGATGACTACTTACTTACTCGAACTCTCTTAGTAAATGTAGCTAATCTTTTATTTTATTTATTACTCATATTATAATAAAGCGTATTTTTTACCTTCTATTATGATAATAAGTAACCTAGCCCGCCTTATTTTTGTAAAAAACTGGAATCATTTAAAAAATATTACAGTGCGATTTCCAGTGTTATCTTTTTATATTATTTAAACATTAACATTGCAAACATGAATTAAACGCCTTATAAATGTCTAATAATATTGTGTTTACTACTAGCATCATACATTAATTTATATTAACAGGAGGGTAAACCGATATTGCCACACGATTATAGCACACCGCAACCGCGACCCTGACATTACGTGACATTACTTAAGCTTACCAAAACTCTGTAGCGGAACTTAGCGGGCTTAAGTCCATAGCCCCTAGATGTAAGGAGGATAATAATAGGCTGTGGCCCCGTCAAGATTACAAAGTAAGTAGAATTAGTCCTAACTTTCTGTCCGCACGTGGTTTTACGCCAGCGTTAAACTTTTTACGTAAATGTTATTTACGGGATCCAAAAAATATCGCTACTGTAACTAAATCGTTTTCCGTGCTCCGTAAGGCATGAAAAGTTGTTGGTATCTGTACTTGGGAACAATAGATTGTCTGACAGTTTAGTTTTTTACCAACAAACACAATTTTTCAATGCATTTGCTCAATTACTGTGCTGTTTGCAATAATATTATAAGTAAGACTTAGTATATCAATGGCTGTATGATTTATATAGCGCCAATTTATACAAAATGTGGCCTGTAACAAGGTGTAGCATAGAGAAAAACTTTCCCTAAAAAATCGTAGATATATATATATATATATTCAAACTAAATATCTACAGCAGCTGTGAAATCCTCTTGTTTCCTGGAATATTCAATTCGAAATTGCTCGTCTTTTTCTTAGGAGCCGCAGGTATATCAAGTTACATTACACACGTGTGGACTAGTTCTAACATGCGGAAGTTGCGGTATTTTCGGTAACCGGTAACGTTATTATACGTCCAAGCTGTCAGTGTGGGCGCACCCTCCGGCTACGGATGTACGGGCGGGCTGAGCGCAGCACACGTGATACATTTTGACACATACTTACTCGTAGACCAAAATGTTTAGGTACTTGTACAAGAATCGGCAAATAAAATTAAAGAGTACGTGATGAATTGATGCATTTTTAAATATTTTGGTCCCCCAAAATCAAATCTATAATCATTAATCATATTTTGTTCCCATAAAATCAGTATACATACGAAAATATTAAAAATTATTAAGCGATGTATTTTCATATGCCTTATTTCCAAATTCTATAAATTATACGAAGTATCTTATTTTCATTATACTTTAAAAAGCTTGCCTGGGTATCATCATCATCAACGGCCCGTTACAGTCCACTGCTGGGTATACATAAGAAAAATTGCCCTTAGCCATTCATGTGAAATAAACTTTATGAAATGTATAGGTAGAGACACCTACTTCAGCAACGCTAGTACTAATGGACCGGGGAATTTACTATGCTAGCAACACTAATTTTAGTGCTAGGTAAATGAGATCTAAGTGCTGGGTATATAAGGCAATTTTTCTACGCTAAAAAGCTTTAAGTACACAACTAATGAGAAATATTTTTAAATATATTAATTTGACGTAAATTTCTAATCTCTCTCTATTTCTTTTCTATCTTTTTTTCTTTTGTTTTTTTGTAATTAATTATGCTCAATTTATTTAATCAGATCTTCATCATAATAATGAGCAATGGTCGTGGACGAGAAGGAAACAACGATAACTGATGCTGCGTAGTTTTTATGAATACTATTACGGTACCAAGCATAAAACCACGTATTATTTCACTGGCTTTAGAAGAATGAACAGAAATTCTCTTGAAAAGTTTAACTTTAAAAGTATTCACCAAGATGCGAGTTATTTAAAGCGGTCGGGTCACTAGTTTTGAATCGACCGAGCGACGCGGAGACTCGCTCGACTCGATTCCAGTGGCCGACCGAACATCAATGACAATCCAATAAGCAATAAATATAACTATAAAGAGGAACAGCACCAATTCCACGACACAACTATTTATTCAGTTGACGCTGTTTGTTACTTATAAACTTAATGCGAATCTCATATCTTAGCATGGACACTATTTTATCTGTTATTGATATTGTCAAGTCAACTCATTAATGTCCGCATCAAAAGAACTGAACCTTTTGAAGGTCAATGGACCACAATAATGGCTCAATGCAATGCGAGTTGATCAACTTCACATACAAACTTTATTTACGTGAATAGGTTTCTTCAAGATGATATTTCATGTTCCCAGTAAGAGCGTCAAATTAAAATATACTCATAGTAAGAGTTCAAACCTACAATCTGATATCTCATGTTGGGTGTCTATAGGTAGGTACCTATTGATGGTGTTAGGTTAAATAAAATATGTATAATAAATTTATCCAGTGTCAACGTTTTGGAATCATTTCCTTGAAAAAGTAGGTAGGTCTCGTAATAGCTTTCAAATAAACTTTTGTAACATTTTTGACCTAATGACAGTACTTAACTTTTACTAATAATTTCGTTAATTTTCAATTGTTTTTTTCTTGCCAAACTAAACAATTATTTTGTTGTTTATGCTGAAATCTTAACCACAAAATGGAGTACTGTTTTACTTGAACCATTCCTCGTGTAAAATTTCAAAAAGATAATAACAAGCGTCTGCCTGCAAAGGAAAATGCAAATATGAGGTGAACAGGATCCTCGCAGGCCCGCTTCACATCACTCTTTTGCATGTTCCACATTTTCAGCTGAAGTTTAATTATTAAATGTAAAAGTGAAAATTTAAATATTCATTCAATTTCAATAAACTTTCTATACAACACGAAATTAATTTTGCGTTAAAAACTTATTACTTCGAATACATTTTTTTCATCCTTCATGAAAAAATATTTTTTTATGTAAAACTCTAAAACTATTGGTTGAAAAAGTTCATAAATATCGAGTTGAAGTAACTTCATGGACTTCAATGAATAAGCAGAGGAGAGGAAGATCTTAAGTCGTAAAACTCAATGGGGTGTTCAGGGTACAAGATAAGGGCGTACACAAAAAAACATGATGTTTATTATTTTATCAGAGTTAATTAATTATTATATTATGGGCCTTGCGGTTTTTTCTATCGTTTATATTTTTAAAACACGTCAAATATTTGAATATGTAATCTTGCATACAACCACGCCTCTTTCTTAAGTAGAGTTGATTTCCTTCTACTTGCTATAATCAAGACTATTCTAGACATACAAGTACATCTCTCCTGTACATATAATATTATGTGCAAAGTATGAAAGTTGAAAACGACACAAATTGATACTTACGTTAAAATAGGTATATGCCGCTTGTCGCTTGAAAACCAACTTGAGACAAGCGAGTCCTTACTCTGGTAGTATATTCAACTCCGTTACTGTGTTTTATATGCGCCGGACCACGATAAAAGTCCTGCCGTCATGCCCCGGGCTGTTTCTTCGACCACTGATTCGGAAAAACGTATGTTCTTGAGGGGAACGATGAACGCAGGGGCGTGGAAGCCATCTGGGAATAAAGAGATGGGGAAATTCTTATGGACCTCTTTGGACACACGTAGAAATTGACGTGTACTTTCCCGTGAATAGGTATTTGTTTTTGTCTGCCGGATGTGATAAACATGGGAATTATAGTCTCTGTCATCAGTCTTTATTTTGAGAAATAGAAACCCTGCCCTGATTGAAAGTCCATCTATCCAGTCACTTTTTCCTGCCGAATCTATCAATACTGTTTAACTACTTTTTCGTCCTAGCGTTTTCCCGGCCTAGTGCTGGGGTCCGTTTTCCTACTCAATCTTCTCCACTTTGCCCGGTTTTCGGCATCCTTAGGTGTGAGATTGTCCTCCATATCTGCTAATTTTAACTATTATTACTATTATTAATGTGTATGCAATAAAGTTGCATTCATTCATCTTTTATTTGCAAATCTAATCGAATAAGTTTAGTGTTAATCGTAATAAATGTTCATATAATGTAGAAACACGCAAACCTAATGTGCTATTCTCAGGTTCGTGCCTATGATTTATTAAATTAATCGCAGACAATCTAATAATACCAAAAACAGAAAACAAGTTGTGCCCTGCGATGCGGGGCAAAAGTATTTCAAAAGGTTCCTTTGGCTCATTCGATCGAGCCATCCCTCCTGGGACAACGTCTCGCGAAGTGCCCAGGTAATCTCGATATTTCGTATAAACAGAAACATGGAAGACGTCTCGACATCGAACCCGAAATGTAAACAATGTTATTTGTGGATCTCTGGAGTGTGACATTTCTTTAGATTCTTACAGGGTGACATGTTATTAAAATCATTCTACAGTAAGGATACGAGTATCTATATAGTAATATGTATTCATTCAATGAAAATGGTGTTCTAATAGATTTACAGTATCAAAGTTTTGAAATATCATTCATTAAATAGGTTCATTGTGAATAAAATTGAAGACTATGTAGTCGACTAAGGCCTAATCACCCTAATTTTAGGTAAGCCCAACCATTTTGGAGAAAACGTTTATGAACTGATAAAAACACCTACGTTTACCGACTTGTATTTATATGTATAGATAGAGCGGGGAGCTCCCAACACAAGGAAATAATTTACTGGCAGGGAAATAGTTTTTAGTAAATATATTAGTATCCAGCCTTTTATGAATAAACATTATAACAAGATGGCAAATGAGCGGATTGTTAGGTACAAACACATTTGTAAGTAGGTACAATGTTTCGATTTCATCCTATATAAAGGACGGAAGAGATAAAGATGCACCCGAGTAGATATCGTGTCCGCAACTGAACTCACAAAACGCATACTGGAACTGTCACAGTGGTCAGCTGAGTTTAATAGGGTCTGCTCGATGACGTGGTGTGGTCCCCGATATTTATAACATGGTGAAAAAGGAAGTTCTCTCTAATAATTTGATCTTCTTTCTCGTGTGGGTTTGTAATGTCGACAAATGACCTCACAAACCCTGGTGTCAGTGTTATAGAGATGCGAGTGACATTGATCAAGTAACGACAACTTCATAGCGGTAGCGACACACGGCCCTGCCTTCCAAAGCACGGAATCATATTTATTTTCGGAAAATCAGTGATTTAGTCTACAATCAAGAACCAAACTATGGAAAAATTCTCAAAGACTTTTTTGTTTGACAACAAATCGATATATCAGGTAAAAAATACTACAGAACAACTAGGCTTAGGTAATTGGTAGGATGGTATTTGTATTTTACTAATTTGTTTATTTTACTTTTAATCATAAATGTTGAAGAAAATATTTATTATAAAAATAAATTATAATAATAAAATATTTATTGAAAATAAATAATATAAAATAGTGCTACATTTTAGTATGCTACCAACAAAACAATCGAGATAGAAAATTAAAAAAAAACTATTCGAATCCCGGGCAAATGAATCGATACAAATGTTTCAGACAGCTCGACAATATGGAATCCCGGTAAGAGTCGACACTTTCCTCTCCCTTGTGTGTGATGTATGGAGAAGTGATTCTACGAAACATTTCACCATAAACCAGCTATGTTCTGCCATAAATATGACGAATTCTGCAACTAATTCATTGTAAGCAGTTTGTTAGATCAGCTGTAGGTTATATAAAACAGAAAATAAGAAGAAAATGTATCAGCTATAAGTAAGTGAATAACTATTAGTAAACTCCATAGCCAGTTAAGAAAAAAAAAACACTATCACACGGAGCTTTCAAAATATCAGGTCATTTTACATTTTAAAAGATTTTAAGTTCTTGTAATATACTATAATTAATAACAATGCTTCATTACTTATCAAAGGCAGAAAGCAAACAACGAAGTCTCTGCACAAAAATAACGATGTACGTAATCGATGCGGAAAATGTGTTGTGTGTGGGCTACTGAGCAAAAAAACATTAATGTTCGCTGCTTTAATGATTTCTGCTTTACCAACCTGCCAAAGAAAAACTTACAAAGCGAAAATAATAATTGCATCCGTAGTTAAGAGATATAAAAGGTGCCTAATTACTCAAGAATTTCTGTCAAAACCATTGTTTTGCAAAAAAGATAATAAAAATATAATCATATATAATCTTCGAAATTTTATTAGAATTCCATTTGTAAGGAAATTGAAATCGCTGTCGCAATAACTGGCGAAGAAAAATATAATTTATGTGCCTATTGTCTCGTGATTGAAATTGGTTCTCTTCGGAATTATTTTAGGCTTCACTGGAACAAGGAACAAGTACCTACTTGTACGCAATATTCCTAATGCTCATATAAATGCCGACGTTGTCTCCAACCGTGGAGGTTCACAGTAAGAAAGTTAATAACTTGTCTGAAAGAAATTATTACTTTTTTATCAAATACAAAGAAGAAGCGAAACTTGTAATATAAAAAAACAATCTCAAGAAGAAATTCTATACATTATTGATAAAGTAATATTACATACAGTATTATTTTTATAATGTAACGAGTAAGATTAGGAATTGAGTACAGCGTTCTGGAAATTCAATGAAAGGGGGTTTATTAGTAAACTGTAGCAACTGAACTATGGTGAAATATTGTAGCAAACCAGAATATCTATATTAAAATCAGTGATAATAGAGATGTTACAGGTGCTATATTGCGTTGGTGGTGTTCGCGAGGCCTATGTTAATTGTCAGTTCGGGTAGTGGATATTCCGTATATCCCTTTGGTTTCGGCGCGCGCACGTCGCGTGGATCGCCCGATATCGAATAGCAAATAATCCGCAGCCGGTGATCGTTTTTGTGACAAATAATTGAAGCAAACTAAATGAGTCTTGTGCACCAGGCAAGTGGAGCCAGCACTGAACTAGTACATTTAATATTACAAATTGAGTTGTTGGTAGGACGTTTTTGATTTTGAACAATTTGTATTATTTGAGCGACCGCACTAGAAAATAATCATCGGTATCACACATAAAATCTAAATTTTAAATGTCTGTTTTTAATTTGTAATTATTAACACTTACATCCCGCACAGTGTGAGAAGAGCTCAAATTTGACAGATGGAAAACCTTATTGCCTGTAGGCAATAAGGTTTTCCTGAAGATGCCTTATTGAAAGACAAGGTAAATATAAAAAAAACGTGTTAAAAGATAAGGCGTAATAGTAATACTCAATGCTTTATTGCTTTCGTAATGTAGGTTTATAAAAATGGTAATTTGTTGCTTTGTTGACCCGAAAAATAGTTTCAAAACTAAATATTTACCGGCAGGTACAAATATCTAAATAATTTTATAAGATATAAAATGTTATTACATAATAATTATTCAGTAAGCACAACAAAACATATAAATTGATTAAATTAGTGGCGCACTAAGTAATTTCTTTTTCTCTTTAGGTTTATTAGGATGACACCAAGGATACACAAAAATAGAGAACATCAAATAATTATACAAATTTAGTCAACATAAAACACGTTAAAAGCTATTTCCTATTACTAATTTGAGCGTGATTCTAACACCACAAAATAATATTCCCAGCAACGTGCATTAGCGTGGATATAACTTCGACAAATGTTACCATAAAATTAATTTGGCGTGACGAACGGACTGATTCGCATCAAAGAGAGATGTTCCCGAATTTTGTCGAAATATATTATGCGCACAATACTGATGAGTATTTATCTTTATTCAGCTTGCAAATAGATAAATAAATTGATACAAACCTTACGCTTGTACGCATACAAACAACTAACTTAAATTTTAATTACCATCCCTTCAAAACATAGTCGGTCAACTGCAGGAAACGCGAACAACAGTGCCGTGATCTTTCAAATCTCTTTAAATGTCAAAACTGTATTAAAATCTAATCTAATTGGCCAGCCGGTGCAAAAGATACATAAAATTCGGTAAACTTCTCCATCCTCAGCCGTTAGATGGACCGACCGGTCTGCCCGGCACAAACGATGCCTCCATATTTCAGTCCCCAATGAAATATTTTATTTATGGTCGTGACATTCCGACTTTGACCCTGAAATAAATTCTGAAATCGGCTAATGGAGTAGCTCCGAATGGTTTAAGGCTACATTAATTTTGTTCTAAGCATTTTAAATTTTAAATATGTATATTTTTGTTTAGAATATCAAGTAAATATTACCAAAAACATTTAAGTTCAAAGTATTTTATTTAGTTGTTTAGTAATGATGATGTTTTAGTTGAAATTTTAATTTAGATATTTCTGAAAATTAAATTCAAGTACAGCTTTCAGTCTATGATATTTGCATAATTTCATTATACGTCCCTGGGGTATTTCATTTTGTTTTTATATATAAAAAAAGAAATTGAAAATTTACAAAAAAATAAATATTTAAACAGTTTATTGCTAGCTAAAAATTCGGTCGGTACAAAACATTTTGTATGTTGATATTTTTGTTTACGTCGACCTTAAACGGTTACATTCGTAGTGCCTCCAATATTAGTTTATAAATCTAGTCTTCAAAGACGATGTCAGACTTTGCAGAAATAAAAATCAACACTATTGTTCGTGCAAACATCTAATGCAAACCGTTTGCCTTTTCATAATATAACCAAATTGAAAAAGTAATAAAACGCTATCAGCTTGAATTAAATTTATTGTAAACCAATTTAAAAAAAGAATCATGTAACGTCGAAGATTTTGATCTTGCCAAATCTTAGAGAAAATAAAAAATAAAAATATAAGTACACACTATAAGACTATTGAAGTTCTGTTTCTTATTGATCCCTTATCAAAACTGATACATCTTTTACGTTCTAAGAGCTTAGCGTCGCCTGTGGCGATGGAGCCACTTGAAAACGGATATTGAAAATACCGCAAGAATAAGCACCAAGCACACAACGCGCTTTGACTGCGCAAACAGCAGCTGACAACTCTATTTTCCCTTTAAGGTATAACTGACTACGTGTATAACATTATTTTCTGACAATAAACTGATTTATTTTAGGAACCTTTAACAATAGACAAGAAAAAGTCAGATCTGCTTACCCCAAACAAGAGAAAAAGATTGCTATAGATGCGGATAAAACGTTCACAACGAAAGATATAAAATACAGTATGATTTTTAACGTCAAACATTTCCAATCTAATATTAAAAACAATAATCAATCACCTGATGTTCACATACAACAAAACGTTTTAAATACAAAATTAACATCAAAATATTTGACACCAAAACCATAGACAGTGGTTGTACTTTATTATACTTATTTTTTATGAGTTGTCACATTCTTAAATATATCTGTGGTCAAATTCCATATAAATTAAGAATAAATTAAATGCTATGCGAAAGCAGTAAAGGACCCTCTAGCTAGATAATTGTGATTGTATAGGATTGCGCCGGTTCACAGGCTTTGAAACCCTTTATGGTTGCTCCCGACTCCCAAGGACAATATCCGGGCTTCTTAGCTAAGTTCTTAATCTCCGCTCTGGAGTGCAATTAAAATCGCTGGAACATGAACACTTTTATAACAGTAAAAAATAAACAAGATTTTATTAAGAGTGTTATATTTTGAGAAGGTTTGAAGGCAGTCTAACTGATACTCACAGAATCGACGCTACCAGACTCAGTGAAAACAAACTCAATGTTAACGGGAGCCAGTCGACGCACTCAGAATTTTGCTGGTTTCTACTTAACAACCGTTAATTGTTTACTTTCGTGAATAATGAAGCATGATATGAGAAATACTGGTAATATCAGAAACGTGCATGAAATGTTTTCTCCATCGTGTAAGAAAGGAAGTGCTCAAAAGCAATCAATCTTCTAAGCTGGCGTGGATAGTCGACTAAAACCCGATTTCTACTGCATTGTATTGTCGAGTCTAAAATACTTTAAGTTTTACAAAAATTCTGAGAAGAAAAGCAGGACTGAGCAGAGGTTTTTGCTTTAGGGTGGAAATGCAGTGGCAATCGGAGCGGAATAAACGGCCTGTCACGTCGACAATCGAGTGGCGAACGGGTGAAGTTCGATCGTTCCTTTCTTGCTAATAGCGTAATTAGTTCACCGTCTCGAATTGGCCTAGCTTTTTGGGCCACAGCCTAAAATAATTGAAACCCAAGAACCTGATGTTCTTCCAATCCTAAAGACAGCAAGCATCATATTATATTCAACCTGTATACAGTCTCCACAGATATTGAATACTAGCAAATTATTACAAAAAATCCAATAAAAAGTAATAAATCTCATATTATGACGCAAGCTTAGGACAAACAGCTATTATGCACTTTCTCGTTTTGGATATGGAGAACAATGGGTGGCATGTGTGGAAAATTTAATTGCACTAGGCGTCAGTTAAAAGTCTGTGTTAAATATTATAAGTAGTTTCATTCCGAGACTGAGTTCTTACTATCAATCATATTATTCCAGTGGTTATACTGCGCTCTTTCTACTCTGCGAAGCTGTCGACAATCGAGACAAACGAGTGAAGTTTGATAGCTGTTCATTAGTTCGCCACAGCTCACGACGGAACCCATCGGAAAGGCAGGGTCGCCTACGAATGAGCTTATTACGTCACATCCGCTTAACTCCTCGCCGCGCCGGAAAGATCAGCCGACTGATAGACTCTTGTAAAACTAATGGTTTGATTCAGAGGATCAAGGTCGCGATACTCGTAACTTTTAAGTGGATATTGTTCAGTGAAGTCGTATTCTTTTTGGTCATTTTCATCCAGCTTCTTCAATAAAGATTTTTTTTTACTTTTCGTGAGTAAGTAAGAAACGCCTTTATTTTGTTAAAGAGGTTGAAGTTTGTCTTTTGTACAAGGTCCAATTAAAAATATATTTGCAGTTTTCAAGCTAGTAATTACTCGTAGCATGAAGCTTGGTGGTGGTTGGTGGTTATTATTATTCTTTTTTTTTTGTAGTTTACTGAAATAGGCATGTTCCAAACCACATCGATTTCGGAACCGTTTTTATAATAAAATGAAGATAAAATATGAAATTGGACTAATTTGATAACAACTACCCTTTCTTTTATTATAAATTGTAAGGGAAAGAAGGAAAATATTTTTTGTCGAAGTTCATAGACACAAAATTAAAGCCCGCTTTTACGAAAACTCAGTTATTTCAGTTTCACCTAGTGATGCTACGTTTTAAATCTCATATTTATCGATTACAGCTTTATTAAAAAAAACTTCAATCGACTGACGATTTTGATTGTTATTTTCTTTCTCTCTCATTGATAGACTACGTTTAATTTAAGGACAGTAAAAAGTTAAATTAAGCTAGACTACAAACTGGATGACCTTCTTGTCTTCTATCTACTTCTTTTAAGCGTGAATAAATGAATGAATGAATATACTTTATTGCACACAGAGAATTTTCTCACAGATTATATAATATATAAAAATAAAGACAAGAAGAAGTGTACAGTTAGGCGGCCTAAGTAAGTACCAGTTCATAAAACCAAACTGACACGACTTAATTTATAGTTTTCATTGCAAAATGCTTAACGTGATGAATGAAATTAAAATAGAGTGAGTTTAAAATGATAATTTAATTTAAATAGCGCTTTGCAGACTAAGCTAGTAGAGGGCAAATAAATAAACTCATCAAACTAAATCCAACATACGTTAAGTACAGGTACCGGCAGGTAGACCTTCAAGTTCCGTGTTTAACTTTTGTCGCGGCATAAATCAAGTTGCCGAATTCCAATTCTGCGGGTTCTCACTTAACCCATTTCCTGTTCCCTTACCGTAGTTGATTTACTGTAGCAGTTCAGGTAAGTAGTTTCCTGGTAAGGTAACCTGTTTTGCAAGTAGGGTAACGACCTATTACGAGCCGCTAAGTCTCGGGCATTGAATATT
This sequence comes from Carpatolechia fugitivella, assembly GCA_951230895.1. NCBI lineage: Eukaryota > Metazoa > Arthropoda > Insecta > Lepidoptera > Gelechiidae > Carpatolechia > Carpatolechia fugitivella. Next base: position 6,542,523 of record OX579650.1, read on the forward strand.
AAACGATAGCAAAAATCCTTCTTTACTTTATCCATTCAATACATACATAGTTTCCAAGTAGTTTTTTTGTGGCTTATACAAAAAGGGTGACATAACGTGAGTTTTGCCAGTAACCAAATGATTTTTACAAGTATTTGCCAAACTTTTGGAAAATATTTTCAGATACTATATTTTAGAATACAGATTTTTTGCTGTAATGAGAGTGTAAAGGTTAGAATCGTACTAATATTATAAATGCGAAAGTTTGGAGGTTTGTTGCCGAATCACGCTTGAACCATTGGACGGATCGGGATGAAACTTAGGACACGTTTGGGTTAGGCCCTGGAATAGGACATAGGCAACTTTTTACCGCGGGAAAGCACTTCATTCCTACGGGAAAACTCATTAAACGCGGATGTAATATTATAATGTAGCAAAATTACTACGATTAGGTGTATCTGTTTTTGTGTTAAATAGTACGTTGTATCAATTTTAGTAGTAATGTAAGGTATGCATATCATAGACGTAATATTTCGTCGACACGTGTCACCTATAGCGCTTGATTCTTTCCTCCCTTTGAACCGGATTCAAAGACTGAATTATTAGAATCAGAATAAAGGTGGAAGCGCATTGTTTTCGATATAATTGGTTTGCGCTACAATAGGCCCTTGTAATTGCTACCGCGACAAAGGTCTGCTCCGAGATACAACGCTTACAATGAACATTAATTGAGTTCGGAAGAGGTGAATGGATTCCAATACCGAATGACCAATTAAAAGTGATTTTTGTGAGTGATTATTAACAAAGTTCATCAAAAGCTGTTGGTGGAGATATTTCATAATCGTCTAGAATATATTTACATAATTACATATATATAGAAGCCAAAGTTATTTGTCAAGAAAAGTGTGAAAATTGTATCAACATTGTTTACTCTATCTATAAAAACAGATTTCTTGAATATATATATATATTTTTTTTCAATCAACCAATCCTATTGCAGTCCACTACTGGACGTAGGCCTTCCCAAAGCGCACGATTACCCGCTTTCCTCATCCAACCACCACCAGCGACCTTCCTCAAGTCATCAGTCCACCTGGCAGGGAGGCGTCTCACACTACGTTTTCCGAGACGTGGTCTCCATTCGAGAACCAATCTGCTCCAACGCTCGTCGGTTCTGCGACAGACGTGGCCAACCCACTGCCACTTCAGCTTGCTACACTTCTGGACGATATCAACCACCTTGGTCTTCTGCCGTAGAGTATATTTTTTACTCTATTTCTATTTACATTACAATTACATACAAACATCACGACAAAGTGACCGTCCCGCCTGCAGCGGTGCCAATATTTTTATTTTTTCCTGTGGGAATAAGATTATTTCCCGTGTTAAAAGTACCTTAAACACGATCAAACATTTCAGCTTATTTAACTGTGCTAACATCAAAACATGCTAACATACAAACTCTGACGTATAATATAATAATAAGCAGGAAGCCATGCGACAGCCAATCCGTCTTACTCCCGCGCTTCTCCAGACATCTTGCGACTTAATTTATTTGCCAAGATCTTGTTGCCGTGATTCCGGTAAATCTCTTTCAGCTTCAGAACTAATTATAGCCTTCTGTAACTTACGACTGTCGTGAGTTCTTTATCAAGAGGTTTTCTTTATATAATTATTAAACACATGGAAGGCCAGAAAAAGTTTTTTTTAATTACAATTTATTTTTGTTTTCTTGAGCTAATTTATTTTATTGTTGTGTCTCTACTGATGGGGCAAAGCAGCTGGGAATTGTCAAAATTTTAACGTCCACATTAATGTCGATGTCCCCGTTATGCATTTAAATTCTGTTTTAGTTTTTAGACAACCAGGCATGGAGAATCGTATATCGTAGCGCCTGGTTCAACGGAGCAGTTTGTCATTCTCTTGCGTGCGCGTGCGACCGACTCGCGACACATGTTCGCCTCAACTGCAGACGTGACTGGCCCTGAATTCACAACCACTCCAGTAGACAGCGGATTTCATAACTCTACTCATCTATCGTACTTTGTAGGTAGATAAAAGTGCATACAACGTTTCGTAATCCGTTATAAATAGAGTTTTGAAATACAGAAGTTTTAATAAATGTAAGTATTTGAATAATATTATTTTAACTAGTCGTTCCGTGTACTTTTAATGATAAGTACCTGGTTGACCGAGCTTAGCTCGTTTATTTTTTTTGTAAGACACCTACGCATTTCGATAAACTCTACTTACTTCATACGTTCAGAAGAAAGTACACGCGGCTAGACATAGTAGCACCACTCTTATACTTTAAACGAGCAAGATAAGAATAATAAGGATCTCGGAAACGTACGGCTGCAACGATTTCGCAATTTAGTTTCGGAGGCAATAAATCGATCTAGCTTATAAAATAGATTTCCCCGTATTTTCAGGCTTAAAAGAATTGATACGCGATATCATTGAAATAGAAAGGTAATTTTGGCTCAGTCGGGACACCGCGAGTTTGCAGTTTGAATATCGACAAATATATTTTATTATTTCTTTGTTCTTTTTTCATTTGTTTCTTTTATATATTTTTTTATTCTTTCATTTAGTTATTTAAATACAAAAATGAAAGAAAATTTCTGATAAATTTTTTGGTGGTCTGAAAGTTTTACATAGTTTTACAGAAAAAATAACTGAAAATACTTTTAAATGCTTTTTTAGAGGAAAATTTCGTCACTATGTGAGTTGTAGTACCATCTGTTGCAGAACTTTCAGTGTAAGAAAAACGAAGTGATTTTCTGTAAAGGTATTTTAATTGAACTAAGTAAATGAAAAAATAAGTAATAACAACGACGACGACGGTAAGAAATAAATAAAAAAAAACATACCTATAAAAATTGCTCTATCTGTTGGAAAAAATTTAGACCACGAAAAAATAAGGTACTAAATAAGAAATTTTTATTTCTGTCATTTTAGTATATAAGTAACTAAATAAAAGAATTAAAAAGTTAAAAACAAACAAAAAAAGAAACGTGAACAAAAAAATAAAAAAGTACATCCATGTGGATTCGATCGTCTGACCTTCGGTTTCATTGCCTCCCGGTTCCCCAACAGAGCTACCGCGTCGTTATGGATAGCGGCGAAATTAACCTTCTCTTTTAATGATATGGCGTACAAATTCTTTTAAGCCCGAAAACATGGGGAAATCCTGTTTTACCAAAAACAAAAGCTAGCTAGATCGATTTATCGCCCTTGAGACCCCCTATATAGCAAATTTCATCGAAATCGTAGCAGCCGTTTCCGAGATTCTCATTATATATATATAGATAGGTATATACAAGAATTGCTCGTTTAAAGTATTGGATATTATTATTAATAGGTAATAACAATAAAAACATGTTTTAGTAAGGAGAGGAACAATGTCTAAATTTCTGGCACTGCGGTCAATGATGAGTGATGTAATTGTCCTCATTGACACAATCTGTTAAAAATTCAATTTTATTATAATAATCTTCGTCCAACATCTGTATAGAAAAAAATTGCTCTGTAAAAGAGATCGCCTATGTCCGTACCGGAGCCGCCTCCGGGGACCTTGTGACGACATATCCGCTATATCAAAGAGATCCGCCACGTTCGATAAGCTCTCGAATTTACTCATTACAGACTTGTTACTCAAGTTTCAAGTGGTTTAGGACCGTTTCTAGATTAGTTTACATACCTATTAAGTTTGTCTATTTAGTTGGCGTTGAACTTATCTGAACTACGTGATTGGAGAGTTAAAGTAGGGTGAATTGTCCTGTCATTGACACTTTTAACGAAAAAAAATGTAAAACTCCCTAATTATATGGTTTTGGACTAAAATAATAATTCTGGTCTTCAAAATTCTGCATATAACCGTGTTGTAGGTAAGTATTACTATTAAATAAAAAATAAAGACGTAATGAATGAAAGAGTAAGTAGGTAGACAGTAAATGTCATATGGAAAAATATGCTGTTATTTTTAAAGGTTTAAATTTAAAGCAATCTACCAACTGTAACTGCTGGCAGCCGTTGCACATGCAGCTTGCAGTTGCAGTCAGCAGCTCCCTTTGAACTTGTATTTAAAATTACAGATTGGTTAAAATACTTTAAAATTTTATTGTCGTAATTGAATTGACGTCAATGAGACCGTTCACCCCACCGTTTTGTACCTATTCTAAGCTAACATTGTTAACTAGATTACTTTAGAAACCAATTACTTATTTAATTTGATTTGGCCATTCTAATCGGTACAATGAAATTGGTTTCAAAATTATAGCTTAGTGCTGATTATCAAAATGTGATATGATTCGCTGATCCACTCACTATTGATTATGTAATTAGTTTCTGGACTTCTATTGCAATAAATAATGCTAGTGTGACGAGTTTGAATAGATCTAGCTGCTGATTAGCGTAGTGATAGCGTCAACATTAATTATAATGGTAATGCCATGTCGTGCTACTCTGTGGAATACATAAGTTATTTTAATAATTGGAATTTATTATTGCTTATTTACTACGAACTTGTGTAACTTATTCGTTTATTATTTGTTATAACAACACTGTTTATTTTGTGGCCTATTTGGAAGGACATTTTTTGGTAGAGTACTTTGTACAAAAATTCATAATTCATAAAAAGAATACTTTCCTACTTGGTTACGTATACAAAATGTATATTCAACTTTCCAATCAGTTTTGTGTCTTAATAAAGGTACAGGCCGCCATTTGTTTCGATCGAATGCAATATAAAAGATATTATATCATCATCATTTTGACATACCTGTGTAAAAAGTACAGGACAAAATCCATGGATACCCACAGAAATCAGAAATTTTATTTGCTAGAATACAGTTAGAAGAGTTCTTATAACAAAAACTATTAGTGCATGTATTCAACCTGCCAGGTATGCAAATATAGATTTATAATAATGAATGAAAGTGGCTCACATAAACTTATAGCGCAGGTTTATATAACCTTTGCTTGAAGGTCATCATAACCACAACGACCGTTCCTGTGCTCCGCTACCAAACCTTGACCGATCGTCAGGTCACTTGTGGGGGCCTGCTAGTGTTGCCCACCCATAAATCAATAAATCGATGTTGCATAAAATTTCAAAAACTACTAAGGCAGTACCAGTAAGCGCTCAGTCAATTCTACGAACAATGTGCCCCGTCACTTTTCACAAAAACTTGTTATAAGGTCGTATTATAAATAAATAGGAGTTGTAATAGTGTAAATAAAAATTCGTAAGCACGTAGAGATTTAGATTGGTTCGTGCTGATTGCCACTACTAGCAGTAAATAGAATTTCCGCAGGGTTGGATGTGTTTTCATGAGCGTAAATAAAAACTGCGTTTAAGTCACGTTGGGTCTAGATTTATGAGCGTGATTTACTGCGTGAGGCTTTCGAGGTTAAGGTCAAATAAAACTTTCGCATTTAACTATTATAAAAAGGTGTGACTTCAAATAAAGTTATAGATTGACCAAGTTAGGATCCATCTTGTTAAAATATAAGGGTTAACATTTATATAATTTATAAAATTTATATATATATATATATATTACTTTATATTATATTAATTTATGTATATATATTATATAAATTAATAAAATATTCAATTATTTTATGAAGATAAATGCAAGTAATTACAATAGAATTAAACATAGCTAGCTAGCCCAGATATAACTAAATTGAAGTTAATAAACTGGGAGTCCCTCGCGACTGAAATAAATTGACAGAAAAAATCGAAATATGATGAGATATTCAAATGTAGAACTTCTGTAACGACATTAGGGAAATCGCTCTCAGGAGAGAAGCAACGGGATCTGGATATCTCTATTCGATACCGAGTTAGAGTATCAATACAGTTGAATACGTTTTATATTCATTGTATATTTTTTTATCAGCAGCGGTTTGAACAGGCTTGCATTTATTACAGCAGCCCCTTTAGAACGACGTTACTGAAATAAATCATCGAACGCATTCCAATATCTCAAAGGTTTTTCATATTTTTTTTCAATACCAAGTTCAGTAGATATGAAACAAAATACTTACTTTGGACTTAAAACAAATCTTCTGAAATATTTTTCGCTATGTTTTCCGCTGCAATGCCAGATTTGCCGCCCACCTGCAAAGAAATGTCCGCCTTTGGTTTTATCCTTTCACAGAGAACTTAAGTAAGAATCCGTTAATTAATTTCTACACTTTCAAAGAACGAAAAACCAGAACTCTTCGGCAGAAACTTTAAGATGAAATTGTCTGTATTTCAAAATTCTCTAAAACTCTCGATACAAAAGTTTTGTCTCTTGATTCATAAAAGCTTAACTCAAAAGAGACTCTTCAAAAGAGGTTCAATGCTCGCTCTTTTCAATGTAACTATTTCCCTTGAAAAGTTTGGAGGTCGCAAACATTCTTTATGAAGGTTTTTTTTTTCTATTATCTTCAAAATTATTAGAATGTCTTCGGAATCCGTTACAAAGCCTTCTATTAAATAGGAATCTCTTCTAAATATCTGGCTCCAGTGGCTAAAAGCCAGTAAACATTAGCCAACGAGTCACGTGCCGATGTCCGTCTACCACGACACGACGGTGGCCCTTATAATGACTGTACACGAACTAGAGGAGCTCAAACTTTACATTGTTTAACAAACGTGACATTGACAGGTGACAGGTTCTACAAGATTCAATAAATATCGCTAAAAGTCACCAAATATTTTTTTAGGCAACGTCTTGACGCCACGCGTCTCGCACTCTGTCAATCACATACACCATTTATGTGCTATCCTATTCTTTGCCATTCATCAGCTATGTCATACGGACTAAACAGTATCGCATAAAGGTTAATCCTTCAACGGCTTATCCGTAAGAAAGGGTTTCGAATTCATTTGTTATTAGTATCATTATTCTTTAAAAAAATAACTAACATATATTTTTAGTAATATACAGGATATATGTACTCATTATCCTTTTTCTCTTATATTCTTATTCATACTTATTAATTTTTCTACATTTAAAAACTATCATTCAATGATCATAATAACAGAATATTACTTGCATTATGATAAAGCGTGTCTCTCAAAATATTGTTTTATAACTCGAGTCGTTTGACGACTGAAAACTCCTTTGAGCCAAAGATCGAATTTAAATTCCATTGCAGAACGAACATACTTTAAAAACTCGTGAAGCTCGTAAAAGTTCTATCTAAGTTTGAAGGCAAGAATTTCTACTTTGTTTCTATAGAAGTTTGAGAGCCACCGGTCCCTAATGCATCAGTCGTGACGTGCCTAAACAAGTCCGGCTTTCTTACAAAATGTTATGAGAATGGAAAACTACGTCCGGGCATTTTGGTAACGTCCTTAGTAGTAGGTACAAGGCAGAGACAAGATTCATTTATCATTTTAGAGGACCAGTCTGTGCAGACACACGTTATCGTAGTCGTTACACGTTTAAAAAGTCCGGGTATCAAGTAAGAAATTTTTAGTCACAGAGGGAAAATACTAAATAAACATGGTAAAATTTCGATTTAACGGCTTTAGAGTTACTTGGTATACAACAAGTTAATTTAGATTGTATTGATATTATTTTGTAGTATTATTCTTGATTTTATAACCTGGTAAATACAAAATTGTGACTAAGTGAATATAAGATTGACAACCTATAATAGCAGGTAAATACAAAAGCTCAGTTAGAGATATCCGTAGCTCGGTGCTACGAAGCGTAGCACTTCAGCGTAGCACACTGTAGCTTATCCTTAACAAGTGCTGACGCTTTAGCTGTGCGCATGTCTCAAGTGCTCAAGTTGATGGTAAGTAAGAAAAGGGGAAAATAATTCAGTATTATTTTTAATTTGTATTTTCGTAGCAGCCTTATCTACAAGATATCGTCACATATACATAAATTAGTATATCTATATAAATAAAAATGAATGTTGCTAACCGCAAAACTAGAGAACGGCTCGTCCGATTCGGCAAATTTTTTTTTCGTGTGTTCCTTAAGGTACACGGAAGATTTTAGGGTAGGTGTAATGTAGGGTAGAGGTAGGAAAAATGGCAGGACAACGTCTGTTGTGTTAGCTAGTATTTTAATAAATAAACAATTTTACAACCCAAGAATACGTACACCAGTTGTTTTTAATTTGTGCTCACTGATTACATTTTTATTGGTGTTTCATATCCAGCAATTTTGTAACATCTTTGAAAAACATGACAGTTATTATTTTCTATTTGCATTTTATTAATGACGTACTCGAAGTTGCGGTAAGTTTAAAGACTTTTCTGCAACTCCGCGCTCTCGGGTAAGATTGAAACTGCAATTAACTAGTCTCTCCTTTGATGTAAAATTTCATTGAGGTCGAATTATTTAAACTGTCTCAAGAATAAGCGTCAGCTTTTCATTAAACTAATTTATGAGATACATGTCAAGTGGATAGAATGCGCGCAGAGTCGCGAACTTTTGTTTTCATTTGTTGCATTTCAATTAATTTTCATTTCTTCTTCGTCATTGTCTTCATATAAACTAGCCTACATAGATGGCACACATGAAATACGTTTAATCAGTATTTATCTGAGGATTTGTATATATTGGGAAGATTTAACATTTTAGGCTCAAGGATCCCAGATCTCTGTAAAATATTGCCAAAATGCACGCTATACAGTATTTTTATAGCCTACTGAAATAAACTCACTAATATAATAAATATGAAAGTATATTCGGATGTTTAGATGTTTGTTCCGCTTTCACGTCTAAACTACTAAACGGATTTGGATGAAATTTGGAATGGAAATAGTTTGTATCCTGCATTATTACATAGGATAGGACAGGTAAAAACATACGGAAAAGTCTCACTGCGAACATAACCGCAGGCGTGCAGCTAGTTCCTAATTATCCTAAAAAGAGTTTACAATTACAGTGCGTAGTTGAAAGCTTTAAGTTAAACAAGCGTGCATGATATTTAGCCCGCAGATATAAATTACACATAACAAAAAAGCTGCTTTTTATGACTACGTCACGAGTCCTCCGGGATCAATTTATCTGGAAAAGTACACATTACAGTGTCAATATAATCAGACCATGACTAACAGTTATAAAAACACCGGAGGGGATATTCAGCTTTGTTCAAAATGTTTTAATAAGTAAAGCACCTTGTTTGCCTACACGTAGGTACTGTTGATTTTTTAAATAAGTTGTTTGTATTTTTGTTATGAACCAAAGTTTGTTTATTTGGGTTTCCTACGCCACAGATCATATTTTATTCTGTAATAAAAAAACACAGCACATTAAAGGACCCGGGATCGTTACAAAAATAGGAACAGATCACGAAACTTATTTATGTATATAGGTATGTATGTATCACCAACAGCTCATATACGTCCTCATGTATGTATCTAACTAAAGATTTACTATAAAATGAATATATAGAGGTATAAAGTTGATCGTCGTCGGTAGTGTAGTGGTTAGGCCGCTGTCTTCCGTCCAAGAGACGTGGGTTCGTTCTCCACCACGTACCTACCAATATGTGTTTTTGAATTTATATTATGTACGTTTATTCGACGTTCTTATAGTGAAGGAAAACATCGTGATAAAACCAGCACATTCACACAGCAACCCGCAGTGGGGCAGCGTGGTCAACTATGGCCTGTTTGCCCTGATTTTGGGTAGGCTCGAGCCCCTCAGAAGGAACGTAAATGAGCTGTTGATTATGAGAGGCATAAAGTTGTGAAAATTGTGTACTTATCTATTTGCTTTTTAGCTCTCAATATAAGGGAAAAGTCAATAATTATAAATTCTGTAATTGAAAGGGTGAGCTGTTTTGGATTTAGCCGTTGTGACGGCTATAGGCTTGTTTTTATTGTATGCTGGCTGGAACACCTAAATGTGTTATTACGCTAAGTTATTATTTCATTATCTATCATTTTCATGGAATATTTTCAATAACTTTAATAGCATATTGATCTTTTATATCTTTTAAATTAAAGCTCCTTATATTATAATCTCAATTTATCCGTTATGTTTATGTCTCGATTGGTTTTCTCACTCGCCATGCTGCTAAAAAAGCTCATCCTATCAGCCAATCCACCCTATCAAGCTTTTCTAGACCAAATGGTCCAAAAATTCTCTACCCATATTATAGGAAAAGGCCGCTCAAAACTGCCTACAATTCAATACACGCCTGACGTATAATCCTCTTACGAAAAAATAAAATAAAACATTACTTACAGCTACTGAGCTTAGAATTGCAAGCAACGTTGGAAGTAATATACAGAATCAATACATCTAGAGTAAACATCATAAGGGAAAATAAACAGCTCTTTGTATTGAGTGGAAGATGTACTCACAGAAGTTTGCTAACCTTGAACGTGAACGGCTCCAAGATGTGTGCCAGAACCGGCGGCGGAAGCTTGCTAAAAATGAGGTCAGTGCGATGGGTAACTGCTTTCTGTCTTTAAAACTAATGGAATGTTGGTGTCTTCGGGTTTCGACGATTTTAGATAGATAGATAAAAACTTTATTGTTATACTAAACACAGACAGCACAAATATTGTTAGTGTGTGCTGTGCATCCCTGCCCGTTGAGCCATGCTTACTCTAACCAACATTACCGCTTGATGAATTTATTAATGCGAAAATAAATTTTAATAGGATTAGATATCACCGTTTATACCTATCTTAACTGTATAAATTATATAACTATGAACATTAGAATCAAATTATGAATTTATAATTTATACGGAGGCCCGACCATCGCTCTTTTGAAACAGATTACAGCAATTTCTTTCTGGAATGAACGCTGACTTCCGATTAAATTCTTTATAGCAGTCGGTCGCGATATTTTATCGGTGTAGACGTGCCTAACCAAATAATAATGGCTCCATCAATAATTCGGGGCAGGTTTACGTGTACCCTATTCTTTATGAAGGATTTTTGAGCTGATCCCACGCTCTTTAGGATTGTGAGGTTGAAAGCAATTCACTTCCTTGATATCCAGCTATATTTTATGTACCGATCTATGAACAATAAGGAGGTCGCATATGATCTTGACATTTTTATCAGTTGTAAGTTTTCTAAACTAGTTAATTTTCGTTAAACGTTATTAATGAAATGTATCTTCAGTAATTTATTTATTTATTTCAGCTACAACGGCGAAACCAATTACAGTAACTGTATGTCAATACTCTATAAATAAATTATTTATAAAAGAAGATTAAAATTATTTACAAAAGTAAAAAAGTAATCTTTATTTTTCTAGTATAGCAGGCATTTAGGCAAGTTTTAAAATATAAAACAATTGCACATTTTTTTTTTAATTTAAGCGTCATACTATATCTACAGGTATTTACATCAGTTTTTTATTTTGATTCTTTTGCTAAATCTTACGTCATCGTTAAATTGCTTTATTATGGAGATAAAGACGTTTTCCGGCACCATTTACAAATAACGGTAGCGCATATTGAGCTACAACATAATTTGAATATGCCCAAGAATTTTCCAAAGGAAATTTAATTAAGCTCACTCCAAAGAAAAAGTTTAAAAGAATCTTTAAATTAACAAGGTGCTCCTTCACTCCACACTAAAGAGAGAACTCTCGACTTTATTTAGCGGTTACGGCAGATGAGTCCTTCCAACCAAAACAAGTGAATTTGTAGGCTGAGATATCTTATTAGAAGTCGCTTTTTCATTTCTGATTAATATCAGTAAGTGCATGTCAAATACAAGCGTAAAATTTAATATGGTTTAAGACCACCGTTTTATACAACCTCTTTTCCCAAAATCTAATTACCTTACGTCATTTTGAGCAGACACATTTTATTTTGTTTTTCTGAAATATTATTTCTACAAAGAATGTCTCTTTTATTTCTGTACAGTCTAACAAGTAGGTAAACAACAAAGTAATTTATATAGTGTACGAGTATGTATTGCGAGAAAAAACAGGGTAAAGGTAGGTAGTAATAAAGTTATATTGAGAGCGACAGGTTGATCAGTTATCCAAGTTATTACAAGGTTTGCCTTTTTCTGTTGCTAAACGACTACATATTCCAGGTTTTTTGTTGTTATAAATGTACAAAGGAAAAGGTTAAAAGTTTTTATTTTTTCGGAATGAAGTAGCGTGTGATTAATATCTTTACAAATGCGTTTCAGCCGCTGACAATATAAAATACAATCTGAACACAGTAATAAAAATCCAAGTGAGTAAAAGACAGGTCAGCAAGGGTGCAATAAGTGTTTAAATATTCGAACCAGGAGAGGAAGTAATCCTCTACTGGTCCAAATATAAAGACTCGTGTCCTAAAATAACAGGGTTCTATGGACACAGTGAGTCGTCAATCTATCATGCAAACAAAAAGCAACTCCGCTCGGGACTAAACTAAACAATACCGTAATGTAATTACTGTAGAGGGACATAAAATACTCGGCTCCCGGACTAAAGTTTATTGATCCACATGACAGCGCCATTACACTAATTAGTTTACAGAATTTTCTCTTAATTACCACAGCACTACATGACAATAATATTCTAAAGAAAATGACCTCTAGTTATACAAAGATAAAAATGTGAGCCGTCCTCAGAATTACTCGTATTTGACGAAAGTAAACATAACAAAAACAACAATGGACGCAAGCAAAAAATGTCTAGTTATTTTCGACACAGAGAAACAGATTGATGACATCTACCGCGCCCAGACGATAAAGATGCGTAATCCTGACTTTTTGCACTATTAGAGATAATGAAACACATCAATTATTGTGATGAACAAATACGTTTATTCGGCATCCCCTATACCATGAATCCCGGTAAATGGTTCATTTATCGACATTTGGGCGACGTTTGTTTCCGAGCATTGGTTAAACAATGCGTTTATAGTTAGCACAGTAAATTTAACGCGATGCAAAACGCGGCGTTTGTTTTGTTCTTGTATTTGTTAACAATGCCAAAATAAAGCAGATTACGGTGAACGATTTGTATACATTTCAACATCTTGGCTCTAGTGCTTTTGCATATGGAACTAATTTGACGTTGGTACACATATATTTTTTAGCCTTTTTAGCACAGTAAATGTTGATTCGAGGCTCGAGCCCCTTGGAGGGGACGTGTATGGACTATTGATGATAAAATGTTGATTAACTTATTTGTTTAGCCAATTATTGTAACTCATTAACATCATCAACATCAACGGCCCGTTACAGACCACTGCTGGACTATGAGCCTCCTCCACTTAAGTGGAGGGTTTTTCCATAATCTCCACGCTTGGCAGGCGGGTTGGAGATCGCAAATTAAAAGGTTACTGTATCAGAGAGCGCTGCTGCCCGTTCCCTGTTCAATGTGTAGTCCCTAAGTCGCCTCTTACGACACCCACGGGAAGAGTAGGGGATGGTGACAAATGTATTCTACTCTGCCGTCACCACACGGCAAACTAAATAATTATTATTAAATAATAATTACTAAATAATAATAAATAACAAAAAAAAAAATACAATTTCGTGATACCAAAATAAACTGCAGTTGGATCATTCCTTCCTTTTATTTATAATAAATTCGCCCTCTTCACCTAGGTGTCAACTTTTCTTTGATAAGTAATAAGCGTCGGAAAATGCTGCCGAACAAACTAAAAACCCTCGTCTACTTTTCCTGAATTTATAGGAATTGTGCGGTCGATTACGTAAGACCCTACTCTTCACGGAGGTCAATATTATAGGATTTGTACCTAACGAGATTTTTGATGAAAAGGGGATATTTACTGCTGACGATTTCAAACCTTGGGTTCACATTAGAAACCCAATAAGCGATCAAACTATCGAATATTAAATTAAATAGCTTGTTCGCGAACATTATATCGATAAATTACTCACGAATTAGAAGACCTTTTAAAATCATTACAAAATAGAACATCTCAGACACGGCCATCCGATCCTAAACTAAGCAAAGCATTCTGACTATACTTAAGTCTAAAGGGCCCCGGAGACGGTCAAACGGTTTGATTCAAACACGTAAAGTTTGATCCATTTTGATCGTTTACAAAGGTGGTTTGAACGGTTTGTCAAACATTTACGTGTTTGAAGCATGTTTGATGCAATTACATATTTTTGTTGTGTTTGACGCGTCAGAAGTGTAATTACGACAGCGTACAGAATCAGACTGCGCAGAGCCGTTTGACAAACCGTTCAAACCGACCTCAAACGGTTTGATCAAACACATAAGGTTTGAGTCAAACCGTTTGACCGTCTCCGGGGCCCTTTAAGGTTTGCCTAAAACATTAATCTAGTCAGTGGCCTTTGGCGGCTCTATAACACTGACACCAGGGTTTGTGAGATCGGTTGTCGACCTTACAACCCACACGATGACGACGACGAAGATTATGCTAGTCAACTATAACCAGCTGTCTTCGTCTGTAGGTATGTCTGTCACCTGGTCACATCAATCACGGTGGTACTCAATTGCAGTCAAATTCGACAGTGACTGATGCGACGTTTTTTCTTCAGCCAAAAACGCTATCGCGCCAGGCTCTTGATTCTCGAAAAATACGTGATTCGTTAGCTTAGGTACTTATCTTCTTGTGGAAATCGTGAAACTTATTTTTGTATCGCAACGGGGCAACTAGGTCCCATGACCTAGAACATACAATTTCAATAAATTTCACAAGTTTTTTTGTAATTAATGTATATTCTTCCTACACATATAAAAATCATAGTCCGTAAATTATCAAAAATAACTTAGAATGTTTTGGTTTCATTTAGACTCTAGGTATAAAGTAACATTTTTATGACCTCACTATATGGACCACACCTTTCTGTAGAAAATTAAATTTCAAATCATTGAACATTTTAAATTCAATTTAAATCAATATACTCGTACTAAACACCTTCTTTTATTACGAGTATATACGAGTAATTTTCTGTATCATTTTTATATCAGAAAGTTCGTATAAATAATGCATCTTATTTCAACTGCTAGATCTAAGTATATTGGCAACTTAAAAATAAATTTATAAAGAAAGTAGTTGAAAAGAAAAAGCTGCACTGCAGCATAAGGCAAGACAAGAACTAAACCTCCCTGGAGTATCTTACGTAAGCCCGAAGCTCTTCTTATCGCAGGTATTACGATTTTCAGTTTTATTTTTTATACTTGGTACGAGTACAACGTAGTGTTTCTAACTTACCAATTTTTACAGTCAAGAGCGTTTAAAACTACGTGAGTATTTTATCAACTCAGTCGCAACACGTCCACTGCTAAACAAAAGTGTTATCCAAAAATCACGACAACAACTGGTAAGTACTGCACTGCCCACATCCAGCGGCTTAACAATCATTGCAGTAAGGTATAAGTTGGTAAGTCGCTTAAAGTTATTTAGTAAAGTTAGTTGTTCATTTATTAAGTTACTAAAAGATTAGTAAGTACTTAATTCATTCTTTGTAGCAATCATTTATCTAGAACACAAAACATTTTCTTTATTTACTAATTTAATATCCATTAGTTTAGAAACTAAAAGCGCAGTTCGTAATTAAGTTATAACACGCAAATGCTATTAAAAGATTATTGTTTAAAAGCTTCATCATGTTGATTAAACATTTCTACATTTCAAGGTACTTACATGGAATGTTATTGTTCTACTAATGTATTTTTTGTTGTCATATGGAATTTCGTATTCATCATTACAGTTTCAGATTTCCTATTCTATTGTATTCTTGCATTCTACGTTCCGGTGTACGCAGTCGTCTTAATCAAGTGGAAGTTGATCGCATCAGGAACAATGGGAGAGTACGTGTCGCATTGTGACGGAGCTCGGTCGGGGCTGGCGAGTGGAGCTCTTCAACAACGATAATTAGAACGAGGCGCCCATTTTGTAGAGGAAATCATTATGCCCGCCATATTACTCGTGACCCGCCTACTTTTGCCTTTTGCACTTACGTGTTGGAGCGGTTATCTGCGTGAAAATAGAGTGATTTTAACGGTCTTTCAAAGATCGATCAATGTAACCAGCCATCGTCGAGGCTGAAGAAAGAACAATCGAAGTAGTTTTTTGCGGGGTGAAGGTAACCCTTCGATAAAGTTGAACCAACGAGTCACGCGTCAATCAAGATATGGCATCGATATTGGCATATTATTTAGCAATTGAGTTCGAGATTTTCCTTCAACTACCTTATTTTGTATATCAATAAAGTGCCTTTCTTCATATTACAATTTACTACTCGTACGTGACAAAGTCGTCAATGTAGGAAATAATATACCTAAGATTTTTTTCTTAATTAAGGAAGTTAATAACACTAGAGAAACAGTACCATTAATTAATTATTGTTTAGTTAAAATAAAAACGTATCTAAGAACGTAATCCGTCTCAGAACATTCTTATCTTATTCTTTTTCATTTGAAGTGGGCTTAATGAAACGTTCTCAAGAAACTGAGTCCTTAATTGAGAAGAAAACAAATTTCATTTGAGATTGCAAAGACCTTTTTCTTAAACGAGCACTTAAAGATTAAACAAGAATGCAAATTGAAGAACAAGAAAAGTTTCTAGTGTTAAGAGAACATGAAATATACCTAGTATGATCAATGGCCCGTTACAGTCCACTGCTGGACTATGAGCCTCCTCCACTTAAGTGGAGGGTTTTGCCATAATCTCCACGCTCGGCAGGCGGGTTGGAGATCGCAGATTAAATGCTTACTGTATCAGAGAGCGCTGATGCCCTTTCCCAGTTTAATGTGTAGTCCCTAAGTCACCTCTTACGACACCCACGGGAAGAGTAGAGG
Source organism: Carpatolechia fugitivella (assembly GCA_951230895.1). Taxonomy (NCBI): domain Eukaryota; kingdom Metazoa; phylum Arthropoda; class Insecta; order Lepidoptera; family Gelechiidae; genus Carpatolechia; species Carpatolechia fugitivella. Next base: position 6,559,244 of record OX579650.1, read on the forward strand.
TTGGTGACAAATGTATTCTACTCTGCCGTCACCACACGGCCTAGTATAGATTCTGACTATGTCGGTGAAATACTGCAAGAGCAGTGACTGGTAGTTGGCCGAATCCGATACAAAAATGTAATCGGTGCTGAAGGCTCAAGTCCGTTGATGGGGATACCTAAGGTATTATTGTGTATGAGCTGATGATAATAAGCGAAGTTCAAAATAATGCATTTATTCTACAACACTCCTGACAAGTGTCACTAATTCGAATTGCATTGCTGCACGCTCATATTATAAACGTAAAAATATAATTGGATGTTGGATGTTTGTTTGTTCCCGCTTTACGCTTAAAGTACTCAACGGATTTGGATTAAATTTGGAATGGAGATAGTTTGTAACCTGGATTAACACATTGGATACTTTTTACGGGAAAAAGTCTTATTCCCACGGGAAAATCTTGCACAACGAGAGCGTAGCCGCGGGCAGACCGCTAGTGATCCAATAATTCGGAAATTGTAATACCTAGCTGCTTTATGTTGAAGATACATAACGGACCCCAGTAAACTGGTTTGATACATTATATAGGAAGTCGTTACCAATTTAATTTATTACGCTTGACAACATCGTATAATTAGCTAATGGGAAAATAATGTCTGTTAGATTCATACCTACATAATTCATTTTTTTCCCATCAGAGATTTGTAAAATCGGGATATGAATAAAATTATTGTCTGAATTTACACATAATGAAACTAGGACGTTTCGCTACGAGATAAAATCCGAAACGAAATCATCCGGCAGAGGACCAAGGTAGTTGTTATCGTCCATGTAACAAGCTGAAGTGGCAGTGGGCTGGCCACGTCTGTCGCAGAACTGACGAGCGTTGGAGCAGACGGGTTCTCGAATGGAGACCACTGCCAGGTGGACTGATGACCTGAGGAAGGTCGCTAGTGGTAGCTTGATGAAGAAGGCGGGTGATCGTGTGCTTTGGTCTAGTCCAGCAGTGGACTGCAATAGGCTGATTGATTGATTGAAACTAGGACGTTATCGAGCTAATGCGAATAATATCAAATTCTGTTACACAAAAAACTGTTATATTGGTAAATTAATACTGAATTACTTTTTTATACTCGTACTTGAAGTGTGAATATTTTTCTCAAATGTTTTAGACTTTTATCTCGAAATTCAAAAAACACATTAATATGGTATGTAAAACGGCGACTTTTTTTTATTTTTTTACGTACCAGTCATTCCTATCCATAATAAAAGTTAAACAGGAATATTTAGGTACGTGCAGTGGTAACTGGTTCATAGTTGAAAGTTCCGGAGATGTTCCGCAGCAGCCGCAATGAGCATATCGCGTGTAAAGCGTTATTGCTATGCAAATGCGAAAAGCCTGTAACTTGGTTACTCGGCATAACTCATTTCAACATTACTTAAACTAGCAAGAACTTTATTTTCCAACTAGGCACATGAAAAGTAACCGTTTATCATACCAAGTAAGTATTCGAATTGATAGTAAGATGATGTGGTTATATATTTTTTTATTTCGCAACCGGAAGCGATATAAGAAACTTAAATATTACCTATATTTTGTTCGCAACAAAAAAGTTTCGACACAACTTTTAAAGTCATTATTATACCTATAATTATTTTTAGGGTTCCGTACTTACCTCAGAAAAAAGAACCTTTTTAGGATCACTTCGTTCTATTCAATTTTTTTTAAATAAATGGCGTTCCCAAAATGATGATCACTTCGTTGTCCGTCTGTCAACCGGTCCGTCTGCGTCGATCTGTCAAGGCCCTTTTTTTAGGAAAGCGTGGATGTGTCGAGTTAAAAAACGGTCATTAAAATTTCATATTTTCAGACTCGCAGAGTAAATCAAAACCTACCTACCTACCTATAGGTATACCTTAACTCCCGTTGATCGAGAGTCATGTTTGGCAAAGCAAGAATGAATTTAACACGTTACTTTCTAAGTTACGTTAAGGACGTTAGGCACTTGGCCGGTATTTTAATAAAATCTCGAATAAACCTAACAAACTGTACATAGTACCTACGTATAGTATAGTTGTGAAAATATACAACCGCAATGACTGCTTATCTAACGCTGCGGCAGGCGTCAATTCACGTCGCTATGAACGTTCCGATTTCGCGCCTCGCCGCGTTTGGATGACGATGTTGCCGGACACTTGGGGAGAAAGGTACCATTTATTTTTATACTTAAACACAATAAGGTTATATTAGGTATTGTATATAATAGCTTGCTGTACTTGCCTATATTTTGGTTAAATGTCAATACAAACTCGACGCCGACCGAGCAAAACTCTCTCTCCATCCAAATAATGCCTACAACACTTTTTCGCGTTCATAAATACAAATATTTTTCGACGTGAAAGCTATATTTATGAACTTTAAACTGTTTCCAATACCAGAGAAAATAAAATGTCAGCCCACGTGAAATATTATTTTACGCATCGAGTCGTTTATTTTAACCAACGCCAACGTGGGGGTAGTTTTTTACGTAAAACATCATTAAGCACTTAAAATGCAAATTCGTTTGTGAATGCAAAATAGCAGAATAAACTTGAATACCAGTATAACGTGGTCTCTTCTTTTCCTACATTAATAGTTTCATTTTAGTTAGTAACACTTGCAACGCCTTGCAAACTATGAAAGGTAAGTATTATCTACGAGTTATCCAGCATTAAGAGCCTGGTCGGTTTAATCTAGTTTAAACTTGGGTTAAAGTTTTTGATTAAATGTTTTTAAATAAAAAAAAAACATAATTGCAATCTATCTTGTAATCTTTTATCTTATCGTGTTTTTAATCCTCAACCTCACAATTCACAAACCTTGGTGTCAAAGTTCTAACCAATAATGTAATGGCGGCTAAACGTGCCTTCAGAAGCAAGGAATTGGCTTGTTTTTCGCCTCGTGATGAGAACCAAAATGCTTTATGCTCGGTCGGGGTTACTATTTGATATTATTAAAAGAAGTTTCCTTAATATTTTTGTCGTTTGATTATTGGTACGTTAATTTCAGTGCGTCGTCGTCAGTGCATGATGTCAATCTTTGACCGGAACAAACTCACTTATAGGGGTTCACAAACTTCGAATCTTGTTTGGTCGACACGGAGAAAAGATTAACTGTTTAGAGTGGTCCAATTAAGGGCGACCCTACCGTTAATGGACCCAGGGCCGGATCAGTAACCGCATTTAACCCCTCTTATTAAAAAGCTTAATTTCACTTCATTTTTATTAAAATTTCGTTATTAAAAGAGAGTTTTTAAATTGAAATTAGATATTGGTCACGATTCACACAGTCACGCTCTAATCCTTAAATCAAGTTCGTCAGTCTTTATCACCTTTTAAAAATTAAAAAGGGACAGGAGAGGGCCATCCTAATATTAGAGCTGTCAAATATCTAATTTGAACCTTAATGACGGGTCGATTGCACAATTTTAGAGAGCAAGTAAAACATCCGACTTAAAAATCTCTTAATCTGACAGCTATGCCCTTATTTTAGGTTATCATTCATTCAAAATAATATCATTTGTTCATCTGAATTCATCACCTCTCTTTCATTGGTCATAAATACGCAAAAGCTAGCTGGATTTTAAAATTAGAATTAGAGCATGACTTCCCGAATCGGTCAAAAGACTGAACAAAATTAATTAATAATTAGTTTTTACCTATATAGTTGTAAGCTGAAACCCTTAAACTACGCATCTAAATCCCACCCGTTTTACCCTCTCACAGCATATTGCAACCCCACTGGAATTTCGACGTATCATGACTTGAACATTATTTAGCTAAGTATACTTGTTTACTATGTTTTAGCTTCGCCGCCTCTGGGTTCATGAGTGCCGTTGTTGATTGGTTTAGTTCGTGATGAGTTAGACAATGTAAGCGCAACTGAAGCTCCATTTGACATTGATTTGATGTGGGTTTACAATAATTTGTACCTCCGGGAGTCGGTTATGAAATTCTGTGTGGATGGCACACCATGTTGATATCTAGATTGACGCCGATGTCAACGTAAAAATAATTGAATTTACACATAATGAAACTAGGACGTTTCGCTACGAGATAAAATCCGAAACGAAATCATCCGGCAGAGGACCAAGGTAGTTGTTATCGTCCATGTAACAAGCTGAAGTGGCAGTGGGCTGGCCACGTCTGTCGCAGAACTGACGAGCGTTGGAGCAGACGGGTTCTCGAATGGAGACCACTGCCAGGTGGACTGATGACCTGAGGAAGGTCGCTAGTGGTAGCTTGATGAAGAAGGCGGGTGATCGTGTGCTTTGGTCTAGTCCAGCAGTGGACTGCAATAGGCTGATTGATTGATTGAAACTAGGACGTTATCGAGCTAATGCGAAACCTTAATAATAATGTTACTTAGTTCTTATGTTGCAAAAATACATCATAAATATACGCAATAAAATATAATCACAAATACATAGGAACCACTAAAAAAAATATTCAACTGAAATATCAAAAATTTGGGATATGCTCTGAAGTCTGCACGTCACTTTTTCCTGAAAGCAGTAGATTCTATTAGATTCAGGCCAATTCGACTACTAAAAGTTAAAAAAAAATATTAAAACAAACCAGTTAGAAAATTAACACGACATTGAATAGTTCATATTAGTACGTCCGCCCGTCTAAGAGCGATATCATCAAAATTTCTGGTGGTTTTCTTCATGATATTTGGAAAGAACACGCTCCCGTGATCTCATAAAGCTGAGTCTTAGTTCGGGCGGTCTTAAAAGTTTCCTCGGCAACTTTTTTGCGTCTTAACAATCAATATACACGATATTCAGTTCATCGAGGACTACACGTTTATAGCAAAATCGTTCACCAGACTTAAATGATAATTAAAGAGCATTTTTGGCGATTTTCACTCCTTCATAAAAACTGCTGAAGCGGATTGCGCCCTCTAATAAGACTCAGCTTTATGAGATCACGAGAGCGTGTTATTTCCAAATATCATGAAGAAAAGCACCAGAAATTTTGATGACATAGACGGGCGGACTATTTATGGTACAAGTACATTTTCAACGTCTTGTAAAACTTAAGATGAGGCCGTAAAATTTGCTTTATGATTATTGGTTGATATAAAGTGCTCGTAAACATGGGGATACCACCTGAGACTTAACTACTCAAACCATAATCATGGCTGACTGTAAAATATTTAGTTTTATCGATCTATGAATATTTTACGAATTAAATGTTCTCTTCTTCTGTTCGTGGTGTTAGTTATCGTCTGGCTGGAGTCAGAGTTATTGGGCCACCTTAGGCGTGTGTAACGACTGTTTTCGTGAAAAATATAAAAAAGGTGCTTTCTGAATCCTATACACCGTGAAATTGAACTGGTTGTCTTTCGTTAAATGGAGTCAACTTGCCCCAAGGAACATGGGCTGTAAAACGACAAAAAAAAATGGCCCGTTCATACAAAAACGCGCGGCCAGCTGATCAATTTACTATGGGGGAAGCAATATTTTTTTTCAATTGCCTGCTTATGTTCTTTGGGGAAAGTTGTTCAGTTTAATGGACTGAACACACCATTTAACGAAAAACAACCAGTTAAACACGGTGTATACTTCTCAGACAATTAGGTTATTCACATTTCAAAACTGGTACTGGTATAGGTGGTGGTGGTACTGGTGGAATGTTAATTCGGTCATAAACCTGTAATGCCTCAACCAAGTTGGCGATTTTTTTTTAGATTTTTTTTGTCCCCACCGGGATTCGAACCCAGAATACAAAGGGAGTCAAACATTTTACCGTTCGGTCACGTTCGTGTTCGGTTTCTTATTTTTTTCTTTTCCCCATATTTTTTTGGTGCTATGATCAGTAATTAGATTACTTACATGTGTGAAGTTTGTGAAAAAGCTTTGCGGGAAATTGATTACTTCGTTCTAAAATTTATAAGCCAACAATATATTTTGTTTCTTTTCTTGATATCTAATACTTTAAACGAGCAATTCTTGTATATACTGGATGTAAATAAATAAGCTGACACTTTTTTAAAGGATCAACCTACCCATGAAACTGAACAACTTTCCCCAAGAAACGTGGGCTGTCGGACGACAAAAAAATATGCATCTTCTATAATAAATCGATTAGCTGGCCGCGCGGTATTGTGTGAAAGGAACAACTTTTTTTGTCGTCCGACAGCCCATGTTTCTTGGGGAAAGTTGTTCAACCACACGTTTGTCGATATGTTCAACTAAAAACGCAGCTACTTCGTGAAATGGTCAAGATTATTTGATCATATCGTAAAATCATTACATTAATTGCCAATAGAGGCGCTGGAAACGCTTTGTTTATGTACCAACATGGCGGCCGCGTTAAACTTCTCGGAGTGAAAAAGTGAATAATTCGTTATTAAAATGAAGAAGAAAAAACTCTTTTATGATAAAAAAGTGCTCTGAAAATGTCTGTTGGACTTAGAGAACAATAAGTACTTATTAAAACATAATTTAGATTCTTATTAAATAATTCATGAACGCCCTATTTTCACGATATGGCCAATCGTGGATGACAAAAACGTGAAATATTCACGATTTAATGATCCGGTCAAATTTAGTTGCTACCATCATGAAATGCGACCATATTTAAATACAGAAATGAATGAAAATAAAATTGCTCATATATTTTTTCGTGGTCCGAAAGTTTTCCATAACAGATGGCACGAGCAAAGCTCGGTCACCCAGGTACTTGTAATAATGGTAGTTCGCAGGTGCGCCTTGGGGGCGTCCTCCAATTGTCAATTTAAAGTTTCACCCATCGAGGCGAATCCCGGGGACTCTGTTATTAGATTACACGCGTGAAGTTTGTAACTTTGCTTTGTATCTATCGAAACCTTTCGATAAAATTGTCCTTGCAATATTTTTTTTAGAATGTTAGAATGTTGAATTTTTAAACATAAATATATCCATAGCAGCATGATTGTTAAAATAGCTTAGACCTTTCAATTTATTCTATCAGAAAATTAATTTTTAAATTTAACTAACTTTTAAAAAAGAAAACTATATAATTTCAACCACAGGCGTCGTAAATGGAACTAGTAAATGTTTAATATCGAAAGTTACGTTTGAAAATATTTCCCGATATTATATAGAAAAGTTGACGTTTTTCTTATTAGTTGCGGTTTCTTTTCCAGATTCTCCCGTGGTCACAGAATTAACCGTGGTTATAAACCGTTCTGCGCGGCACACAGAAATATTACAGAAATCTTCTTACGGACTTCTTTATGACAGTGTTGAAACGTAAGACTCGCTACAAAGTTTTAGTTTCCAAGTGAAAAATACTCGCAAGAAGTCGGGGAACGTTTTGAACTAAGTAACATCTATCAAGGATAATAAGGAGCAAGCTGTGGGACCTGCCCGTAGTCGTATAAGAGTCGTATAGCAGTCGCAAAGGTAGACAGCTTGTTATCTGATAGGAGCCGGAACAGGTGCACGGAGCAGATTTACTCGTCGACGGCCATTTTTATAATGAACCTTACATTTTATGGCGGCAAACAGACAAAGTACAATACAATTTACTTTATTGCACGCGCACACGGAGAACGACAGCCATTAAAATGTTTGTTTTTTACAATGTCGAGTAAGGTAGAATGCACTGTTTTTTATAATGAAATAATCTTACCTAAAATTCTTTTACAAAGAAACTCTTTAGTACTAAATAAATTTAAAAAATCGTAACATATAGGAAGCACTTCATTTTCACTTTCAATTTTGTGATGCCCTAGCGAGATTTTTGATACATGCGCTCCTCCGAAATGGATGCAAAATCTTGTTAGACCAGAACTACTTAGTGCTGAAAAGGTCAATTTGCTTGTTAAAAAAACTGATAATAGCTTTTACAGGCAATCAGACATGAGCTAAGGGTAAGCTAACGAAACTGAAAAGAGAAAGATTAACAAAATTAACGTGTAATTTTTTAAGGAAGTGTAATTTTGTTTTTATATATATGTTTCGAACGTTCTATGTTTATATACTAATATTGTGAATAAATAATTATATACAAAAGGGTTACTTGGTTTTATGGCACTGTAACGTGCATAGGTACAAGGTATGGATGTGTAGTAAGAAAACGTAGATATTTCTTAATTTTATATATAAGCAAAATTACCGTCATGTTTCTTGCTAGCGTTATGAACAGCGTAGTTAGTATAAAATACTTTATAAGCAAGTACTTACGTCAAATTATTCAATAACGTGTATCAGCTCTTCGTGTGGAAAAAAAGTTAAAAGCGCAATAAAGCCGGCGCTACACAATTCAGCACCATATTGTTTGTGCAACAATTGAACTGTAGAATCTCATTAAAGTCCCTTTCAATAGAATCCGACAATAATGTAAACAAGATTTTTGACACTAACTTTCCAATGACAAACAAGACTTTGACAAAAACAAAAAAATATATATGGCGGTTTTACAAATTATTGAACGGCCATCCGAGTATCTTTTACTAAATTAACTATCATAAAGAAGATAATAGGGGGCGAAATGAGTGTAAGAAGAATGTATGGTTCCTTGTAATGTAAATATGATCAGGATTGATATTTAAATTGGTTTGTTTACATTATTGCCGGATTCTATTGAAAGGGACTTTACGTAACTTTCCCCTGTTTGCTCTGCTGAGAGTGTACTGTAGCGGCTGTAGCCTCCCTAGGCTACAACTCGCTACTTTAAATACAAAAGACACTTTTATAACACGATACTTTATTTATAACTTAAACGCTCTGTTTATAACTTTAGCACTAGAAATAATACTATGGTCCGCACTCGACGGCGGACGGCAGATGAGTACGTCAAACTTCCACGGCCCCAGCCCGTCTGAAGTTTCTATCGTTCTCTTTCTAAACTGAATAGTTAAAAAGAGAACGAACATATTGCAAAAAGAATACTATCGCCAGTATCAAACTACATAGCACTCGGACCAACGAGGCCCGATGCTACAACTAACCAGAAGTAAAACCAGAAGAAGAAAATATTTTTTTTTAAATCTTTAGCGAACATAAAACTTTTTCAATCTATTTACATGAACCAAATAAGTACGAGTTGACCTACCCGTTTTTCGAATAATATAGTTACGGTCATTTACGCGTCTTGCGATAACAAATGGACCTTTAAATAGTCTACATAATTTGTAAGTTCTTCCGGTAACACGTTTAGGAGAATAAAGCAAGACCAAATCATTAGGTTCAAACTGTTTTACTACCGTCTTTTTGTCAAATAGCTTTTTTTGTCTAAAATGTGCTTTATTAATCCCGGAAATCGCCCGCCGAGATAAGTCTCTAACCAAGTCAATTTTTTGGTTCAAAGTGTTAACATTTTCAGTCCCATTAATTCCTAAATCCATATCAAGTACCGTACGCGGTTCCCTACCATACAAAAGAAGATGAGGAATTACCCCTGTCGAAGCTTGGGTACTAGAATTATAAGAAAAAACCAACATCGAAAGATAACGGCACCAATCACGCTGATCGGAAGATATAAACTTAGAAAGCATAGAAAGGAGCGTCCTATTAAAACGTTCAACAAGGCCATTCGTCTGTGGATGAAAAGAAGTAGTATGGATAAGCCTAGCACCAAAAAACTCAACCGCTTCTTTCACCAACCTTGAAGTAAAAACCGTACCTCGATCGGTAACAATCTCTTGAACTCCTCCAAACCTACAGAATATCTCATCTGTGAGAAAATCTACAATGACGTCAGACGTAACACAAGGAACAGCTTTACAAACAGCATAGCGAGAAACATACTCCAAAGCAACAATGACAAATCTATTGCCCTGAGAAGAAGTTCGAAAAGGACCAACAACATCGACACCAACCTTTTCCATCAAACCTGACACCGAAATAGGCAACAATGGTGCTAAGGTGATACCTCCTTTTCTTTCTTGGCATAAAATACAAGAACGGATATACAATTCAATCTCTTTATCCGCATTAGACATGAAAAATCTAGAGCGAAACCTACTTAAGGTCTTAGAAAACCCTAAATGACCACCTGTCCACGCATCATCATGCAACTCCTTCATCACATCTGTAAACAAACTACCTGGTAAGACAAGAACATCTTTCAAAACACCCTGTCTCAAAACTCTTTTATATAACAACCTATTTCTTAAGAAAAAACCTTTATGTCTATGATTCCGCTCCAAAATATTAATTACATTACGACAAAAACTGTCAGACATTTGCCTGTCATGAATTGAAGTTGACTCAATTCGAAAAATTTCCAAACCGTCATGTTTGAAATCCGAAATATAAGGGTCAGGTTCCACTGCAACCAACGGATTCCTACTCAAAAAATCAGCAACCACATTATCTTTACCATGACAAAAAACTATTTGGAAATCCCACTCTTGGATTGCAAGTGCCCACCGAGCTAAACGTCCCGTCATATCTTTTTTAGACTGTAACCAACAAAGAGCTTTATGATCCGTAGCTACTTGAAAAGAAGAGCCCCATAAATAAGTTCTAAAATATTTTAACGCCCAAACCAAAGAAAGACATTCGCGTTCTGTTACTGAGTAACGGACTTCCGCAGATGACAATTTCCTTGAAGCGTAAGCAATGGGATGCATGACTCCTTCAAATTCCTGCATCAGCGTTGCTCCTAAAGCCTCGTCTGATGCATCAACCATCAAACGCGTTACAATATTGTTATTCGCCTGAAAATACCTCAATATCGGGGGATTCACCAATTTATCTTTAATTAAATTAAAAGCATGTTGGCAATCATCAGACCAAATGAATTTAACCCCTTTTTTAAGCAATTTTACTAAAGGTAAGGTAATTTCCGCAAAATTTTCCACAAATTTACGATAATAAGAAAATAAACCCAAGAGTTTTTTAACATCCTTAGTGCATTTAGGCTCAACAACATTGCGAATAGACTCAATTTTGGTCAGATCAGGTTTTATACCATTACCCGAAATGTGGTAGCCTAAAACATTTAATTCTGTTAACCCAAATTTACATTTAGACGGCTTGAAAGTTAAATTAGCTGCGCGGAAACGCTCAAATAGCTTAGACAACGAATTCGTAAACTCTTCGAATGTCTTGCCATAAACTATTATATTATCGACATATACAACAGCATTTTTATATCGTAAATCCCCTATCGCCTTATCCATCATGCGCTGGAAAACTGCTTGGCTGGTTTTCAACCCAAAAGGAACTACCTTAAATTGATAAAGTCCAGTAGGAGTAATATAAGCTGTCTTATGCCTTCCCTCTCGAATACTAGTTTGCCAATAACCAGAATTGAGGTCCAATTCTGCAAAATACCTAGCATTTGCCAAATATCCAATGAGATCATCAATAGCTGGAATAGGATAGTTATCTGTAACGATGATTTTATTCAAACGCCTATAATCGATACAAAACCTCCAAGAATCATCTGGTTTCTTCACCAACACCACCGGCGACGCATAAGAACTGTTAGATTCTTCAATAACGTCAAGACGAAGCATCTCTTCCACCTGTTTATCAATAATTTCCCTCTGTGCCGGAGAAACTCTATAAGGCCTCGAAGAAATGGGTTGCTCGTTCAAGGTTTCTATATCCACATCCACGATGTCACACCGTCCTAACTGTGAAGAATCAAAGGCAAACCTATCCTTATTCCGGTCCAACAAACCTAATAAAACCTCCCTATCGTTAATATCTAAATCGGAACCTACAATAAAATCTTCCTTAGAATTGATATTGAATTCACAACTATCATCCAAAGATACAAAATGGATATAATCACGTAGCGACAAATTCGATAAGTGTGAGTCGACCCTTATTGAAGAAGACTTTTGTTCGACGTCACTTTCAAAAAACGAAGTACAAATTTCATCGCAGCTGACAGCCGACTGGAAAATAAAAGACATGCTGTCATCGGAAACAAAATCGACAGCACTTTTCCCCAAAATTATTCTCGCCGAAGAAAAATCAACTATTCCTCCATGAGAACACAAAAAATCCTGCCCCAAAATAACGGAACAAGCAAGATCCTTAACAACAACAAAGGTTGACGAGTATTGCTCGTTATTTATCTGAAAGGAACATGTTATTTTACCTAGGGAAGAAAGTCTCTGCCCGTTGACTGACTGCAAAAATACTGCTTCCTTATCAAAAGGGTCATCCTTAATAATAGATGAATTAATGCACGACACACTCGCGCCAGAATCTATTAAAGCTGGAAAAGAAAAATTCTTATAAATAATCTTTATTATGGGCCTAACTTTAACATTATTCAAAGATATAGGCTTAAAAACTATGTCTTCCGTCTGCGACCCTGCCGACGATGTCGCCACTCGTCTCTCGGCCGCCTCGTTCGTGGCGCTTAGGGCAGCCGCCTGGAGTTTCCCGAATTCTGCCGCCGGAAATCTTGTGACTGGTCGAACCTTACCCTCGGTCTTAAGTTGTATTCTCTGCGCACTGGAGTACCAGGAGCAGAAGAAGCCGGTGCATAGCGTGGCCTCTCCACGTTCGCTGCATCTAGATTTCTAACCTGAGGGATACCCGCTGGGAGTACCCCTACCTCTCCCCGTGCAGATGGCGTTCCGTACGCCCACCTGGGCGGTGTGTATAACTGCCGTTCACCCGCAGAGCCGCTTGGTTGAGCCAAATGGGGATCATGCAGTACGCCCATTGGCCGACTGAAACCTTCCAGTCCTAACGGCAGATGCGTAGGTGAGATTGCTTCCTTTGGGCCGTAAATCATCATTAATTGGTCAATCATCTTCCTGAGTTCCTTTTTGGTGCTATATATTGAGGCCACCAACTTGTGTTTGAAAAAGCCTTCTGTAGTCTTCAGAAATTGATTAATGAATTTCTCGTCTCCAACAATCTTTGCTTTCGTAGCCAACTCCTGAAGGCGATAAAAGTAGGATAGCACGTCTTCTTTATTCTCCTGCCTTGCATGATAAAAAAGCTCCTCGTAATTTTCCTGAGGTGGGAATTCCTCCTTCAATAATTTCTCCAGCTCTTCATAAGTTTTTGCCTGGGATTCTATCGTTCTGTAGAAAGAAAGAGCCGGTCCCTGCAAATACGTGCTTATCACTGCCATCTTTTCTTCTTGTGACAATTTCTTGAGGATTGCCAATCGATTGAAGCGTTTGAAGAATTCCTCAGAATCTTGGCGAAAGCCATTGAAGCATATGACAGACTCCATAATCATTTAATATTCTCCACTTATTTATTTAATATTCTCCACTTACTTGGTATTCTCCACTTCTATTTCAAACAATTTTCTTTTTGTTTTTCTTTTGTTCTATTCTAGAACTATTCAGCAATCTTCTATCCGCTGTCACTCTCACTTCAAAGAGGGTGAGGAAAATTATAAGAGGGTTAACACAGTTCCTCTTTAAATTTAGTTATTAATTCTATGTTTTTGGGGGCGCGTACCAGGTCTGGGTGTCTCCACCACTGTAGCGGCTGTAGCCTCCCTAGGCTACAACTCGCTACTTTAAATACAAAAGACACTTTTATAACACGATACTTTATTTATAACTTAAACGCTCTGTTTATAACTTTTAGCACTAGAAATAATACTATGGTCCGCACTCGACGGCGGACGGCAGATGAGTACGTCAAACTTCCACGGCCCCAGCCCGTCTGAAGTTTCTATCGTTCTCTTTCTAAACTGAATAGTTAAAAAGAGAACGAACATATTGCAAAAAGAATACTATCGCCAGTATCAAACTACATAGCACTCGGACCAACGAGGCCCGATGCTACAGTACACTGCGTTCTTTCCCCGCTCCCGCCAGCCGCCAAAAATACTGCGCTCGTAAGTTCACAGACAAAATGACTCCAACTTCATTGAAAACTCAGGACTTGCAACTCAATGGAACGTTACGTCATCATCGATAGGAAGAAGCGTTTCTTCTTAAAACTACCTACTGTAGCGTTAAAAAAAGAAAGCTAGCTAACCTGTGGTCGACGACCACAGGCGAAACGTGAAATTTAGGAGAACAGAGAAAGAGTTAGTTAAATTTGTCCGAACGGTATAATAAAAATTTAAAAGGGCCTAGAAATTGCCAAAGTATCAAAAAGTGAGCCGAGAGCCGGGTCCTGAGGGGACTCCGTCGATATAGTGTCGCTGAACTAGTGTTGTATTGAGAGAGTGTATCGATGCAGGAAGGTGTAAAGACCGCGGAGTACCCCGGAGAGTAGTTGCCAAACGGGAACCAAAAAAAGGAGGGCCAGAGAAACCTAAAGGGCCTTTTTAGAATTTAGAAAAGGAATTTAGACAGAATTTGGCAAAATCCGCATACAAAATTACAAAACTGATACAAAAAACAGGCTAAAAAAATCCGCGAGATGGGCAGTATCCCGGGGGGGGCGCCGGTGCGCGGGTCTGCGGCACTCAGCTGGTACGGGCGTGGACGCACACAACGCAGGGGTCCAGGCACGTCCAATGCCTGGTGGCCTCAGGTGTCCGGAACCACAGCGAGAGATCGTGAATGGCACGGAGGGACCCTCGTGTGAGTGTCGCAGAGGCCGGAAATACACTGTAAAGATTGACAAAGAAATAATCGCCATCCAACCAAGACAAGGAAAGAGAAAAGTGCGTCGATAAAAACCAGTAGGAAGACAACACAAGACTTACCCGGCTAGTCCAAAGTAGGAGCCTGTCCAAGGCTTATCGCACCATACGGGAATGATCCCGGGCAAAATCCGATTGAATAGAATTGAATATTTTCTAACAAAGCGACTCACGTTTTGGAGATCGATTCAAGAAAAAATCGCTCCTATCAATATGACACTTCGGAAAACAATCAACAATTTAGAAAAAGGTCAAACCAAGAAAATTTGAAATTTGAAAATGTGACATAAAAACCGGCCAAAAGAAAAAAGAATCATACCAAAAAGGTTATTAAAAAACCTGCAGTAATGCTGCACTACGCACTACCAAAATATAGTCCGTATTCTTATTTCGTGGGCAATTTACTAGAAAAAGCGGTTTTCACTGGTTGTGTCGCACAAACCTCACTTTTTAGTAATGTCTCTTTTTTATGCACAAGTCATGTTTTCTTTACCCTACTACGGCACCGAGAGACATCGTAGTGATTCACAGATTCCCAGTTTACAGTTTACCACACTCGCACTAGATGATACAATTACTTGTCAAGCTGGAAATTCTCTTGAGAAACTATGTCGATAAGACTCTACGCCATTAGGAACTTTCTTGTAGCTATGTAGTTAATCTGGGTGAGTACAAAACGGTATGAATTCAGTTCAGGTATTAAATTAAGAAAATTCGCATAAATGGTGGCCCACTTTTTTATCCAAATTAACTGCGAGAACCCTCATTAATTTAAATAATTGAGCATTATTTGTCTGTATTATTTCGCTAATAAATTAAAAATAATGGAGTGCGAACAATGGCACAGCGTTATCGTCCCATAATATTATATCACTTTTTCGCCTTATTCGTTTTTTGTTTCAATTAATTGCACATCAATATCCTTTGTCACTTAACTACAATGTTTATTTACAGACAAATACCGGGACAAAGCATAATATTAAAATTTATTGAGCTCATAGTTGTCTTTGAAAGATGACTGTGTTAATATTTGCTAGCTTTGAAGTCGAAAACTGATTTTGTAAAAACTCAATTCGAATAAAACATTTTTTATTTTATTTTATTTGAAGGACGCCTTTTACAGAGATAAAGCAAAAGATAATTATTTCTGTGATAATTAGTATAATTACTAACTAAACTAACCTTTTTCAGCCATTTCAAAGCTGTAATTTTCGTCACCCGTAATAAAAAACAGTGATAAACGCAAAAAAGAACTTTTTATTTTTATTTTGTAACATAACCTCAAGCCAAACTAGCTGCGGACTTTATTTTCCGTCTAGCTATTACAAACTCTTGGTCATCTTGACTACCATTTATTTCGCCACGAAATATGAATCTTGAAACTCTGCCTCCATTTTTCAGGCTGGAATTATGTAGGTACAAATTTTTCTTGAGAGTAATTGTGGAGAGAAAATGGGAGTAACTTAGATCAGTAGAGCACGTAATAAATTTACACACAATACTTATTCTTAACTTTAAGTTGGCAAATTTACTTTGTGTTTCCATTTACAAGAAACATCTGTAGTTATTAAATCAAAATTTTTACGAGTGAAAAGTCGACGACGCCATGCTCTTTTAACTACTTTTAGTCAATACACAACACAATGTTGTTACGCCGTATTGTCCAAATCTGAGAACTCACTAGTATAATATTATTAAATTCATTATAGATAGTTCAGAATCACTATTTAATTATAAGTTTCATTGACAAAACCCAGTCTCTTGGAAATCATATGTGAATTACACCTCAAACTGTTGAGAGGCACTATCTCGCTTTTGCGGTTGATTGCGTTCAGAGACCACTACGGAAATTAGAAAAGGTAAATGTTTATTCGTTGTTTATAAATAGATACAACACAATGAATAAATACACAATATGGCTAATGGAAATGCTTAATGGGTAGATCATCATCCTGGGCAGATATGTGATTAATAATTCATTTAAATTATTTGACATGTATGCCAGCCAAAAGCCAGCCAGTGCCAATTTTGCTCTATGAGTAAAAACTACATAAACATTTTTAACAAATACTTATTTTTACTTTAATAAATTGTTATATTTGCTTTCATTCTCACGCTAAACTCTCGCTTACTGAAAATCACAGACCAATTATATGAGATAATTTCATACTGTGAGCGCTCTTGATAATTTAAGCCACGTACGTAGTCTGTGTTATTGTATGATTAAGGCTGTCTAGTCTAGTCTACCACGCTGGAAATTAAATCAAGAAGCAGTATATACTGTTTATTAAGTCTATTGCTCTACAGTTTTCTTTCACAGACTAGAGTAGAATGCATTTTATAACAAAAGATATAAAAAATTCCTCAAGAAAAAGGGATTTTACTGTACATTTTTGTACTTTTGCAACAGCTGTAAGTGAAACCCACGTATCTTCAAATCCTGCACGTTGCACATTTCCCTGCAGTATTTACTCGCGACAGACCGGTGCAGTCAGGCGCTGCGCCGCTGTGATGTGATGTAGTGCGGTATGTTAATGCGACAAGTGCATTTGCTGGGAAACCTTCGCCTGGTTGGTACATAACATGAGCATATAACAGTCTAACTTCATATTCAAAAATACGTGTAAGACCCATCCATACTTGCATAAGAACAGTGGGGAAAACTCAATCTGTCAACTAAACTTGTTAATAACGACCAGGCAACTACTTATAGAAATTAAAATTATCACTTACAAACAAAGATGTGTTGGTGGTGTAGTGGTGAGGGTCGCGGTCTCCTATCCGGTAATCACCACCACCACCGGTTCAAACCCCACCATAAACCAATATCTATTCTAATTTAAAATTTATAATAAATGTTGGTTTATTCGATTGAGAAAGGAAAACATTTTTAGGAGGAAGGTATTGTGTGAAGTCAACTCAGTCCATCTATTAGGTTAGGTTAGGTTACTCGGTGGGGGCGGATATAAATTAATAACATGCTTTACATAACAGACACACGGCAGTTAGCCTAGAAATATCAGGGAGGCCATGGATGGCAGACAGGGCCGAAAAAGATAGCGTAAAAGAAAAAATGTCTTGAAAATTACAAAAAATGCAAAAGATGAATCCCATGATGATGTGATGGATCTTGATGATCCTATTTTGGCAAAGGCAAATTGTTACTTGTTAATTTGGTTCTAACAGAATTAAAGGGAACCTAGCAACTGAAAGTAATAATCCAACAGGAAGGGACCGGGTCAAAGGGTTCTATTACTGTACGTGTCTCATATAACGCATGTTAGGTAGGAGTTACTGGTATGTCTAGAGATAAATGAGAACAACCTAGAGATAAATGGTCTGGTAATACCTAATACCCTCTTGACAGAATAGTTTTTTTTTATCTTCAGCTCTGCATGTTTCATTGCAACGCAAATAGTTTCATAAAAATATAATAGAATTCAGTATTCCACACAATTTAAAACGTAGATTTTCCAGAAATTTCAAAAACTATTTAAAAAATTACTTGCCAATACAAACAAACTTTATTTTCTCTTTCGCTTTGAGTCTGTTATAAATAGTGAAAGCTACTACTTTCTGAAGGGTAAATTACAGCTTAAAGCGTCAGTGAAAGCACGCCAACAGAACCCACTGAAAATTAAAACTTTCAGAATAAAATATGTTTTTT
Organism: Carpatolechia fugitivella; assembly: GCA_951230895.1. NCBI lineage: Eukaryota > Metazoa > Arthropoda > Insecta > Lepidoptera > Gelechiidae > Carpatolechia > Carpatolechia fugitivella. Next base: position 6,577,458 of record OX579650.1, read on the forward strand.
GGAAGAACAGAATAGAACAAAAACCAAGAAATATTTTAACCATTGTTTACTTATGTAATTATCTTCCAACGATATTTTTTTAAACATTATAACTACAAGTATGTATAGGTACTTAAGCATTGTAAACAAGTGAAAATTATGTTATGTTTTATTCTTAAAGAAATAAAACAAAATTTAAATTGTACTGGCATAAAAATGCAGACTAATCCTGTATCGGCGGTGAACAGTAGAGGCTCAAAGCAATTTACTGGCTAAATCCGGATCGGGCCAGTTGCCAAGTGTTTGCATTTTTTGCCAGTAAAATATTGAACTCAAATATCAGATCGGCATCTGATATAAAAAGTTTAGCTTTAAGGGCGGGTTCAATTGCCTCCCATTCCAAAACGATTCTACCATGTGACAGCCTAGCCGATACACCGTCTTAAAAGTAATACTGTCTTGTGAACCAAGGCGCTAAAAGACATGATTATATACACCTTAGTAACTCAAAAATATATTTTATTACTCACTAATAATTAATACCCTGTTTCAGCTGGATAGTTCATTACATAGAAACCTGTAATCTTTGCAAAAACCTGTAACTTTCTTATAACTTTCTTGCAGGAAATAACTAACGGAGCGTGAAATTAGCAGCTTTGTCGAGCCCCCAATCTCTTTACCGAGTTCTAGCAGTTCAGTATAATCGCTTTAAGACTGCGGATTGCGAAGTTTCAGCCGGCGGCTGCGAAACGGGAAGTTTCCAACAAAAAAGTCAACGTTTTATGAACTGTTGTGTACCCGAGCGGGAAATATTAGAGCTTACGCCATCACCACACCTCGACTTAGATGCTTACCAAGCAGGGGGCTTTGTTAGTATTCAGTAAACTTGAAAGTGTAATTTAGGGAAGGAAATATTACAAAACTTTTACGATATTATGATACTTCGTTAAACCACTCTTGACTTGCGACGGACCGAAGTGGCTTTATGTATGCTTGTTTTATTATATACAACGATGTATTTTTTTCTCATTTAGACATGAATTTTCGTCAGAATAAATAGAGAGCCAGAAGGCTCTGGCTAGAATCTCTAAATCCACGTTCAATCTGGCAAACAAATGCTATGTTAAACTGGAATCACCTCAACATTATGAAAAGTTTACTTTGGCGCTGGGCCATCTGCTCCTACTAAAAGATGTTTTTACTTCTATATCATTGGGTCGCAAAAGTTGATCTTTTGTTGGACCACAATAAGTTTTGATTATTTTGTTCGCAGGTCGCTATGGGGCAACGTGATAAATGATTGAGGAAAAAATCGCTAATTTTTAGCACATTCGCTCATTTTATAAAGTTTTTATACAGAAAGTTCGAAGTAACAGGGGGCTATAAGACGAAATTGGATGCTTAATATTAATAGCGGGATGAGGTTTGCGCTAGCCGTGTGAAGGCTTTTGAGGACAGTCACAGAATAAAATAATAATACGTTAGGTATGTACAGTGGGAAAAATCCTGCATTGCGATTATGATTTTATGACATAACCGTGACTGTATTGTTAAGTTTACGAAAGTCACAATACAGCACGTACCCAAAAAACGAGAGAACAGTTAGTAAGTACTAGGAGATCATATCATACGAGATAATTACGCCGCTCCAAGCTGAGTTACCATGCCAGCGTCGCGGCTTACCTCGCAGCATGCCTGCCAAAATTCACTATTTGTTCAAGTGAACTTGCTAAATTAGAGTTACTATCTCAAATTCATATTATGATAATAAAGTTTAAATGCTAATGAATGGCATAGTTAGGGGAATTTGACAATGAAAGATGAGAATTTCTAGGGACTCATAATTGGGTGAGACTAGTGGATAAATTGGGTGCTAGTACGTAAATACTTGTGTGCTTAAGTACTTTATTTTATGTGATAAAACGAATGAATTTAAAATTATTAGAAACTATGCATTATATGTGTTCAGGATAATTGAGAAAACCCTAGCTAAATTCAGGATCATCGAAATGAAAAAAACAAATGACAGTCTCGCAAATTAAACAGTAACATGTCCCCAATTTTGTTCCCATCTTTGAATTCCGCAATTGTTTTTTCATTATTTTATTGTAAGTGATCAGATCCAGGTATGCCCCACGTATAATGTTCGGCATGGAACCCAGTCTTTCTAAAGTTATTATCTTGTTAAAACCGTTAAAGTCAAATTGTAACGCAGCAACGTCTTAATTATAATAAGGATAATGACAGCACTCGTAGAGGAATTTAATCATTAGACAGACATCAATATGCCCAATGACCCGAACTACGACTTGAAAATAGAAAAGAACCTACAAACATCTCCATACAGTTAATAAAAGACTGAATGACCTCAATATAAGACATTTATAAAACAGAGAGACTTAAGAACTTTCAGGGTTTATTAGTATTGACGCTACAGAAAAATTAAAATTTAAAGACAGGGGCCGATATTACGTCTTTTTTGCACCTCGAATTATAAATAGCTATAACATTTGAACACTGTGAAATATAATTACCTATAGATTAACAAAATCAAAACACATTTTATGAGTATTTTTCAAGAGATATGATTGTAAAAAATATGGCATTAAAAAGATTACAAATCTAAATATCTAACAATTTGTTGACGATACATTAAATGATACTTTGAACCAATAACAGCTGTTGTACCGCTCTAAATCCGTAGTCAGCATATTAAGTTAAATTGAGCTTATATTCCTCAATATTCCCCATTTACGAGGGCTGGATTTAAAACGTTCCATATTATTAACCACGGGAAAGAGCCTTTAATAGGTCGATCAATTTTGTGAAATTTATACGTGCATTTGTGTTAGTCGATATGGTATTATAAGCGCCATATGAGAAATACTAAAATATAGTTAGAAATGTGCGTTGTGAAGGCCACTTCGTTAAACTTCTTTGAAAATGTGCTTAGGATTTTGGGAATACTCCAAAACAATTGAGAAACTTGAAATCAGATTTTGTGAAAATCAATGTGTTATAGACTAAAAACAGTAGCTGTAAGGTGATCCTCTATGTGAGAATTGAGGGCCCACCTTTTCAGCCTACAACTAACTTATTTGATTTTCACAAAATCTGATTTAATGTTTAACATTTTATGCTTTCACTTTTCTGGACTTTTTTTATTTTTGTGTACTTTTCACCTGTTATATTAGCCTACTATATTAAAACTACTGTACTTGCTACGATGTCTCTGGGTGGGGGCCTGGTAATCTGTCAGATAGGGATTCCCTAGTGCAGATACCAATCTCTCACAAAGGAGTTAATGTTATATTTGATGTTTTAAGTTCATACCTGTTCTTACCTTTGTGAAAGAAAATAAATAAATTATTATTATTACAATTGTTTTGTTCACTAAATCTTAAGCACATTTTTAAAGGGGTTTACAAAGTGGCCCTTACACGATCATAAATAGAAATCAACACTTAATAAAAGCAAAATATAAGGATACAGATAAGTAATTGACCTATCTCATAATCCCATAATTCTTTGACAATTGGAACCAAGCTTAGAATGACCGCTTATAGATAATTAGTAGCCACCTATCGTATTTTTGACTCAAACTAGTAAAGTTCCACAGCCTGAGTTTGAGTCTTCTAACTACATTCGGATCTACTACTCAGAAAAAGCCTACCCATTAAGCCACCGATAGTCAATTTAAATTGTTACCGAAACCGATCCACGACTAAATTGCTGTTCTGCAATGAATAAGTTTTTGGTAAATTAATTTGCAATAGCCGCCACACTGGCAACATTGCTAACAGAATGCTCCCACGCACAAGCAATTTACTTTACATAAGCTTCACGTGAACCGGAAGTATCCGGTTGTACCGACAGCTGATCGGCCAATTAACGCCTGTGATGAGGGCTGACATCTGACGGACACCACATCCTAACATACTATCATGTATCAGCGCGTTCTGGACTAATGGTTACTTTGATATATGGGACGAATAATTTGACAGATCCAGCAAAAAGGCCATTGTCTCTATCAAACGAAACATAGATGATACATACCTACCTGTATTGTAAACAAAAGATGGTCGCTTGTTATTGTAATCTAAACCTATTTGCAACAATATAAGAAATAAGAAAAAAAGAAGATAAGCGTAAAAATAAGTCTACATGTCGCAAGTCAAGCAACTAAAAACTTTCTATTATCTAATTACTATAATTATGTTTCTACTGAAAGACAATAAATAATTACGCAAAATGGCTAATATTTTAATTATCTTTCTAAATTAAAGTGCACATTTTTGAACTAGGTCATAAATTATTGCGATTTATTATAACTGTACATGATTTTAGTTTTAGTTACATTTTAGTTTTTACATTGTTTACTAAAATTTCAATTCAGATATTCAAACTGCTTATCGAAAAATTGTAATTGAGCTTTTTTAGCCGTTTTCAAACAAAATTAAAAAGAGCTGACTCACTTTGGCAAAACTTTCAGGCGAATTTCATTAATATCTCAAATCTGTTACATATTGATGAGCTCCTGGTAACGTAGTCGACTAAAGGTAAGATAGTTAAATCTGCATTCAAATACTATTCAGGATAATCCTAAAACAATTGTTCCTTACGGGGGAAAGAGCGAACATTACCAGAGTAGGTACCTACTTGTAAAATACGCGGTAGGTGGACTCTACATACTGTAAATAAAGTACCTATATGGTGGAAAGATTTTGTACCTTCAAAATTACTAGGTATTAAGATTTTTGCAAGGAACATCGTGTCCCGTACTAACTCAATCAGCTGACCGCGCGGTTTTTTATGATATAGTGCATAATTTTCCAACAACAATTTATTTTAGTTTTCTATGTCTATTTTTTTAAAGAATATGTTTTATCTTTAGCATCGTCAATATTTCGTATGTACATTTCGAACGCAGGTGTTTTAGTTGGAAAGTACAAAAGTAATGAAACCTTGAAGTAACAGCTGTTTACGTTGTCAACTGATAAATTTAGATGTCATCCATTTCCATCTGTGTGCGAAAATCTTAAACGTCTAAGGAATTGTAAACTTCATACAGGAACATAATTACACAACATCATTGCAAATACAGACTTCAGCGAGCAACTCCTGCGACCATTCCCCAGCATTCCGTTCAGAAAAGCCTTTATGGTATCCCTTTCAGACCTTTTTGCGGAATTTCATTAAGGACAGAGATATATTTTTGGATGCCATATACGAGTAGAAGATCTTCTCATGCTGTTTCTAGCTAGAACTATCTCCATTCATTTTGTATCGTCATTAATTGTCATCAGATTCATCAGATAAATTGGTTATTAAAGAAAATAGTTAAATAATATACGAAGGATAACAAGAGAGGAAGTAAAATGAAACAAAATCAAGATAAATTCCTGAAATTTTCAATAATTTGGTATTTTTCCACTAACAACCTTTGAAGTGAACCCGAATAAATTTATTCTGAAAGCGTTTTCTCGATGTAGAATGAAATAATCCCATTGTTGTGATGGTCTTTGATGATGTAATAATCCTTCAAGTATCCGTCGCTGAGCAGTATTGATAGCTCGCGATAATCTAAGGCTCGTCCAGCCTTTAGACTAATTCACACAGGGATCCGTAAGAAGCAAAAAAAATGGTAATTCAAATAAGAACGTATTTAATGAATTATCATACTAATAATATCGTGATATATTTTAAAAATTTAAAGTTGTATTTAACTTGTTAGTTAGGAGTGATTTATTGGTTTGCCCTTTTCTCGACGACGTTGCATAAAAATAATTTATAGCCTAAACGTTATAGTGCCACAGACTACTTTTTACGGAAAATATCGCATTACCACCATTGACTTACAAATCAATATTTCTAATTCAATGATTCCCACATAAAAACTTAAATACAACACACACTTCCGATTGACAGATATCTACCGACTTCTACATATCATCACGCATTTCATACGGGTAATCTCGAGCGATCATAATTATTCTCAAGTACAAATAAAACTAAAAGCTCGTAGAAGATTTTATTACATTTTCAGTTCTAATAAAAATCATTGGACGGAACCACAAAGATATTTTTTGTGCTAAAAATACGAAGTGTCTTCTTTCCTTTTCTCTGGAGAAGGTCGTCGGCGATGATAGATAGCGGCTTTGTTCTTGCAAATTGAGATGCCCCGCTGAGCCCGCTACTCAAAGCACAGAAAAAATACCCAATATTATAAGTACAAAGTATAGGTATACCTACCTGTTGTATACAACACCGTCCTAAGCCCGTACTAAGCTTAGCTAGACTTTGCAAACTCTAAGAAAAAACATAGAAATATAGAAGAATATTTTTATTTGTCATATTTCTTCTAAAAACTAAATGAAAAAATAAAAAGAACAAATAAAAAGTAACAACGACAACGGTAAATATAATAAAAAAGAAAACTTCAGGATTCGACCTCGAGACCTTAGTCTTCTTAGTCACGCAGTTTCCCGACTAAGCTAATGTTACGATATCTGAGACGGTGAAATTTCTTATCTCTTCTAACGATATTGCGTTGCTATTTTTTAATGCCTGAAAACACGGGAAAACAATTTTCACTAAGAATGAAACCTAGCTAGATCGATTTATCGCCCCCGAGACTCCCTATATACCAAATTTTATTGAAATTGTTGCAGCCGTTTCAGAGATTCTTTTTATATAGATATATACAAGAATTGCTCGTAGAACTAAGTAAATGAAAAAATAAATAATAACAACGACGACGACGGTAAGTAATAAATAAAAAAACATACCTATAAAAATTGCTCTATCTGTTGCAAAAAATTTAGACCACGAAAAAATAAGGTACTAAATAAGAAATTTTTATTTGTCATTTTTTGTATTTAAATAACTAAATGAAAGAATTAAAAAGTTAAAAACAAACAAAAAAAGGAACATGAACAAAAAAATAAAAAAGCACATTCATGTGGATTCTGTCGTCTGACCTTCGGTTTCATTGCCTCCCGGTTCCCCAACAGAGCCACCGCGTCGTTATAGATAGCGGCGAAATTAACCTTCTCTTTTAATGATATGGCGTACAAATTCTTTTAAGCCCGAAAACATGGGGAAATCCTGTCTTACTAAAAACTAAAACTAGCTAGATCGATTTATCGCCCTCGAGGCCCCCTATATACTAAATTTCATCGAAATCGTAGCAGCCGTTTCCGAGATTCTCATTATATATATATATATATATATAGGTATATACAAGAATTGCTCGAGTATTAGATACAGTCTCTTTATACCCTATAACAAATAGTTCCATAAGACTTTTCTAGTAACGATACATAAATAGATTCCATTTAGCGTAAAGTTCTCATGGAAAACACTTTAAAAGCATAGTCAGTAGTTTTAGTCACAATAAATAATATTACAAGTAGTTCTATTCTTTTAATATTACCGGACGATTTTATATAAAATGAATAAAGTAAAACGTTTTAAAAGGACTGGTGAATTTCAACGAAAAGTGCAAAAATATTGAAACGCTCGAAAACCAAGTACTTGGTTTCTTAGTTTCTATCTGACATTTCATAGAAATGAACCGAACGTATCAAGTACACAATTGGAACTCATTAGTTCCAATCCAATCTAACCTACGCTGCAGACTACAACAACTGCCGACTGTACATGTAACTGCCGCGGTGTTCGATATATCTTTTTTAAATACCTAATCTCAGTACCACACAGAAATCTGGTATACCACTGCGGTCGTTTGCACCGTGGTGTGGGGCGCCACCTACATCTTACTTAGCTACAGACTTATTAGGCCACGAAAATACATTGCTAATAATAAGCATCCTTACCTTTTTCCTGGCTGATTTGTTGCGTAAAACACTTCACCTTATAAATTTGACAACATAGCTCTTTAAAAAGTTTAGTGATACTGTGAATAAAACAAATATTTTACAAACATTGCGTTCTATAGATGACCACAAAAGCATCATAAGACCTGTCACTCTTTCATTAGAATCAGTAAACTTAAGAAAGTATATTCAATCTAATAGTATTTTATAGCTATTCTATTCATTAAACTATAGAAAGATTGCTCTTATCAATGTTATAACAAAAACTTATTAACCTTATCGCCATTTTTATTTTATAATCGGGTTGTAATAATTGTAAACAACAAATTACGTCGTTTTTATTACAAAAATTGAGACAAGTTTTGTGAAAAAGAGCATTGAATGTGTAACAATAACATATATTATAGTGAGTTCCCTTGATTAAGTCAGTTTTCTACAGTGGACAGGAAAAAAGGTAAATATATTTTCATGGTTATATTAAATATACTTGTTTAAATCTGTAAAATAGAGCCGGCGCGTTAGTTTTCATACAGTTTTTCATTATCTTTCACGATATAGTTAAACCCGCACGTCCATTCGGGTATTACATAATAGTCAATCGATAAAACAGAATACCTAAGTACTCGAAAACGTAAGGAATACAAGTATCAACGCCATGCTTTAATAAAAATGTTTAACTTGTCAATAGTACGCCATCATAGCATATTATCAATCTGTTTTATAATAGTTTGATCTTATTTTTTATTAGCTTTAGTTACTTTGGTGTTGTGATTGCATCACTAAGAACAGCTGCCATGCCTTTATATTGTCTTGAGACTATCTACAAAACTAATTCATGCTCTAAAAATTGTTTAGTAGAATTCGAATAGGGTTTTTTGAGAAAGAAGATAAGATACCACTCTTAACTCCATCTACAGACGAACTCACTCTCTCTCTCTCTCAAGGCACTCTTATTGCTGACTATAAGGTTGTGCCCACTTTTACTAAACTGTATATATAAGCGTTCTAGGAGATATCTTGAGGGATGAAATGCTCTTAAGGTAGACAGTCGAACTAAATTCTACAAGATAACGTATAACCCTTATTTAGATAAAGATGTGCTCCTTGGGAGTAAACCTTCCTTTACGAAATGTGCCTATATCACTAATTGAAACCCTTCTTATGAATAGATAAGTCTTTGACGGTTTCAAATAGTAGTATAAGCTACAAAACATACATAAATACAAGGGTATTCTCTTAATCTATTTCAACCAAAGCTAAAATGACTGTATATCTTATTTTTTTGTCTAAAATAATGTTACATAACTCTGAGGTTTTCAATAAAGGTGAAGATGTCGACCTTGATTTGGAGGCGACTTTACCATCTAAAAAACGAAGCATAATATATTGCGTTCTTAACATTCTTGCAAACAAAATCAAGCAAAACACAAGTCACCACCTTTTTCACTGTTTTGTAGTTTTTTTTCTCTATATAATATCAGAAGACAACAAACACAAGAAATCTGGTACTATTTCGCCTCTAGCGCAAGGAGTTTCCGCCATTAAATTTACTGGCTACAAATATTTCGTGTTGTGCACAGTTCTCTACAGAGCTGGCTTCAGTAAGTTAAAACTTAAGTTGGTGCTAGTAGGTACATAATTTATGGTTATGTTCGAGTACAATATATAGCAAGTCGCTGATTTCAGCTCTTCCTCCAAACACTAGCTGGAAGTTTATTAGTATAAATCATCGTTTCAACAAGTCTACATAATCTCGATGGTTGATTCAGATCGCTTATTTCCTACGTTAAAATACAGTACTTAATGCGATTAAAACAACAATTCGATAAATAGATAAAAATCGCGCAAGCCCACATAGTAACTTTATTTATATTTATTTTATTTTTCGAATTATTTCATCCTGACTTAGTCTTACTTTTGTTTTTTCAGAATATACATAATGTAAGCGCCCCAAAATTTTTGGTACTTATAAAATTTTGAAATATTATGTTCCTAGAAAAGCCGCCTACCATACCACCAGCTTAGCCTACCATGGGCAACATAATTATTGTGCCAAATACTTAACTAATACTTAACCTAATGGTTGACCCAATTTATTTGCCAGAATATCTCAATCCGATCCTGTGTTTAACAAATAGGTGCAAAAAGACGAAAGAAACGTCATCCCGATTTCCGGTTTCATGTGTCACGCATAACCTCAGAGGAACAAAAGACGGTCATTTCGCCAAGGAGACGCGCGTCAGAAATCTTTGCGCTTAACGACTCTGCATCTGCATAACAATAGTATGACAGACAGCTCATAAAACAAGCACGAAATAAGAAAAAGTAATATTAATTTACTAAGAACGTCGGTAGTGTAGTAGCATGGCTGGTAAGTTTGATTGGAAAACCCCATAAATGTATTTCGAATTTCAAATACGTTACGTTACGTTTATACGTTACGTTACGTTTCGTTTATTCCACGTTTTTACAGAGAAAGGCAAGATCGTAAAGAAATCTGCACAAACCTAAGAAGAAATTCAAAGGTTGTATATGTTGTGATCTGATTCGTACTGGACAAGCATGGTCGACTAACTACGGCCTGATCACCTTAATTCAGGATCAAGCCTATTTAGAAACGTATGTGAGCTGACGACAAAAGCACATTTATTTTGATTGAGGACAAAATAAATTTAAGAGATTTTACCCATTATAATAAGAGTTTAAGTTAAGAATATTATTTTGTTTATGGCAATGTTCGTAGTAAACACACAGAATTTCTTCTTCAGGTACCCAATTCTAGGTTAGTTAAGCTCCCGCGTTAATTTACCAAGTTTCTGGGTTTCGCTGAACTTCTGCAGAGCTGGAGACTGGGTACATAAAATACAGTAAAAACATCGCGAGAACCCGCGCATTTTCGTAAACTTTGAGAACCTGTACGTAAACTGAAACTTATTTGCAGAGCCACGTTTCAATTTGGATACGAGTTTCTCTTAGCCAATGTAATTGAAATCTGAGAAAAGATTATATTGGATTGAACGTGAAACCGATAATATGTAATAAGAATAAAATTGTATTCACGAAACTTGATAGAATATTGGCAATATTTCAAGCTGGCATTGAACTCTCATATCAAAATCTAACAAAAATATTTTTGTTTTACTTTCATACTTACTTATATTTAGTGGGTAGTGGTTAAGCAGGGCCTCACAGGATCGATCTCAATATTTTATGATCTCATTAATCTAGCACTGAGTACTATGTAACAGTAAGACGCGTCGCTCCTAGGCAATATTGCCTGACAGGCAGACAGTTCACAGGTGAGTGAGGGTGAATCCAAGTACAAATTGCTGATGAATCCTTTTTAAAAATATGTCTCTCTTTAAGTTGTTCAAGCCCGCAATGGTAAATGTACTGAAGGTTTCGGAAGAAGGAAATAGAAGTGAGTGGAGCCAAATTCTATAATTTGGTCACATGCAAACTTATTCACATAAAACAAGCAACTCGCAGGAATATCAAATTTTTACTTGTTGAAAACCAACAACAAAATATGATATTTTGATGTTGGTTTTGTATACCAGTAACCGTAGAGAAATAATTTACTTTTTGAATGCTAGTAACATTATTTAGTTTTTTTTTTAAAGTTGAGTTTTAGTCTTAAAATCATCAAATCAAATCAACGGCCCGTTACAGACCACTGCTGGACTATGAGCCTCCTCCACTTAAGTGGAGGGTTTTGCCATAATCTCCACGCTTGGCAGGCGGGTTGGAGATTGCAGATTAAGAGGTTACTGTATCAGAGAGCGCTGCTGCCCGTTCCCTGTTCAATGTGTAGTCCCTAAGTCGCCTCTCTTAAAATATATCTTATAAAAATAATATTTTTTTACTAATACGTTGAAAAGAACGTAAAAGGTGTCGTAAGAGGATTATTTAATAGAATTTCAAAGTATTTCATACCTACCTATAGCAGAATTGTGTTTAGGATTTTTCACAAGTTGATAAGATCATCCGATAAACGAAATATCTTACATGTTATATTTTATAGCATCAGCGAAACGACAACATGAACAGAAACTTTGGTCTTGATATTTACGTGTCGGATTAAAACAGGCGGCTTTACGTCAGTCTCTCTAGGGATTAATACATAGTACACTTTGTCGGTTATACTGTAGCTAGCACTGATATAAAAATATCGATAAATATATTACAAAAGCGTTAACGATAACGATAGAATAAAACGATATAATGTTAATTTAATACCTACCATTAAATTAACATTATATCGTTAGTCTCTTTACGGGTTTTTATTTAAACAGACTAAAAGCGGCTTCTTCTTCGTCTAAAATCGGATGCCCTCTTTTGTTGCAGTACTAGTTTACTATCGCAACTCAGCATTGTATATCTAGTTAGTCTCAAGAGGCTTTAATTTAACCTATATGTCATTTAGGCTGATCATTTTCTCGTAGGTATTCGTAACATAAAAAATATAATTAGGTATGATTAATTTGCAAAACTTAACAAAAGTAGCAATAGAAGTGTCACCAAAGCAGAAATTCCCGAACCTCCTGCATATAGGAAGCCTGCAGTCCAACGTGCTTAATAAGACTATGTAATGCACTAATGAACTCTTCGGCCGCATCGGAGGAACGTGCTAGGCACCATAATGGCGACCGCTACGTGACGGCAAAGGCTTTCAGTATTCATCGCAGTTTTATTTTTTGCAACCTACTTACCGACTATTAAAACGTGTCGATGAAAAGTATCTGCAAGTGCAGTTCAAATTTCGTTTGCGTTGGTAAACATTGGTGTTAAAAATTAATAACTTAATTATTGCCTAAATTTGCATGTTTGCAACAAGTGTGTGTGTGTGTGTGTGTGTGTGTTTTCGTGGAGAAGAACCTGCGGAAGAAACTCTAAAAGGTTTGCATATATTACTAACGAATAAAAAAAAATTAACAACAACTTTTGTGATATCTAAAACTCGTCAAAACCACAGTTTTAAAAAACATCGTTGTATCGAGGACAGCACGCATTCTCGGTACGTTTACCAGCTATTGGAAAATATACCTTCTATTTCACACGTTACTTAGAATATGACTGCCATATCATTATAAAAATAGCAATGGTGAACATGTGGATAAGAAAGCATCAGTAAATAATAACAATTCTGAGGAAGGTAACAAAAAGAATATTCTAGTACTTTCCATATGCAATAAAAATCCATCAACATCACAAGCTACTTAATTAACCCAAATTCGTCCTATACTAGTTTGAAGGAAAAGCTAAGGATAATAACGTGGGTATTGACTTTTACAGCGCAAATAATTACAGCGGTGAAATATTTGGTCTTGTGGTATTTGCAAGTCAAAGTAGGGCCGCGGGCGTTGTTTATCTATACTTGCTACACAATGTTCCAACCTTACACGAAAATAAAGATGTTTACGGGCTTTTAATAACATCTTGGGAACATGGTAATATTGCTCTAAGGTTAATCTACATCAACGTAGACAAATGATAATAAAATAAGGCTAAAATAGTTGATGCGAGTGGATAGGTATTAAAATACAAGAAAATAGGAAAAGTAGAATTATTTAATACCTATTATTTTGCAAATAACTAGGTACTTAAACTCACGCTCGATCCGTGGCCCCACTTCTTTGTCCCACCGGTGGGAAAAAAAAATTGTGGTCCCACCAGATACACACCTGGCTATTTTGCAAGCGTTCTCAGAGCGTTTTCAGAGCGACGACTAAGTGTTTAGAACTAAGAAATAAAATGCCCACGTTTTTATGTTCAACCATTCTTTTGTTAGTCCCCCATAGAAATCGACTAAGTCTATCTTTAATGAGCCGTAGCGAAGCGACCATAGTATTTTTATATAATTATCTGATTTTAGATTAATTTAATTTTAGAGCGTCGTCGGTGGTCTAGTGGCTAGGCCCGCTGCCTCCCGTCCGGGAAGCGCGGGTTCGATCCCCACCACGTACCAATGTGTTTTCGAATTTCGAATTCATATGCTCGTTTTTTCGGCGCTCTTCGGACTAAAGCCTAATCGCCCTAATTCAGGGTAGGCTCAAGCCCCTCGGTGGGGACGTATATGAACTATTGATAATCATCTAATTTTAAATGTCTTTAAGCGTCTCGTAATATTGATGATGTATGACTTCCACATGATGCACGTCACACTACCATCGTTTAGTACAACGACGCACATCTCCAGCCAAATTACCATATTAGGGACCCGCGGGGCAGCTAGGAGTAATGATAATAGCGGGAAGCTATGTTTGTTAGGGAAATAGGCGCGCTAGTGGAGAAAGATGTGAAATAAAGATAGATGAACCACTTTTCTCGAAACAGCGTCGAGGCAAAGTTAGAAATGTTTATAATCGTTTACTCTAACATTAGTAATAATTGGAATAGAGTAACAAGAAATTTCCAGGATTTTACAACCCTGCTTGCCGATTTTACACACCTGCTTTTTCATAGCTACATATTATGTAGCTTTATTTATAATTTTACACACTGTATAGTTAAGGTGATCCAAGCGGAAATGCCATTAGCCCATTACATTTTAATATCTCTGTATTTTTTAACTGTTTTTTTTTCCCTCCACACAAGCTAAAACTTGGTCTTACCTTTGTTTCAAATCAGGAAGTTTTCTCGATATAAGCTTTCCTTGTTTATTGGAATGGTACACGTTATTTTTGAAAGCTTCCTTGAGAATTTTAAGCAGATTTTTTAGCATTCTAATCTTTTCGGGCCAAACTTTGTAAATTCGATACTTGGTGGATTATAAGGATTTTCGTTTACCCAGTGTGTTATCTCGTGGAGATACTAAGCATTTTGATAGGTTTAGCAGAGGCAGTGCAGAACCTATACAGATACAATATCTCTAACCAAACTAATGGTTACCCATTACATGTATCTATTAGGCTATAAATCAATTTGTCCATTTAGTATGTACACGCACTTAGCCAGAGAGTGTAAAGCGTTAAATCAAAGCTCAGATGCTTTTGAGAACCGACCAGCCGTCTGATTTTCAGCATCTATTCGTTTAGAAACATCTTTTTTCACACCTATCTGAAGACTAATATCATGTCCATTTGACGGCCCCTTAGCCTAGTTGGTAGTACGCCTGCCTACGAAGCACAGGATTGCGGGTTCGAATCCCGCCAAGGGCAAACATTCATGTGACTTATGTTGTGTTTGCCTTGTGTCTGTATGTTGTCTATCTATAATGTATGCATTTATCTATTTAAGTAATGTATATTAGCTGACGGATACCCATAGTACAAGCTTTGCTTAGTTTGGGATCAGATGGCCGTGTGTGTGATGTCCCCACATATATTTATATTCATATTTTATCCTCCTATCGGAGGTTTTTTCAAAAACCCATTAATGCCCTGTTTAGTCTGTTGCTATGCATAAAATGGTGAGGTACTATATATATATATATATAGATACTTTCTTCCCTTGTAGGACAAATTACTGTATATTTCTTTTGTTTAGCAAGTAAACGGGGAGCAAATTTAATAAGGGCAGGCTGTTGATCTCGTAGTAAGATTTCCTCGGACGCGCGTCTCCCTCGGCCTCGCAACGTATTGAGATGCTGGATGCGACGAGCAAGCTGCCTTATTTCACATTCCGAATGGAGCTCTATGTAAAGCTGCTTTATTTCGAATTCTGCACAAAATTCAATATCATTGTTTTCAGTGACGAAATTTAGGAAAATGCGAGCTCGCGACCTGGTCGGACTTAACTTAACTTTGGCTCTCAGTTGTTTAGAATTCAAGTACTACCTTACAATTACTGTTTTTACTTTTGTAATTACTGTATATTTTCGTCTGTGTGCAATAACACTGTATTTCTGAAATAACATAAATATTTTCGAAGGCACAGGCAAAGTTTTGCCTGTTTTTGCTTTTTGATTTATTTTTTGGCAGGCAGGCTTTTTATATTGAAGTTTCTTATAACTTTATTGCATTGCTAATCCAATATCATTCTGCTTAGAGCTTTTATAACTGTTTGAATGAAAAACTTTTTTTACGCCTACTCTTTTGCTGTTATAAAGTGTTACAAGCCGCTGAAAATATTAGCCCAACGCGAATAAGATTGTAACGTCGCGTCGTCATGTCACGGGGTAGGCTGCTCACATCGCATCTGGCGCGCTGGCAGCCTGGAACGGCCCGATCGACCATTACGTAGATTGCCCTCCGCCATTCGGTAAACACTAGAGGCCTGGAATTCCTCTATTTTTTGTCAATTTCCCGCGAGTCTTTCCATAAGTCTCTCGTATGAAGTTTTGACAGCATTTTTTCCTTTCGGACCTACGTTTCTTCTTCTCAAAGAATAATATATTATTCCGCTATGTTTGAATATTGCTAAATCTTTGGGTGAGAACCACGAAAGAAACAACTTATTAAATGGTTAAATAGTAATTAGATGACGTATCCAACAAACAAAATAATACTAAACATTACCCTACGAGGAGCTTCGGCCGCCTACGTAACCGCAGTTTCGTAACTGGTTTCGATGAAGGAAATTTTATTCCTTGTACGTAACTGGTTTCGATGGAGGAGAGGCGCATTGCGCCTACAAATAATTTGCATTTACAAATTCAACTTAAGTATTTTTATGATTTGAAAGCCTTTGATATTTGCGTCAATTTCATACAGAATAGTTTTAAATTTTGGTCAGGCTTATCGTAAGCTTAATATAAATACCTACACTATCTATGCAATGCAACTAAATATTTAGTATTAGGTGACATTATACTCAGCAACAGCTACGAGCAATAGCGCTAGTTGCATAATATTGTATATTGACCCGAACATAACTAAGTTAGCGAGTCCACACGATGCAGGATTGGCAACCGAATTAATTGACCACGACGGAACTAATTTGTAGCTCGTGCTAGTAATTTCTCCACAGGTTAAACATGATGAAAACTGTTAAACTTAATATGAGTATTGTCAGTTATTTTGTTGTTTTGCGTTAACAAAACCATGAAAGAGGAGGCCATGAAACTGACATTAGTATGAAAACTCAAAACTTTTATAATTAAAAAAAATATCAGTTCATCAGATCCAGTGGTCTGCTGATCAGTTTCATGAAAATTTCTAGATCAAAAGCTGTTTATTTTTATGGACTGTGCTACCATGTGAAAGGTTCGCATTATTTAAAAGTTGCGTTTTGTAATGTTTCCCTTTTCGTTAAACCTGCTTAAACAATTGAATTGATTTCATACTATTTTCTAAATTGAAGACTAGAATCAATTGAAGTCGATTAAACTCACTTAACTTTATTTCATCGTATTAAATTCACTAATACGGTAACCATCCAATTCTTATTCACTTGCCTACATTTAGTTCACCGATCTCTTCATAAAGACTTTTGATCTCGTGGGATAAAGTTACAAAAGCGTGAAAGAAATGGAAGTAAACGTTTTCAATTTCATGGTTCAATGCTCTCTGTCGGGAAGTGCCTTCTTGTTAACAAGGTTGTAATTTAAGTCGAAACACCAAGCGCTACGAGTACTTACATACTTTCTATCTTAATTTTTTTTCAACTATACATAATACATATACATAATTTCAAGTGAGTTATCATCTAAACCACACATGTCAGTCATTTTTATTTACTGCTGCGCTAAAATAAACAAGTTTTCTTTACCTAACAAAGTTTACCGAATGGCCAAATTTTCTCGTTGCAGGGGCTTGGAAAATCCCTATTGTTGTTTTGTTTGTTTTAACTTGTTAAAACTGCCACGTTCCGCCAGTAAAGAGCAAAAAAGGCAAAACGGCAAAAGCCACAGCCCGCTGCATATCTGACGCAAAATTGTTGTATTTTCGAACAAACAATTTGTTTAATATTTTGTGTGTCTGTGACAGAAAAGGCGACAGCATCGATATTCACTGCAGATTTTAGAACATTTGTGGTTCTGAATAATTTAACAAACACAGCATTGGTTAATGCGCATTTAGTAAACTCGCCAATAGTAAGTAAGTATCGTTCGATTTCAGTAGAGCACGGTTCTGCCCTTATAATGTGTTAATTTGTATTACTTCCGCGTTTTCAACCTTGGGGTTCAATGTTCCGGAAGTTCGACAGGGATGATACTGGGAGATAAAGTCAGAGAGCCTCCGCTAAAGGGGTTTGTAAAACATTGGCCGAACGAACTTTCTGCATTGCAGGGAATTTCTAACGACCTTTATCAGTTATGTTATTAAACCAAACAAACCTAAATATGGAACCAACTAACTATGAATGAAGTTGCTTCGGTCCACTATTGTATTTGTGACTTTTGTACTCATAGAGCTCAATTTCTCAAATTCTGTACTAATAAGTATATTAATTAGTAATTTTACAACAATGATAATATAGATATTTGACACGTTTTTTAACCGGCAGCACTCAAAAAACATTTTTTTATTTATATGTTTAATATGAATTTTTAAACTCAATTCTGTCGCAGATTTTCTAGAGATTACTTACTGGATGTTACAAAATAATATTGCGACATTATTATGAACTTGGACTTATAAATCATAATAAAAATAAGTATCTACAGTAAATGTGTGTGCGTTCATAATTTCTCATCTGTGAGACTGTAATATTTTCCGAAATGGCTTATGGTGTGTATGAATGTAATGAAATTATAGAGTACCGCCGAAACTCAATTATCTGTGGCTGGGTTATCTGTGTCTTGTAATATTGTCATGCGGTACACACATCGCGTCATTTAATTATAAAAAAAAACAGGTTTATTGGGCAGTTAACATGTATAATATCATAGCATCGTTACTTTTATAAATTGTAATTTGTAACCTAGGTTTCATTATGTACACTTTAATTACTTTAGACGATATAAAAACGTATACGGTTTACAAAAACGTAAAAAAACGAAAAAAACTTAAGTGTTGTCAATAAATTGTCATTATTACGTGCGCTTTTTTTATGTCACAAAATGTGCGCAACACAATAATAACGTTATTCAAATATAAGTTGTGAATGATTTGACTTACGTAAACACATATTACGTGTCGAGTACCACTAATATAATATTTGTTAGACAAGTTTAAACCTACCCTCAAATTAGATTCACCAATGATAATATATATAGGACAATTTTTTTTTATTGTCATCCTTACACTTAGAGCACACTTAGGGTAGGTTTGAACCCATCGATAACACGAGAGTCCATTGTAACGTGTGCGTAAAATTATGAAAAACGTGACATTTTCTTTCCCTTTTTCTTGTTTTATTTCCGAGAAGTTGCCCAATTCCCAGGCCCCATGAAACTGACGTGTCATAACAAGCTAGTTAGGGCGGGCACATGCCTCGTTCGCAGCGGATATTGTACTGCCCAAGGTGTCCTGTAACTATAATATTAGTTCATGGAAACACGCTACAAATGATTATTAGATAGGTAGGGATAACGCTACTCCGTAATGAAGACAGTATCCATCTACCACTGAACATTATCTTTGGCACGCACAATCGCACAGGATTTTGATTTTGGCTTTAAAATTATAACCTGTTTTTGGAAAGTCTTAAAATAAATAAATACCTACAACTGGAGGTTTTTAAGTAACATTGACTAATAAAATGGAAGGAAATAATATAGGTACTTTGAATTGATGCAAGATTGACTGTTTAATTTATATTTTTATATTTGCAAGTATAGATTGTTTTACGAGACGGTCCAAATATGAATCAGCGCTAAAGCATTCGAAACAGTTTTGTTTCCTATTTATTCAAACATTCAAATAATTCCAAAACTTCTAATATATTGACTGCCAGTACGCCAGTAATATGTCGCCAGCATTACCTAAAGAGGTTTAGGACTATAGGTATTATTAGGTATGTACTCATACCTAACACATTGCATCGCACCCTTTAAACACTGGGCACCAGCACCTCTACAAAACTGAAGCTTATCTTACCAAAAACCGCTTATTTTGATTTATTTCCCTTATAGTGGTTAATTAATTGCGTGCTTTTCCTTCTTATTTTCAGATTTAAAAATTTTGCTAAGCAATATACCTAAATCGTATTCTTTTCCGTTCTAAGTCAGTAGAAAAAAGCACATGACGGTGTGATAGTCGGATATTGTAACAACGTTAATGAACAATAAATTGTGTGTTTATTGCATTAGGGTGTTCTCATGAGACGTTTACGATTTCTGTAATGTATTATGACACCGCCATATTACAAGTAAAATGTTTAGTATCTTATATTTTTTTTTGTGTTAACTTATCTAGAAGTAAAATATCATTACTATACAGGGTCCACCCTAAATGCAAGTATTAATCTATGAATGCAGTATTTCTTGTCAAATCGATGGCATAGTTCATTATAACAGATCTCTCTATTTTCAGAGATTCCCATTGTGACCCAACTAAATGGGCCGCCCTGTATATTAAAAATGCAATGATATAAACTTTTACTATGTTATTTACTAGTCAGTGCTAGGCCAAGATCTATGCTTTTCCAAAGCTTCCGTTGATTTTAGGAGATCAAAATAGAAATTAATACCCGCCTACCCAACAGTTTCTATTTAAAATAAAATAAAAACTATTTTATTGCCTTCACCAAAAACAGAACAATTACAAATGCAATACTGGGTAGGAACAAGTTTGGCAAAAGGTACCAGTCTCAGCAAATGCTTGACATACAAGTATGCCTAGCGCTGGTTTTCAGACTGGCCCCACACGCAGATGGGTCGGTCACCTTTATGTTTGTAAAATTTAATAATCCTATATTACTTAGACTAAAGAATTATACCTATCAACCAAGCCTATGACAAAAGCACTATTTTCAAATTTACAATCTCAAGCTAAATAATAAAAATGATGAGACGATTGAGAATATGAGAGAAAAATTAGAGAGATTTCAAATAAGCAACAAAGTTTCAGACGTTTCAGGTTTGATTTATTCCAAATTCAGTTTTTCACTAATTACAAAAATATAAAAAATATACCTTCACGCAAAGAACGAAAGGTACTAGTACCTAAAATATAATACCTATATTAGGTATTTGTATATTCTTTACCCTAGCTACTATGAGCTGTAGCATTCTGCTTACATAGGTCGATCGACGACGTCGCACTCGATAAGAATAATCTCATTTCACATCACATCACACTAATATTGTAAAGGTATATTTCAAGGACCTATATTTTAGGATCAAGGTAGTGGATATGGTCCAGAAATGTAGCAAGCTGAAGTGGCAGTGGGCTGGCCACGTCTGTCGCAGAACCGATGAGCGTTGCAGCAGACGGGTTCTCGAATGGAGACCGCGTCTCGGGAAACGTAGTGTTCGCACACCCCCCTGCCAGGTGGACTGATGACCTGAAAAAAGTCGCTGGTGATGGCTGGATGAGGAAAGCGGGTGATCGTGCGCTTTGGCGTGCCCTTGGGGAGGCCTACAGCAGTGGACTGCAATAGGCTGATTGATTGATTGATTGATTGATATTCGTATATTTAGATGTTTACATGTTCGGATCTTTGTTCCGCTTTCACGCCTAAGCTGAACAGATTTGAATGTTTAGAATGAAGATACTTTGTACCCTGGAAAAAGTCTCACAAAACATGATCGTAACCGCGGGTTAACAGCTAGTTAGTTAAACTAGTAGCAAAGAATGCCATTTATGATATAAAATTTATGATACAACATGCTATATATTATGTATTTTTAAGGCAGGTAAGTAAATAGAACGTTTGATTCATCCAGTCTCCCATTGTCGCCTGTTGTAGCGATTTTTTTTCGTACACGAGGTAAAATCTTACTTTTGTAGGACACTCGGCTCCTAATGAGGCCGGCAACTCCCAAAGCAAGCTCGGCGGTCGTGAGGGAAATTCTGATAGCTGTAATTTATTTATCGTAAACTGGATAAATCCCGCCTCAACTGGATTTGGGGGGAACGAGTGGAAGAAAGTACTCGTAAGTATATTGTTTTTTGTTTACACGCACGTGTCGGACTTTGCACGAGATAAGAAAACAAATTAAAATGTTCTGTTATTATTTTCTACAAAAAACTAAAGACGATTGAGAAGCGACACGCTTCAGAAATCTTTGGTGCTACATGCAGACACGTGTAACGAGATGTTGTCGGTGAAATCGCCCTGTGTAAGAATCAAGTACCCTGTCCTTGTAATGATGATAATAATAAACAGCAAAATATAATAATTACGTAGTTAATACATTACACACTACTTACTTCCTAACCTACGAGTAAGATACGTAATACTGATAGTATTCGTAGTTCCTAAACACTTTTTATTATATGCGCGCAAATCAAATTATTTTGTGTAACATTTGTATTGGTATAATAAATTATTCAGGATGATAATAATATTTCGTTCAAACAGTAAACAAGCAACGTAGTAGAACCATCATTTTGTTTTTAATATCAAATTGATACAGTTTACATAACATAATTTTGCTGCCGTCGATAATGCTCGTTGGTTAATTAACATTTACATGAAAATATTAATTTAATTAATTAACTGTTGGAATACATTAGTGTTATATTAATCCATAAATATTGAAAATAAAATAAATCAACTTCCATTCATAGTCCATAACGATGTGGGTTGTAGCACTCATAGTTTGCCTCCATGGCCTGCTCTATCAAAATGGTGAAAATTTGTTTTACAAATATTACCTAGTCTGAACCTTTTGCTTTCCCGCAAGTCCACGTCTGCTATATTACCACTTTGGTATACATAGCAATTTTGTCAGTTAGAGAAAATCATATTGCTACAAATATACTTTAGAAAACTAACCACTTTTTTCTCATATTACGAGTTATTTTACATCAGTAGTACAATTTAATATCTGTTACTGATTTTCTATGGTTAAAACGTCGTCATTGTGTTTACATCTAGGTTCACCACGCGTTTGTTTTTCAGACGCTGCTGTTCTCAACTGGAGCAAATCTTATACATTGAAAGCCATACTCAGGATACCATCTGCTGACCTCAGCATACCCTACCAAGAATGGTACGTACCTCAACCCACCTATAACTTTTAACTGTTGTGTAAATAGTAGATACCCGTATGTACGCCAACCTATAATGGTCTTTAAAATTTATTATTTAAGATAAATAAAACATCAAGAATGTTATTAACATTAATAACTCCAGAGCGCATATTATAATACTCGTGTATTTACTAAAAACCCGCTCACGCACGATGCAATCTGAAGCACAACAGAAATTATGCGAAAGAAAATAAGCCCTACTACTCTATTTTCTTTCGCATAGTTTTCATCCCTTTCATTCGTACAGCAGATTGTATCGTGAGTTGGCACTTTTAAAATATTTTCGTATTGGTACTGATTCTAGAATTACTATTCTATTCTAGGGTTAATGGTGCTAGTAATAGGTCTAAAGTGGACTTCTATGAAGGGTTGACCAAATTGTACCGACAATGGAATGAAATTAACCAAACCTATGAATACTTTAAGGTACTGTTTATCGAATGTTTTACTTATATATTCGTACGCTTAATAATTGCCCGAGCGAGCGGGAAGCGCGAGCCAAGATTGCTTTTGTATGTCTGTCTGTCCGTTTGTTCTCCTCTGCAGGTCGCGTTTCTTAACCGATTTTGTGAGCAAGCTGTATAAATTAATATATTTTTTGTAGATTTGAAAATTTTAAACAATTACGGAGTTGTGAGGGTTGAAAACGTAAAACAATCGTAAATCAGCCATTTCAAAAAAGTATATGTAATGTCCTACCTACAGATCACAGAGCTACTAGTTTTATGATTATCAATGAATATAAAAGTATGATTCTATTCAATGCGTGTTTTCTTAAACTGAAAAAAGCTATAGATTTAAGTTTTAAGTGTTAAGTGGACATCCGTAATCAACTACGAGTAAAATGACATAACTAACTTTACGAATGTCGATATCGTAACTTATATTTTAATTCAATCACGTACGCTCAAAAGATTTAGATGAAATATGGCACACAGACATACAGACAAAGTACCGCAGCAAAATATTATTAATTATATTAAATCGAAAACCGCGAACGGACAGTTTTGTATCGAAAACAGAAATTCTGAATATAAAAATTATTACAGATTCATCCTGATAAGCCTGGCAAAACTGACAAAGAGGTGTGCAATAAAATACCTTCCGAAATAGCCGATTCTATAATTAAAGTTATTAATGGATATTTATTGATCAAGCAATGGACATACGTTGGTAAATATATTTCCTTTTTATTTTTTTAGGGAATTGCGCCCATCGGTATATGCAATGCTTTTTTGTTTGTAAGTTTCATACTCAATTCTAGCGATAATACGATAATTTAAATGTATTGTAAAATTTCTGAAGAAAGTAGGTATATTAGAAAGGTTCTTCGTTAAGTAATAATCTCTGATTTTCATTATTTTCAGGATCGGAAATGGTAAATAATATAAACACTCATAAATTCACTTACAAACATGTTTATACATACACTGTGTGGGTTGAATTTAAAAATAAGTCTCAAGGGGAAACACCAGTGCCGGTGAGGTGAGCATATTTTTAATATACTTTTTCCTTTTTCTCCACATTTTTCCAATAGTAATTAACCTAAAGACAAGTAATAATATACTTCTCATAAAAAAATCGAAACACCTTGCAAGTTAATGTTTTTTAAGGAATAACAGAAAAATTTGTAGGTATATATTGTATTGTATTGTTGAAAAGTATGTATATTGTGTGTGTATTCCTAAATATATTTTTCTGCTATTCCTTACAAAACATAAACTTGCAAGGTGTTTCGATTTTTTTATGAGAAGTATATATGTATTGTAGTCTAACAACTAAATTACGGTGTCATACGAATTTTTGAGACTGAAAATTATCAAAAATCCATTATTAATTATAATTAAAACTAAATAACATCTAACCTAATTTAACCTAACCTTCTTTAAAAAAATATCTTAATACATTTTCGTTAACCAGTTTTGTTATATCTTTTCATATTTTATCAAATCAATTGTTCTAATTTAGTTAGTACTCGTATAAATTAGAACGTAAGATGAGATGATGACGAGAGAAAACAGAAATATTTTTGTATGGCAGGTTTGTGTCTGAACTGATAGTTAGAAACATGTCTCAAGAACACTACCTTCACGATTATTTGTACTTTGACGACAGAAAACCCGACGTTCAAACATTACTGATGCCTTTATGTAAGTACGGTGATAACTACTGGCATTGCCCAATGAATGATAATCCAGAGAGTATAAAATTGATTATAGAGAAAACATCAACATAGAAAGAATGACATAATAAATCATAGGTCTTAAATATACAGGTATGCAATGCAACCCTTTACCGAAGACGACTCTACATAAGCCCATTGATATTATTTCAAAACCTTCTCCATCAGCCGCATTTGTTCGAAATAAAGAAGACATCAACAGGTAAAAATTGTATTTTTTTTCTAAGATGCCACAACTAGGAAATAAAATTATTGTTTTTGCAGGTATAAAACAAACCGAAACAATTGTGACACAACTAAAGATGAACTTTTGAAGAGAGCCATCAGTTTAAATAAACCAGCAACTATTCTAAACTTTCAAGATCAACAAGAGAAATCACTCGATATTCAACATTATCTTTCAACTTCTTGTAAGTACCTAAAGTTAAACATTTAAAAAGTCATTGCGGTATTATGTATATATATCTTTAGACGATCAGCGGAGTTTTGTTTTAACTATATTTTCCGGCATACCTACTCCAAATGTCGAAAGAGGAGGAACTATCTATCAGATCAAATCTAATTATAATCTTACTTTAATTAGAATATTGCAAATCATTATCTTTAAAACTTCATCTACCTTGCTCTCAGGTGAAAAATTGTTTTACAGCGCAATAAGAAGTTTTTCATCTTTGACGATGAAAAAGAGCTCTAATCTGTTACATTACATATAAATTACCGAAAAAACAACAAATATAGCTGCTAGCTACTATAATTTTATCATATAGGGTAAAATCAATCTAGCTAATTACGACCCACGCTTATCGAGTACATGATTAAACATTTTGAACACATTTTACTACTGAACTTATTAATTTAAAACTCGTTCATTAAATTACTGTATCGGATAACAAAATTTATCGATAACGTGTTGTTATAATATACCTTACTAAAGATTAAAAAGTATAAATAACCCTGAATTAGTTTTTTTAACTTATTTGGCCATTACCATGAAGTTTGTAGTGGTGGTATTGGTTTGTCTCATCGGAATTTTAAATTATGGTGGTAAGTAAGAGTATTTCATTCAATTCAAGCAGCTGGCAGAAGCCAACAGTGCAAAAATTTAAGCAGAATTTTTAAGTTTATGCAAAAATAAAATAAGCCTGGTGAAATAAAATATAAACTAACTAAGGCCTCTTGCGGTCAGACGCTGTCCTTTCAGCCACTTCTATCGTACTAGTATTTAATAAGTAACATCATCAACATCTACGGCCCGTTACAGTCCACTGCTGGACTATGAGCCTCCTCCACTTAAGTGGAGGGTTTTGCCATAATCTCCAAGCTTGGCAGGCGGGTTGGAGATCGCAGATTAAAAGGTTACTGTATCAGGTTACCGTTCCCTGTTCAATGTGTAGTCTCTAAGTCGTCTCTTACGACACCCACGGGAAGAGTAGGGGTTGGTAACAAATGTATTCTACTCTGCCGTCACCACACGGCTATTTGGCGGCATTAAATAAGTAACACCAAATAAATATAATATAATAAGTATTAATCTATGCAAAATTTCAATTTATATGTTTTAGATGCAACTGGAGGCACATTCCAATGGAGCAAGAGTTACACTTTGAAAGCGGTCCTTACTGTACCGGGTGCGAACATCACCGAGCCCTACCAAGTGTGGTAAGTTCATTTTATTTTACACAAACCCCATAGCCGACATTTCCCCCGCAGAAAAATATCTTGCTGGGTCCTAGTAAAATGTAAGAAATTATTGCCACACTTTACATACACTTTTTTTAAACTTCTGTTCATAAATGATTATTATTATTATTATGTTTGACTTACCATCATCTTGGGGCCAAAGCCAACACGTAGAGGCCCGTTTGTCAATTTTAATACCCGGCGATTATCCCTTCTGACGCGCGTCGCCTCGCGCTATCGTCTTTTGTTTCTCTGAGATTATCCCTGTATGCACTAACAGTAATGCACCCAAGGACAATCCCCGGTTAGTGTAGGACTATGATAAGATATGGGAACTAAGGGTTATTCACCCTTCGAGCTATAAGCTCTAACGACCCCACTCTGTACGGCCAATGAAGGCAAGCCAGAGGTGGGGATCTGTTCCTCGTCAGAGTTCACTCCGGCCGCTGGAGGGAGGAACAAGGTTCTCCCCGGAAGCACTCGGGTCCGTGGGGTCGCTACTCCCCAACAACTCGCTACAAGCTGCCCTGCGGGCTTATTATTATCATTTTTATTAGTCACCAAATTTTATATCAGCGACGAAACGCTGAGAAGATACTGTGTAATTGTGCATCATATTCATAATTAGAAAAAAGTCTTCATAGGAAATATTATTGTACGAGTATTACGTGTAACCTTTTTCATGATGGTCTACATTTTTTTACTATGGTAAATATCTCAGGTTGGATGGAGAAACAGGAAAATCAAAGGTGGACTTCTATCATGGAATGGACAAACTCTACAGAGAATACGACACTAAAGACGAAAAATATAAGTACTACAAGGTAGGTAACATCAAGAAGAATGGCATTAAAACTGCTGTCAAGCGGCCAGAATGGAGAGCCTTAGTAAAATCCAAACGGTGGTGTCATCAGTAGGACTGGCTCATTCTTAATATTAAATTATTTTGAAATGTGTTTATCGAATTCGCCACCATGTGGAATGGTTCTGTGTAGAAAATTAATACACAAATAACTGTAAATGCAGAATGAAACAAAAAAGGACTGGTTCTGTACTAATATAAATTCAGACTCAAAATTATTTATGATGTACAGTATCAGTGTATTGGTTCTTTTTAATTATTTATCAGTCTTAAAGTCGTTAAACAAAAAGGAAATTGTTATAAAAACTCATTCTAAGGCATTCATGCCATTCAGATTAGTGGACAGATTAGTGGATTGGTTCCATTCAGATTATTAAAATACAATATTGAATGAATCATTTAGTGATGTTACTGTATAAATTGAAAATTTGTGGACTGGTTCCTTTCTGCTAAATTATAGTATTCGTAACACTAGTAATACCAATAGCTACAGAGACAGTTCTTTCTTTTTGTTCGTTCAGATACACCCAGTATCAAATACTCACATGGAAAGCAATGAAGTATGTAACGAGGTGGACGCGAATGCCCCAGAAATTAAGACATACGCCCTTAACAGCTACCTACCTGTTAAACGCTGGACTTACGTTGGTATGATTATTTTGTGGAAAAATATAATTAATTGCATGCTTTAATTTTTAGTTTAAAATTTAAAATACGAACGAATTTAAATAAAGTAACTATTGCTAGAAGGTGAGAAGGGGGGTTGATATTATAAGTTGCACATTTTAAGTGTAAGTAATTGTAGATAATATAACGATTTGACAGTATACTATCCAAGATTTCGTCCTTTCTATATTTAACTCTTATAGGAGATGAACTTTTGAACGAAGCTGAAACCAAAAAGTTTGTTTATGAATATCCTGTAAAAGTGAACCAGAAGGAAGTTGGGAAAATAGTCTACTCCGTATGGGCCGATTTCAAACAAGGCGCTGCAGTTCCTGTCAGGTAAAATAAAAACAAATATTACCTTGTTGGAAGGATAATAAAATTATTGAATGCCTCTTATGCAACAGCTGCTTATTATTCTGTGCAAGTTGTAAAAGAAAGGGAGAAAACAGATATTCATTTATTTTTTTTAACAAATGAACCTCTGTTCATTGGACTATTCCAATGAGTAACAATTTTACAAAATTACAAATTGTTTGTAAATATCATTGCTTTAAGGTTCGTGTACGAAGTCAAAACTGAAACCAAAGTGCTGGATAACTTCCGTCACGATTACACATACTTTGATAATTCCAAACCAGATACAACTATCTTAGAAAAACCTTCAGGTATGTGATTTTAAATTTAAACTAGGCAAATCGACTCAGTTCTAAACCCATAAGGCGGTTTACAGGTGGTCGACTTCAGATGGTGGATATTTTCAGAGAGCACTCAGATCGTTACTAAAAAAACATGCTATTTAAACAGTTATTTAAAAGTAAGTGAAGAGTTTGTAAACAATATGCTCATCTGAGCCTACCCTGAATAAGAGCAACGACGCCCAGCCGCCTAGAAAAAGCTGTCCTTTGGCTTTTCCATATCAATCAATCAATCAGCCTATTGCAGTCTACTGCTGGACGTAGGCCTCCCCAAGGGCACGCCAAAGCGCACGGTCACCCGCTTTCCTTATCCAGCGACCTTCCTCAGCGGCTTTTCCATATACCATATACATATACAATTAAAGCATTCTTTTATTTGATTTATCAAAGGGTTAAATAGATATACTTAGGTATCTACCTGCCTGGTTTAAAGTTAAACTTACTTACAGCAAGCACTGCATGTACGTAATTGTGAAATTGGAATTCATTAAACTTAAACATAATTTATTTATGTTTCCTTTGAAGGTATGAATTGCAAGCCTCTCACTGTTGTATCGGTCCACGAGCCCATTGACCCTCTGATGGAGTATATCGAGCCTGATCTAGGACATTCTAGAGTGGAAAAGCTGTTTGATTGGTGAGTATAGAAGAAAATTGGATGTTCTTGTGTTATTATATCCAAGGCATACTCGTGTTCTAGACTAGTTCTCCCCCCACGGCTACGCTTGCGTTCTGTAACATTTACTTCGTGAGAGTAAAAAATACATTTTCATGTAGTGTCCTATGTGTTAATCCAGGGTAAAATAATTCATTCCACATTTCATCTAAATCCGTTGAGCGTACTTTAAGTGTAAAGGCGGAACAAACATCGAAATATATTTTCATATTTAATATTAGTGTGAAGTGTGATGTGATGTGATAATTATCGCGGGCGTAGCTGCAGGCTGACAGCGAGCCATATTCATAAAATATTTTTTTTGTTAGTTCGTCCTTCTTTCACGCTACGAAGCGACGCAATGAAAAATTATATTGCATCATCAACAGCTCATGTACCTCCCCACTGAAGGGCTCGAGCCCTCCCTGGGTTAGGGTACAATGCAGGTTTTGTTTATTTTTGCTCAAGAGCATCGTACAAACGTTGAATGTAAAAAACACATTGCTATGTGCCACGTAGTATACTTGGTGGGGGTCGAACCCGCGTCTCACGGATTGAACGTATAACGATTCTAGTCACATCGTTGATTTTGCATAGTACTCGTAGTTGGTAGTTAATAGACTCTGTAAAGTAGGCATAGCCGCCATGAGATACATCTATTTTGGACACAACCACAAAGTATTTTATTATGTTTTTTATATTTCTTACGCCAAGCAACTCTTCGTGTATTCGTTTATTTTACATTATTTGAAGTAAATAAACATGAATAGTCAATAAGCGTTCCGTTTGTTCAGGTTCAAAACGAAACATAGCAAGATCTACACAAACGAGGATGAACACTTCAAACGAATGAACATCTTTAAGGATAATTTGAGGTAGGAAACTTTGTGAGCTTATTTTGTTCATAAAGGCCGAATAATTATTTTATTAATATAGGAAAAAAGGCTTTGCCAACTGTAACCATTCCAAAAATTTAAATTTACATTATACCTATATAGTAAATACACAGTCTTAATATGATATAAGATTTATGTATTTGCATGCAATTTTAGTAAATAATACTACTTATTTCCAGCGCATGCTGAGCTGGAGCCCCTTTGCAGTGCGCAAAACATTACTGTTATTCTGTACATAACTTTTTTATTTTTTGCTGGAAAGGTTCACATCAGTTGCTGTACTGTTAAATCATTGCCGCGACTGGTGTGAACACTCCCTACCGGGACACGATCGGGCTGCCATTGTACTTACTCCGGGCCATTATAATTTATTGTAGTAGCGCGGCGAGGCCCATGGCTGGCGGTCCGATCTGTCCCTTTTTTGTTGTTATTGTTTTGTTTTTTTATGTACCCACTTCGCTTCCTTCATCTGTTACTTCTGTATTGTTTTTGTGTACTGCGAATAAATTTCTTCTTTCTTTCTTTCTTTCTTTCTTTCTTATGCTCATACTTCCAACGCAAATAATACAAAAAAAGACATCAAGTAAACCTTTTTTTACATGCACGATGTAGCAAATTAATAAGCTTCCTATTTAACTGTATAAAATGATTACTAATTGTATCTATTTTCCAGGTACATAAACTCTTTCAATCGTCAACATAGATCATTTACTGTAGGCGTAAACCACCTAGCAGATCTGTCCAAAGAGGAACTGAAAGTTTTTTTAGGCACATTTAATAAAAACACAGACAACTTCGATATCGAAGGCAGCGGTGATTATGATAATGACGCTGATGATGATGATGATGAAGAAGAAAACTATATAAACGATTTGAATGGTGTTCAGGCGAATTTCGATTGGAGGAATTATGGCGCGATTACATCTGTTAAAGGTAACTATTAATTCAGCTTCGTACCCCGTTGCCTAAGCGTTCAGCTCTGTGGTCCTGGGATCCTGGTGGAAGCACCGTCTAAACAACAATCCAGGCCAGTCTTGTCTAATTTAGTGAGGACAGTGCAGTCTGACTGTCTAAAAAGTAAGATGATGCCGTGTTACAGAAGTTATGTCGTTGATCTCGGATATTCGTTACATAAGCAATTTAACGGTTCAATACTTGTAACTCAGTCATCCAGAGTTTGTGAGCTAACTCTGACACTAGGATTAGTGAGGTTGCTCATCGACCTTGCAAAATATACGATATGATAGTCATGATTTTGATTTTCACTTGATTTTTATTTTGGTGACTTTTACTTGGTAATTAATAATTTTATTTTAGATCAAACAACAATTTGTTCGGGTTGCTACGCATTCACAACAGCTGCTGCAGTAGAATCATCGGCTTATATTGCTAGAGGATGCCGAGATTTAGAAGAAGTTAGCGAACAAGCAATCATCGATTGCTCTTGGGGGTACGATAACACCTCTATTGCTATGGAATAAAGCGGCACTGAAAGTCAAACGTCTGGGCCGTGTGGTGACGGCAGAGTAGAATAGATTTGTTACCAACCCCACTCTTCCCGTGGGTGTCGTAAGAGGCGACTTAGGGACTACACCTTGAACAGGGAACGAGCAGCAGGGCTCTCTGATACAGTAACATTTTAATCTGCGATCTCCAACCCGCCTGCCAAGCTTGGAGATTATGGCAAAACCCTCCACTTAAGTGGAGAAGGCTCATAGTCCAGCAGTGAACTGTAACGGGCCGTTGAGAGTTGAGAAAGTCAAACTATTACACTTATCTTGTAACTGACTACGTTTCAGTTAAAAGAATATCTTCTTCTTTAATTTAAGAGTACCACTCTTGTCGTTGGTGTAATTGCCATTTATCCGCCATAGATTTAACATCTTGACAAGACACGACATTTACTTTTTTCTTAACTTGTTTAAAGTAACTTCGTCTTGATATTCCTTGCTCTATTCCCTTCAATCTTCCCTTCCATTATTTTTCCCAAAAAGTTGTCGTGTCATGTTAAGTGGCTTATTATCTTCCCTCTTCTGTTTTCTATAGCCTTCGTTTGTCTTTCTCTCAGTCCAGCTAATTCTTTCCATTCTTGTCTATATTATTTATGTTAGTATAAATTGGAATTTAACAAGGAAATTAAATAACGCACAAATAATTGGACACAACAACATCTTCTTATATAATTTTTCCTATCTTACGCGTTTTCAGGGTCGGAGCTATTGGCAATATTGGCTGCAGTGGAGGAACGTATGAATATTCTTTGCATTGGGCACACAAACATGGTCTTCCCCTTAAATCTGAATACGGCCCTTACTTGGCAATGGTAAATATTACCGAGCTGTATTTTTTTTTTCAAGTTTGGAAAATATAAATACGAGTTAAAAATATGAATTTGGCTCATTATAGGAAGGACGCTGCCATGCAGCGGAAATGAACAAGTACGTGATGATTGACGGTTTCAAGAAGTTAGATAAGCAGAAGCGTGTCATTAAGGTCAGTAACTTTTATAAATATTAACTAAGAATCGGGTATTAAAGAGGCGTGAATTGAGTAGCTCCACATAAGGTGGACCCACGAAAGGTTGCGGGAAGACGTTGAATGCGGACAGCGCAAGACCGGTCGTTGTGAAGATCTTTAAAGAAGGCCTTTATACAGCTTTGAACGGCTTTTAGCTAAAAATATGAAGATTAAGAGCCACCTGTTATTAAAAAAATATTTTTTTAGGAAACTCTTCGTTATACTGGACCAATTCTAGTAGCAATTGATGCGCACCTTCTATCGTTTACTTTTTACAACGGCGGTATCTACGATGACTCGGAATGGTAAGTGTGCTGATATAATATTCTAGAACATGTTATCATCGGACAAAGTAGAATATTTTTATGATCGTTGAGAACTTTTGTTCAATATCACTTTTTAACTATTATCAAACACTTTAGAACCACTTGAAAACTTATTGAAAACAATAACATAAACGGAACATTACGGAAAAAACAAGACTCCAATTTTTGCACCATAACATCATTAGAACTCGTTTTCTCGGTTCATGGAACTATCAAAAATCGACTGTAAAATTATAAAACGTCGAACTTTAACAAGCCCTATTTGTTTCTCTACACATAATATATTATTGTATATTTCAGTTCTAATAATCCTAATGACCGTTCCCATGGCGTTGTGGTAGTTGGCTATGGAAGGAAGGATGAGGATTACTGGATCGTCAAGAACTCATTCGGTCTGGACTGGGGGGAGGACGGGTACATGCGGCTTGCGCAGGCGCGCAATCGCTGCGGCTTGAAGAACTACGCATTTGCAGTAAAGTTCTTGAAAAATGAATCGTTTAACTGCAAACCTTTGAATGAATAAGCAATCCGGATAAAAATACATACTAATATTAACATTACGTGACATTACTAATATTGGCTCGTAATTTTATAAACATTTAAGGATGTACTTATTGCTTCGGTAATAAAATTTGTTCTCAACTTGCATGTTTTTTATTTACCTTAACAGTTGCCATTAGTTGTTTTATAAGTGTAAGTCTGTTGATGTAGGTATATGGAATGCAATTAACGTAACTCCAAAAATCAACTTGCTTATTTGTTCACATAGGTACCATTATTTCTCACAGACATTTTTACCTCGTGTTTTGATATCCGAATGACAGTACAATAACAGATGTCCCCGACAGCCTCCTTCTATGGATGATTCTACTTTTGTATTTTACCAAACCCGTTATTCTCTTAGAAAGTTATTCATCGTCTCCTATTATGAGGGTGTAAGGTACATATTTCGGTTTGTTGGCATTTGTCATGGACGTCACTAGGATTGCAGACGGATCTTTTATCACGTTTTTACGATTCACTGAGGACGTGGCAAACTAGAATGCTTTTAATGAAAACAAGGAGGTTGCTGGATACTTTGTTATTCTCATAAAGTTTGCTAACAAGTTACGGCAAAGAAAACAACTTATAATATTATTATATTCTTTATTTATTTTTTCAGCATAATATAATTACGGTTTTTCTGAATAATTCACTGCGAGGGTTTGATAATATAGAAGTATTTCATACGGATGTATTGAAAAGCAATAATTTATTTTGGGCCGTTGATGATGATGATGATTAAAATTACAGAGTAGCCAGTTATAATAGAAGCCAGTTATAATTAGCCATAATTAGCCATAATTATAATTAGCCATAGTTATATAGTAGCCAGTTATAATTATCCCCATTAGTTATCATTAGATAACTATGCTAAATATATAACAATGAGAGTAGATGTAATGGGTAAGATAAGAAAAAACAGGAAAAAAGAACTCCTTATGTTGCATAAACCTAAACAAGTTTTATTTGCGCGATACCACACTAGATGTGAAAATATATTTGGATGTTTGTATGTTTGTTCCACTTTCACGCCTTAACTACCTTTGGAATTGTACCCTAGAATATTAATTTGTAACCCTAATATTTATCAACAAAAAAATATCACTTCAAAATTTATTTTTTCGGTAAGAACGAATGGTTTAACGGTTCTGGTAAGAAAATAAGCATTATTTAGTATTTTAAATATGGTATTTCTTTTAAAGCGATGCGTTATAAGATTAGATCTACTATTTTTACAGTATCGTTATTTTTATTCAGGTACCAACAATTTTTTTATCATTTTCTTTATGTCTTAAATAACTCACATAGAAAGCATTTTCCATAATTTTGATCGACGCATTACATTGCAGTTTTTGTTAAAAGTTAAACCAATGTGTTATACCAACCAAACAAATGAATACTCACTTTTTATTATTAAAAATTCACTAGTTGATTTGTAGTCGTCGAGTTTCAGGTTTCAGGTTTCGTCACGTTTTCACCGGTTTTTTTACTATTTGATGTCCCAGTTTTTCCTTTTATGAATGCGGTATATAGTTTTATCAAATTTCACAAACGTTTGAACTATTACGTGCTCGTTTTTGTAACTGCTGGCTCTGGATGACACCTGACACGATAAAACACCCAAATTTTGCTATGTTTTTTGTTGAAATGCTTGAATCTAGCAATCCAGGTGAATT
This sequence comes from Carpatolechia fugitivella, assembly GCA_951230895.1. Lineage (NCBI taxonomy): Eukaryota > Metazoa > Arthropoda > Insecta > Lepidoptera > Gelechiidae > Carpatolechia > Carpatolechia fugitivella. The sequence goes on from OX579650.1 coordinate 6,613,002, forward strand.
TTTGATCTTTTTCTTGAACGATGAAACATGAAACAAAAAAATAGCATACCTACCTAATCCGCGCACTGGATTTCCTGTAGTGTTTCATAATTTTTATATTTACTGACCAAATTACTTATCAGGAAAACGTTTCGTGTCATTTTCAGCAATAAACAAAATCTCAGATAACATTATCATTATATTTCTGATTTTTGTGGGACATTAGGAATTTTTCATTAAATAAAGTGTTTGGTTGGTAGGAATATAATATAGGATCTCTCATATTATTATAGTTATCCTTTTTGGTTGCAGCTCAACTCATGAAAGTGGAAAAAAAAGTTGATTAAAATGAATGTTTATAAGTGAATTTTTTACCATCTACGAGTTAGTATAATTTATAAAAAATAAGTATGTTCGTTCGTATCGAAAAATGGGTACACTGTGAAGCTTTTTAACGAGGTATTCGTCCTCTTTTCTGTTTTATAACTGGCAACCTTTCTTGCTGGCAGTTTTATCTTTCATTTTCAAATTTAGATTTCTTACGTTTCGATTTTGTCTTTTCTGCCAAAATTTCTCGCTTCATGTCCTGATCCTAACAGTGAAAAGCTCAGTTATTCTTGTTACTATTTTCCGGTTTTATAAAATATATTATTATATAAATACATAAATGAATACCTTTACTGCCTACCCAAATGAATGCCTTACCCTTACCTGATCAGAACCCTGGTTTTTGCCACGTTTTAAATTAAAATCATCTACATCCTTCATGTGGTGCTCAGAGCTCCGTGGCGGCTGCTGGGCCACAGTTTTATATCGACATATTAAATTACAATTCACCCTATAAATTGAAATAATATTAAAGGAAAACATGTAATAATGTTATCATAAGGGCCATCATAAATCATTTATATAAAAATTGTTTGAAAGAAATTTCTAAACTAATCAAATGTTTTTGTTTTATTTACATAATATACTGTGTTACATAATTTTACTAATAAACATGTTATGATAGACTTAACTAATCTTAAGACCTCGTATATTTTTCTTTAGATTTGAGACGAGGCTCAGCGACGTCTCAATTTGTAAAAACAAAGCCACTATCTATCATCGCCGACGACCATCTCCAAAGAAAAGGAAGCGGGACCCTTTCAGAAATTCTCCAGTAAAACGTTTGCGAGGTTCCGTTCTGTAATTATATTTTTACATTAAGTCGTTATTAGCTACCATTAAAATTAATTTCGCAAAAAGTCTCAAATAAACTGAAGGCAAGATACAAATTTCTGAATTTATTTTGTACGTTTGTTTTGTATTATAATGAGTTTTTGAAGTCCTTGAACGTTAAAAAGTTTTGCCTTAGTAATAATAGAACAGCGAGCCTATCAAGTAAACTAAACCGAACAATGTAAATACTCGCATATCTTTAGTCTTCGGCAATCGTCGCCTAGTAACTCCCAAAAAGCGATTTGTACTGGTGTTGAGTACGAGGTATTTATCCCGCCATCAAGGACTATGATGGCATGGTTTTATTTTACTCGGTATCGAAAATACGTGTCTAGAATAAATTCAATCAATCAATCAGCCTATTGCAGTCCACTGCTGGACGTAGGCCTCCCCTAGGGTACGCCAAAGCGCACGATCGGGTGATCGGGCTTTCCTCATCCAGCCACCACCAGCGACCTTCTTCAGGTCATCAGTCCACCTGGCAGGGGGGCGTCCCACACTACGTTTCCCGAGACGCGGTCTCCATTCGAGAACCTGTCTGCTCCAACGCTCATCTGTTCTGCGACAGACGTGGCCAGCCCACTGCCACTTCAGCTTGCTACATTTCTGGACAATATCCACCACCTTGGTCCTCTGCCGGATGATTTCGTTTCGGATTTTATCCCGTAGCGAAATACCAAGCATAAATTATTATAAATTATTAGAATAAATTATTCAGGTTTTATTCACCTTCCTTTACGGAAAACGAATAAAAATGCTTTAGCAGAAAATCTTCCTTAATATTAAGTAGCTAATAAAATACCAACAAACTATCGCTAAAGTCTTCAAAGTCGCTATCTATCTAGCCGTTAAACAAGAAAAATGGTCACAATTTTGTAACAAAAGAGGTCATATAATTTCAGACGAGCTCCAAACTGGGCCTCTAAGCCTACACCTAATATTTTATGTCCAATGTGGCTTGACCTTTCATATTCCTAAAGTAGAGGAGAAAATACTTCAGTTTAATACAGCTTACGTGCCTTAGTAGTTTGGTGGTGGTTGGCTATCATCCTGTGTGGGACAAATGTTCGTCGATATACGAAATGATGATGAAGCATGGTTATATTCTTTTCGTGCTAGAACAAAAATTGTGATGTTTAATAAGTGTCTTCAAAATTCAATAAACATAGCACATAAAGTGCGTGCATTCCCATAAAAACAAGTGAAAGAGATAATGAAGGTCGTTTTCGGAAAATATAGAGGGATTCAGTTTTATCTTATCCGGATGTTATTTAATGCGGGTGGGCCTTTTTAGGCCTTACAAATTGAGCTCAAGGCCTGCCAAAAATGTATCTTTGTCCTTAATGAAATTCCGTGAAAGGTCTAGAAGGGAATCATAAAGGTTTTCTTGAATGGAATCTCGGAAGTTATTGACGGGAATCATAAAGGTTCTCTTAGAATGGAATCTCAAAAGTTATTGACTCGTTATTGTACGAGGCTTTAATGTAGTTGGTCACTTTGAAGTAGAGCTTTTGTTTAAACGTCAAAGGAGCTTTTATTACTCAAAGCTACACTATATTATCCTTTTTATTCATTGATATAAAACAGTACGGATCGATTTTAGCGAAATCTTTCTCCAAAATGTTTGAACAAATATTATTTAGGGGGATTGGATCGCAGTGGCATAAGGGTCTTGTAACGAAATGTCAAGGAAAAACCCGTCGCTATGAATAATTTATGTAGATTTATGTAACAAACCGCTGGAACGATTATTATTCCGGAGTTTATCCCACGTTGATTTGATAACGGCTTCCCCTCCCCACTTGAGCCCTTCCCCGCCCCCCTTGCTCTACATGGAATACCCTGTTATGGTAATGTTCTATCTTACACCCGTTACAATTGCCTTAGGATTATCCTGAGCAGTATTTAAAAGGAGATTTAACTAACCTGTCTTTGGAGGTTCTTAGGCTCATAAATATTTAACAGCATTGAAAAGCTTACTGATAAAATCGATGAAAAGTTTTATTTACTTTTAAGGTTGCCTGGAAGAAATTGCTACCTTAGCAATAAGGCCGCCTATCTGTACACCCTTTTATCTATCTTCTGTACTTTCAAGCTATATCCTTGTGTGCAATAAAGTATATTCTATTCTATTCTATTACTTTTTGTCGCAGTTGTTATTAGAACATGCTGCACATTCAATATAAATATTATATGTAACATGAATGGAGAAAATCACGTAGAAAATAGTCGGTCACCTACTTACCTGACTAAAGCTTGTACAGTAAAGTATCATATCATTACTTGACTACTTCATTTACTTTTAATAGGGATAGAATGTAGAACACGCCTTTTTATCCTACTCGTATTAGTAGAAGTAATGTTATGTTTAATACAAGTTATAAATGAAATATCCTAATAATAATAACATTAGCTCTAATGGGAGTTTTTCTTTTAGTTTTACAAAGGCCCGCTATCAAAACCTGAACAACAGCCATCCACTCAAATAGGGTAAAAAAAAAACCACCATAACTGTTTATTTGTAGTTAATCATTTAATGTATGTAATGATGTATGTAATGAAGACCACCTGAGTACATTGGCAAAGTAACACTAAACCTCAACACCCCTGGTCAGCGGCGAAGAGGAAAACCGAAGCGATGGTTGAGTGTTGTTAAGAACGACATGCAGAGTTGCGACCTCACTGAGCAAGATGTCCTGGATAGGGCGAAATGGAGAAGAAAGAGCAGGAAAGCGGACCCCGTAGCAAGACGGGACAAACGCTAGGAAGAAGAAGAATGCTGGCTTAAATAGTCTGTGCCCAGAGCCGTAAACCTAAATTATAAAGAATCTTGCTGCAATACTCCGTACCCAGAGCCATAAAATTGTAACATAGAAATAGTTAAATTTGACAACTAAATTAAAACGCACTATGGCCATAAAAAACAGACATCTAGTGGAAAAGCAAGAACTAAAATTAAAAAAAAGAAAGGAAAATCGCCCATTCATCCATCTGGTACAGACACATAATGTTTGTATATTAAGATATACATAGGGTAAGAGATTTAGTTTAGGAATTGGGCTAAGCGAAAGATCCTTCCATTTACATTTCAGGGAAACCTGGTATAGTTGTCGGATATTTTCCCGTGTTGTGTTTAAGAGTACAAAGGAACTTCGGAGAAAAGATATCGGGATCTTTTTATGTTAATCTCGAGTTAACCAGCGTTTACAACAAAGCGAGCGAATTCAGTCGCCTGAGTGAATCTTTCAGGTTATGCTTTCAGGCAAAAGAGCTCTGTAATTTACATACAGCCGTCAGGTACATAATTTTGAATTTGTTTACTTTAGCAGTACTCTAATATTACTGTTTGTTACAAGATCTTTAAAATCATCTGATATTTATTTATTACAATTTTATTCAACAAGAGATTACATCCTATGATAATAGTATCTGCTGGCCCAATTATAGAATTGCGAAGCGTGTCAAACAACCCGCTCAGGGCCACCGTGGTCGAAGCCTTAATTTAGGGTTGGCTTGAGCCTTGAGGCCCTCGGTGGGGTCATATTATATGAGCTGTTGAACATGATACTATTAAAATTCTAGAAAATTAAACGTTAATTATATTATTGTGCGCTTCTTTTTCATGCCAGTTATCAACAGAATTTAAAAAAGAAATGCTAGTGGACGTGGTGACCGTATGTAGCGTATTTTTTTAATAGCTGAGTGAGTTTACCGCCCCAGGCCAAGTCAGACATTTCTTTAAAGTTTTTATTAAATTAATAAATTGGGACTAACTAAACAAAGTCAGCTGTTTGTTAGTAACAAGGTTTATTAAAGTTAAAAGAGTCAGTTTCAGTGCACCATTTGTTCTGCAAGATTTTAGGTAGTAAGTACTTTCAGATTCAAATCACATGAATGTGGGAAAATTGATCAACGATTAATTGATTATTAATTAATATATTAGATAAAAATTGATTGTTGATTAATTTTCAGGACACGACAGTCCTATCTACCTGTCTGACATCATAATCACCTTATAATAATAGAAGTAGTAATTTTTAGAAGTGGTCATTTAAAGAAATGGTAATTTTTAATTGTGGTCCTAAACCGACGAAATGGTTCTAGCTTACTTTAATACAAAGATTATTAGAGCGACCAAGACTAAGTGGACCTCGAGGGCCTAAAAGGCTTTTAATTTCTTCGAAGGAGTACGCAGGCACACACAGGTTTACTCCGTAAAAATGTTTAAATTTCCAAATTCAAAAGCACTTCGATGTGCAGAGAGGTTCAAGCTTGCAACCTTCCCGTTCGAAAGAAGACTCTAATATAAATATTACGTCACCAACGAGACGTTCGCACAAAGTTATTGGAAAATACCTATGTAGAGAAATAACGCACGAGTATAAATCAGTTCTTTTATAAGTAGCAAGTGTATGAAATTGTATTCTGCTTCGCTTACGTAGCATTAAAATCATATGAAATTGTACTTTTCCCGAATGCTCACCTCTATTCTATCTCTTAGCAAGCTTCCCGCTGAGCTTGTTTTGGCATTCTTCCAAGTAGGTACTTGGTTAGAAGATACTTACTTGCTATTCCAATAGAGTCATTAGATTGGTTTCAAACTTCATGAAACCAATAAAGTAGTAGTAGTAGAAGTAGTTTTGGTTTACCAAGTATTCCATTGTCAATATAATATAGATGTCGTTCCGCGTGTCTGTCATTCTGCGTCATTTCGCCGTCTCAAAATGTGTCATTGTGCGTGAAATAGTGAACATGCAAATATTTTTTTTAAATTCGTTAATCGAAATATTTCAAGTTCCAGATAAACACACAAAAAATAATTTTCCAAATATCTTGCTCAGAAACAAAGTTATAAGGCTTCAAAGTTGATGGTTAGACAGAGAGGTCGACACATGTGACGTCATATGTGTCGCGGGCCATACATCCGCCATAGAAAATTTTGTTTTCCTAGTGAGGGACAGATATATTTGTTTAATAATGTTGTAACTAGTTTGTTTTTCGATCAATTTCGATTCTATTTTAACTGTCAGTATTCCATTTTTGTATACTTATGAACTATGAAAAAATCTAATATTTTTTATGCATGTTCCCTATTGGATTACATAATGTGAAAGATATTTTTTATGTCTATCTGTCGGTTTTCTCGCCTTGAATGTTTTTTTATTAGTCATTCATTAGGTTAGCTTCTTCTACTACTTCTTCATCGTGTGAGCTGTAAGGTCAACAACCGACTGCACTTATATGATGAAGAAGTGTGTGTCTATCTATCCATATGTGTTTATTAGCTGTTTATCTGATTCTATAGTACAAGTTTCAAGTTTGGTTAGTTTGTGAGGCTAGCTAAATGTCCCTTAAAAATACATCAATATATATAATTTAATTAAAACGATTGCGCGGTTTTCAATCAAGTAAAAAGCTTCTCCTGCGGTTAATATGGGCCGATTTTATTGACTAGGTATCCCCAATAAATGGCAAATAAACTGAGCAATTCAAATTAATAACCCACCAATTCGTTGCGGCGGTGGTAATATTAGATTTTATCGTTGAGGTTGTACTGTCATGGACATGGTCAAATAAATTAGGTTTAATTACAAAAATAAATCAAAAATACAGAAAACCAAAAACTCGCAAACAAATTATTCTTTAAAAAGTATGCTAAGGATAGTAAAGATTTCTACTACATATTATGCGCGACAATATTTTCAATAAATACGAGTAAATCAAACATCTTGAAATTGATTTTATTCATCAAAATAACTAAATAATAAGATATATTTTGAATAAATTTTAGCACCAGCAGCAAAGTATCTTATGTAAGAATGTAAGTAGCATTTATGTCGTCTGCGTCTTCCATAGGCGACACCAAACCTCTTGCAAATGTTCGTTCGATAAACGCCTCTTCTATAACCGTTGAATGGCGTGAATCGAGTCGAGTTAACTTGTCTCTGATCAAATTAATGGAGTGTACCATTTTTTTGTGTCGACTCGAATGCGAGGGAATAAATCATGAGGCGATTCTGATCAAACGTTAACCAATGAACCAATATTTGCTTTAGCTTGTTTTCCTACAACATACTTCTACAACTATAGTGTAAATTACCGTATATTGTTTATGTTTCGTTGTTCACTGATGTTTATGTTATTTTATGATTATCAGCTGCCCAAACAATTGGCTGTCAATGAGCGATACAAAAACAGTTTAGTATCTCGAAACAGAGATGAGGTGTTTAATTTCATACCCAAGCGCAATATAATAATAATATATTTATTTATCAAGGCAAAAGACCCATTTGATTGTAAATGTACAGCAAAAGCAATACATATTACACAATAAAATAAAGATTGAAAAATACATAAAATGAATTTAATTCAATTATATAGGTATAAATGAATGTATAAATAATACATATTTACAACGAATTATAGTTCGTTGCACATTTATTATTGTGCTTGAGTATGAATAAATGATCCCAAACTAGAGAGCCTGTACTATAGATTCAGATAGATAGCTAATAAACACTTATGCATAGGTAACACACCTTCATCATATAAGTATGTAAGGTCGACAACTACTTCAGTAACCCTAGCGTCAATTCATACTTATTTATGTTTACACACAAACAAGTGCTCATCACTTGAATGTTTGCCCTAGATTGGAATCGAACCCGCAGCGCTGACCAACTAAGCTATGGATCTGTAAGTATGAGTTTTCGTTATTGTGTAAAGGCCGGTTTATATTGAGGGAGCACGGAGATTTGTCTTCGTGTGAGGGAGTCAGTCTACACTGGCGTCAGTCGGCCAGCACTGACTTAAATATAATATAATTTATTAACACGAAGACAGTACCGAGTCAATACTGATTTGACGACGGCGCCAGCGACTGATTCAATATAATCCTACCTTGTAATATTCATTTCCTTTTTAGTTAGTCCAAAACAGATAATTGTGTCATTCTCGAAACAGCCGACGCCATTAACTCGTGTTGAGATGTTTACTGGGAGTTTTCTATTAGCGAGCCCACGAGCCCAATGTGTCTCCTAATTGAATTCCTTGTGCGAGCCCATTACACCCTCATTCATGATTAAGGCATCACTGTGTCTGCGTCAGGCGGGTATTTCGGCCCTCACGGCTTAACAAGATGTTTTGTTCGATGTGTTTGTCAATACTTGGGAATGCTGAGTATAGGCTAAGGACTCTTATGACACGCATTGAGCTGATAAGTTTAATTCTATTGTCAAAACAATGAGTGTTTAGAAAGCACCTTGACGGTCTCAAATGCTCTCAATCTATTAGTCTGCGAACGTTTAAAATCGTGTTGGGTTTTAAAATAATAAGAAACGCAAATCAAGTAAGTAAATGAGTCCAAATTAGCTTTATTTCAATACATATTGTGCGTAAAAAAAATTAAGCTACCTCTTATTTCAGTGGAATATGATTCAGAATCATTGGAAGAACGTACCATAGTTTTGTAAAAAACCAGTCACTTACATTGCTGTTGACAGACACCATTCATTAATTAAAGCTTATTTAACACCACTCTACAACGTGTTACGCACAACGTGCGTTTCAACGAACTCTCGTATTTCATTGCCAAACTACAACTTCATTAATAGCGAAACTTTACCATCGTGTGAGTAATGAAGTACAACTCCGTTTTGGTTGGTTCATTTGAATAAATGGCGATGCTGGCAGGCTTGCTGGTTACAAACGAGGTATATGCGACGTTCCTGGCACGGTGACTTAGGCAACGCAATTATCTAAGTTGAAATGATCTTCTTAGTACTTTACTTACCATTGGTTTTCATACGTGACATTGTTATGTGATATACACGATTAAACTAAATAATTTATTTTCTTCTGTAGGTATATCAAGGAAATTAATTGATGTAAGAGTCTTATTTATCTGTTTCATAGGAGTTAAGTTCTATTTTGTTTAAAAACGTTTATGGAATGGTTTTACGTGTACCCATGTCCTTGTAACTCAATTTCTCGACAGGTATTTTCTACGTGTTATAAAGACTCTCATCCATCATATTTCCTTGTTGAGTAAATTGATCAATCTTATTTCGGAAAGTCTTTGACTTCTAAAAATAATACCTGGTTTAATATAGGTATACCTAAATAATAATTTTAACTGAATATTTTTTTATAATATTGTTAACTGTGATCCTTGGTAATTGCAGTTGGCTAAGACCCAAGGTACTCTCAAGACGAGAGATGATTCCAGTTAGCACCTATCCTCAAAATGGCCACTGAACAAACCGCCAAACTATCTCAAGATCAGATTCACAGAGAAGTAAACCAAAAAACCACACACACAAACACAAATAGTATATACCTCTACTACCTACTTATTTGTTGAAGACATAGATAAAAAATGGATAAAACAGCAAAGACGCAACACAAAATCATTTATCGTAGTTCATTATGTAAAAGGTAATTGGAATGGAATTTCATTCCTTCTTCAGTGGCCCGGTTATATGTCTTAGTAGCACAAGCTTTGTAGGTTTCTTTTTAAGTTTTACTTTTAACCGTGTACAAGTATCACTCTCAGTTTTTCACAATGAAGCTGCCTAAAATTAGGCGATGACTTTTGTTTACTTCATTTTATATTAGTGAAGACCTGTAATTTTAATATGTTTTTGTTAGCTGTTGGTTTTCCTGAAAATTTAAATAAAAATAAAATAATAATGAAGTATTTTTCTTGCAGTTCAAACATATTATACTGAGCCCCTATGTTGATAAAACTTTCGAAGAAACCTATGCTAATATCAAGCGTATTTCCACAATGGGTGCCAATGTTCGAGCATTTGAGCTTATTATCAAAGCTTGCTTTCCGACAGACAATGCAAACTCCCGTCGACCGGCGCGATCCGGATTAAACCGGTAAATTGCGTTGAGCCGCCGCTGTACCCCGCCGATATAGATGAGCCTGCACTTCCATACCTGTATAGTAACTGTTATAAACGGCTTCCGTTTTTGACACCAAGGCTTTTTGGCTTCGCTAAGTGCTTATCTAGTACGAGTTTGTATATCGGAATGTGCTTGTTATGGACAGAACATTTCGACTGCAAAATAATTAAAATGTACTCGAGTTATTAAAATCGTTCAGAAATATAGAAAAAAAACCGAATCCTATTTGGTACGAGTACTATACAGTGAGTGGGTGGTTATTAATTACACTTTTTTGCTAACATTTTCAGAAATAGTTAAAACCATGCAAGTTAATATGAAAATATTTTATTCTCTCTTCTGTAAATGCGTCAATGTGAATACCAAATGAGCGGAATACAATTAGAACACAAATTTTGAGGATTTAATCAAGTAGAAAAGTTTTGGTTATTAATACCGTAAAAATAATGCAATCACATTAATTATGATTGAAAGTCTAATCTCGCAGGGATGAAAGCTCGCAAATATTTGAACGTCAATTAGCATTTTATTCAGTCATGGCCTTTTCGCTGTGAACATTTAAAATTTAGCTTAGATTAAGCAATTTTATTTGATAAGATGATTAGAATTATTTAATTTCTTAAATTATTTGGCTAGACTTGAATCTAGTCACAAGGCAGTGTGTCCGCCAAGTTCGCAAAAGAAAAGGGCGACGACGCACCATTTTAAGCCAATTTTAACCCCCCTGAAACTTAAAATTTATTTGACCTACACGCTTGAAATTTTGCATGTCTATTAAACCTAGTCTAATTTCTTAGAATTCCAAATTTCATGAATGTAACTTTTGCCATTCTCGAGATATTGACATCCGAAATTCGCTATTTTTATCACTCACTCACTTACTCACTCACTCATCAACTACTTCCAGGTGACCTAGGAATTTGAGATTTGGCATTATTGGCATCAAGGTAGGTTATTGGACAAAAGAGAAAACTCAAAATTATGTTTTATTATAGGAGACAAAGTTATTAATGCGGTTTCTTTCAAGCATTTAGTATGCAGGTTAGGGAGAGGCTAGGTGAATAAATAACTATGTTTTCAAATTTACTATAGTTAGGTCGTTTTATGTGCGTGTAGATGACTATTAAGACCCCAATAGTTAATTAAACAAAATTGAAGTTTAAATTGATCAAATCATGTAGTACATAGTTGATACTTGTATTATGTACGTTTATTACTGGTTGCGTTTATTTTCTGTCTTATCATAAATCCATTTCAACACATACAGATTGTATGTATAGTCGCATTCTTTTAGAAAATAATCTAAATAAAAAAGGGTTTCAGACAACTTTCATCGCAAAATAACAGACATATTTCTAGCAATCCAGATTAGATTATCAAAGAGCGCAGACGGTATGAAATTAACTTGTTTTATATTTTAGAAGAGATTTTCATTACCCAAAAGCTTAGAGCTAGAATAAAACGAAAAATAAAACTTAATCTTATTGGCTCGAACCGTAACCAAATAAAAATCTCTATAAAACTAACTTACTCTACGCAAACGTTTTATCTACTTTGTGCATTTTTTTAGATTTGTATTCTTACATTAAGAATTACCACTAAAAATACAAAAAGTATTAGCAAGGGTTGTTTTACAGTGTATTTGACACATATGTGAACAAAATAGGTAATTATTCCTCTCAGTTCTCACGTAATCTTAACTAAATTAGCTTCTGTTTCCATTGATTCAGTAATCGTATAACTTCATAATATAACTATAATCATGGTAGGTATATTATTATTCATTATGTAATACAAAGCAATTCAGATAAAATATAATTTTGTAATAATAGTCAAATATACCACCATTGAAGCAAACGAACAATGATAACATAAATTCGTAGCAAAATCGTAGCAGTTTTGTAACTTCGTAGCACGTATAGTACACAAAGAAATTAAAAACACGATTTTATTATATAGGACAAACCTCGGGCAAAAAGTAAGGATCGTCTACCGGTGTCGAGTTTCTTCGGGCTCGTAAAACGTGATACGGAGGCCAAGAGCGTTGTATACTTTTAACTGCCGACCCTTTTATCTACATTACTTATTGTAAATAAATTAGGTTAAAAATATTTTCTTTATGAGTTTTACTTAAAAATTTGGCTAAATCAGATTTTATCTTCGCAGTATAAAAAAAAATTACTCACATAAATTAATACGAATAATTCAATTATTTTCTAAAAAAATATGTTTTGTGTCTTGATTTGCTTTATTTCAGAAAAATATCTAAAGGAAATTAAAGATAGAAGTACTTACTTTACTTTGAACATTATGGTACCTACCTATTTATATTGTAAGATCCAGTATTACGAGGAGTTCTCTCCGTGTCTGGTCCGGTGTTGTGCCTCTCAAACTTGTGCTTCTAAAGTCCTCGTTTCATTGTAACCATCTGACCCGCGTGCTATTACGGGGCTACTGCTGTATACAACTTCACACTTTAGTAATTGGCTTTCACGAACAAGTAGCATGAACTTACAACTGTCTTTTAAAACTGTTTCTAGCGGTGTTAGGGACTGAAAAGGCTGTAATTTTTAAGGAGCTCAATATTTCAAGTTACATTAAAACCCCCTTATTTCCATTAAGTATTTCTAGGTGTTGAATTACTTCGTTATCATTTGTATTTGGTTGTATCTAAACTCTCATTAATTTGTTTTTATGGCCCATGCAATGGTTCTAATAAAAGTAGGAGTAGGCAGCATTAAAAGAGGTATTCGCCTTCAAGAGCTCTCTGTTTTATTAGCATTTTTTATTTCCATAAACCTTTCAAAAATCTTTGCACTTAATATTAGTTGTACCTTGGAAGATCCCACTCTAAGCCTCTAGACATCTTAAACAAAAACTGCCATGACTTAACATCCTATTCAGCTGTACCTCACGAGTTTTAGCGAGTGCGAGAACTTTGGCTGTGAACTTACGAGCGCAGTTCTTTTCTCCAAGCGGCTGGTGGAGGAGACGCAGTGTACACTCTCAGCAGAGCAAACAGCGGGAAAGTCCCGTAATGAGATTCTACAGTTCAATTGTTGCACAAACAGAGGGCGTGGCGCCGGATTGTGTAGCGCCGGCTTTATTGCTCCTCACGCGCGGACAACTTTTTATCCAGTACAAAAGTCTTAATATACTTCATTGGGTATGTTTTTTTATATTATTTCACTTAGTCACTGATCTTGCCCCTTATTATATCACTGAGGCATTGCTTGATGTTGCTTCTCCGATTGATCTACTTAATTTGTTAACCTTATATTCAATGTATTGCATTCAGCTCATGTTACGAGTATCTATAAAAACCTACCATATCCTACCCTACCCTCTCTTCTCTACCTTTAAATATTTATAGGTACCAATTTAAATTTTAGCTACATTAATGTAAGAAATTTTAAACAATAGAGATGTAATAAAAGATGCAAAATTTATATGATTTCATTTGATTAACTACTTGGAAACTCTCGTTATAAACTCGAATCAAAATACCTATCATGTATCCGCTGGCGTACGTTTAGCTAAAAGCGTACCATCCGAGTTTATTATTAAAATCCCTAAAAGGATCTTCTAACTCCCGCGTTTTAACTGCCTGAAAAAATTACATGATAGTGCTATCCGTTTTTTGCGTACTTACGTAGCTTTAAGGACGTTTCAAGAAGAGAGTTTCTTGAAGTACCCGCAGTGTACTTAAAATTTATATTTCAAAAATTATTAAAATACATATATATATATATATATAATTTGGTAAAGTCATCTTCAAAAGTGAAGTCTTATAACGTGTTTTCATATCTTTTTATAATTATGAATTGTATTGCTAATTATTATTTGCCCCACTAATGCAGGCAACCGTACATAGGTAAACTTCAAATAATAAGTTTTAGCAAGTAAATTTTGTATTTCATGCAGAGTATTATTTTGTCAGCACCGCGTTCCTCTTCACACCTGTTTTCACTTCTATCAGGTAAAAAGCTGTTTCCCCCGTTTTACGACAACTCTACGAGTCTTATACGACTAGAAACAGAATTCACAGCTTGTTTCTTATTATTCCTGATAGGTGTTACAAAGTATAAAACGCTTCTTGACTCTTTGCGGCTATTTTTCACTTGGAAACTATGTTGCAAGTTTTATGTTTTCCACACTGTCATATGACTACGGATCTCTTGAGAAAAGTAGGATTTTATTCTGCTTTTTATTTTCTTCTTGAATGAATAAACAACTTTAGTGACACATTGCTTGTTGCAAGGAGAATAAAACAAACTCAGGAAAGAACCAAGTAAAATTATTGCGCGTGCGTTGTTGAAGGTCTGAAAGTGATTCTATAAGTTTATAGGTATATCTTTCGCAAAGAAAAACTTAACATGATAGTGATAATTTTACAGAAGCTAAAAAAGTAAACAAAACTACGCTAAAGCTAGATTCACGTGATAGTTTATTAGGCCAGGTCCTGATTCGGCGGAAACCTGTAACATAGTAAGTAAGTAAAAACTCTGACACACAAACATAGAACACACACACAACACAACACACACACACAACATAGAACACTATAACATAGTAACGACACGAGGTTAGAACTGCGCGCGTATAATTTATTTACTGGCTTCCGGAAAACCGAACTTTAAATTGTCAATTTGAGTGAAGATCACGTTAATCTGAAATAATACTTTTAATTGCACAAATACAGGAAAACGCAGCTTTTACAAAAACTCGATACTAATAACCAATTATAATGTTTATGAAAACTTCCGACAGAGACCGTATGAAGTTTATTTGCTCTTTTTCAAATAGGTATTTGAAAAAAGACCAAATACAAATTAAGACAAATCATGCAGCCAGCAACACGCGGACCATCGAGGCCGAGGCCCGATGCTACAGTACACCTGCGAACCAAACCTGCAAACAATTTTATTGCTACAGATTTGCTGATATGATTCTTCACTTGTCACGCTTTTTAGTTTTCTTTATACGAGCGATTTTAAAAGGAATTTTCCACTACGTTTTGATTTTTAGGTCATACTCAACTCGTTTCAACAACAATTGAACTAGTTTTAAAAAATTAAGGTATCACTTATTACCACTTAAAATGATTTCAACAAACAATGGGAGATTGCCGACAGTTTCCTGATCTTTCTAAAACTCGGTCTTAAAGTTAGCTCATCAATCTCGATCAAGGGCCCTAAACTTAGTCCATTGTTGGGCCCCCGCGATTATCCCGTTTATTATTGTTTGGACTCTTTTGTTAACTTATCCGTGGATATTATTATCTTTACTAAAATGTTTGAGGGAGACATTATAACTGAATTGTTATGACAATGATGCGCTCGCATGGAAGGGTTTTGTCAAAAACTGAGAGAACAACGAATGTTTGTATTAAGTACAAATGTGTATGTTGCTTGTGTTTGTTTTGTGTTAGTTTGTTTATTTTTGTCGTATTTGTTTTATGTTTGTTTTTGATGTGTTTTGTTGTTTTTGTTTGTTGTAATTTGTGTTTGTTTGTGTTTTGTATTTGTGTTTTGTGTTGTAGTTTGTTTTGTAACTGTAGGTATTATTTATGGGAATAATTTAACGCTCGTAAATATATTTTAAATAACGAAAAATATCTGTCTGCGTCTTGAGATACCACCATTGCAAAATTTTCACTGGAAACTCATATTTTTAACCTTTTCGTCCAGTCTGATGAGGCACATTTTAGTTTTATATATTAAGTATGTTTACGTAGTAGTTAGTATTACCTACGCCAACAACCTATGAAACAAGTGAAGCCACAAATTAACCCAAAACTCGAATCAAGTTTAAACTAGACCAAACCAGCCAGATCTTGTAAAATTGGATAACTCGCAAACTGAATACCTTCGTAGTTTGCTAAAAGCTCGTGTAACAGAAACAAAACTAAAACTTTAATAAAGGACCAAGTTTTATTCAAGTTTGCTCTGTTTCCAGAGTTTCGGACTATTCTAGGTTACCAAAGCAAAGTGTTTTGAGTAGACTATGGACTAATACAAATCTAGGAAAAGGTTATAATTTTCAAAGATTCTGACGCGCCGAAGCGATCGTCTTTTGTTTCCTTGAGATAATTTTAAATATTTGCTGTCTCTCATCTAAATACGAGTATTTAATTTTGTGTTTTTAAATTCCAATGTTTGTTATTTTTTTCAAATCTGGGCATGTGCGGCAAAAATAGGCAAGCTTATTAATAATAGCTCAGCTCTATAATTTACAAAATACAGAATGACGTTTGCGTAATTTTTGAATACATAAATTTAAAAAAGATGGCTCATCTGTCCATCAACCCAGTTACGTCGGTTTATCTTATCTCACTTTATTTATCGATGGAATATTTTCTGCAGTACACTGGACATAAAAATAAGGGTATCGTTCTCCGCAAGTGTCCGGCGGTATCGTCGTCCGAACGCGGCGAGGCGAGAAATCGGAACGTTCATTACGATCTCGAAGGACGTCTATCCTTATACTCCTTAGCGTGTTTTCTCAGGAAAATATTTATTAATACTGTAAAGGATTTTTATTTGTTTTTTTTTTTTCAAATGGAGCAGTGGTGTGAGATATACCTATCTATATATTATCTTTTACTTTATTTTTTAAATATTGGCGAGCTTATCTTACAGTATTACTACTTTCGTATTGCTTTGCAGTTTTTTGGAAGTATAGTAAGTTATATTTGGCAGTGCCCTACTTACAGGGTCATGTGTGCACTATTTTTTTGTGTGCAAATGTGCACCACATAAAGCAATAACTGATATGATTATAATTAATGTTAACACTCACATCCTTCCTTCCAAGCATCTTAATTTTACCCGACTTGATTGGCACAGAATACGCAGTAGGTAGGTTAAAAATAATATGTCAAAGCTGCCTTAGTTCCCTGTGTGGCGGTGTCCCCTGTTCTCGTCACGGTCAGTCGCTGCTCATAGGCAGAGGAGCTAAGATAACCGCAGCGATAAATTTTCCGCTTCACTCGCGTCTAAAGTGACCGTTTATTATATGTACTGAAGCGCGTAGGCACTGAATACAGTATAAAACAGGAACAAAATAAAAAATGCACTTCGAGATAGGCAACAAAATCCTAAAACAGACGTACAATATTAAGTAACCACCTCTCCTTTACCTATACTATTATTGTATCGTGTGGGTTGTAAGGTCGACGACCGACCTCACAGAGTCGGAGTTATGAAGCCACTTAAGGTCTCTCTTGTTATTTTAATTGCCATAGCTTTGTGTATCTGAAAATATTAATATTGGTCAATTCAAAAAAGTGCGTAAAATAATATACCAGTACAGTACCATTTGTTGATTTCTAGAACTCAAGGAAATGGCACATCATAAACCATCTTTTAATGTCGTTTTTATGTAAACAGAGATCCTTCCTACAACTTTGAAGCAGTTAAACTCTATTTGAATAAACAAGCTGAATGCTTTTTCAAATAATGGTCAACACGCGATACGCTCATTGTGGCTGCTGCGGAAAATCTCTGGAACTACGAACTTTGTTTGAACTAATTACAACAAGTGCTCAAAATGTAAAAAATATAACAACTCAATACCAAAAAGTAGATAAAGCGGCGTATGAAGAAAAAACTAATATTTGCTACGGCGTAGCTCGCGTAGCTAGAGCGTAGCAATATGTTACGAGACGGACGACATAAATGCGCTAAGTGCGTTTTTTATTTTAACTGAACGAACACACTTTTGCAATACTTTTCTTATTTCATTTCGTTAATTATTTCTTCCATTTCCTCCCCAGCTTAAACTTGGCACAATACAAATTGAATAACATTAAAATAATGGATCTCGCTACATTTGAACAATAACAGGTGAAACCATCCAGTGCTAACCAATTTATTCTGAACTTTTGTTGAACTTGATGAAAGTATTTCAGACTAAAGCAAGCCGTAACAAAACAATTTCAAAGAAGAAAAATAACTTACTTGTGTGACAACTCTAGGTTAAAATAGAATAACATTTTTGACAACTCTAATCTTTAGAATCCAATGTTGAAAGATGTTGGTACTTGAGACTGTCACAGAATTTAGATTAAAGACAATAATAATTCTAAAAAGTTTTAAGAGTACCTACTTAAAAGTTTTATGACATAACGTAAATATAAGATAAATGAAATCAAATAGATGTATTTTTTTTACCTGCACGTGCCTACAAATTCTACAGCTTATGATTCGCTGACAGCTCACGAATAAACTGGTGGTTTGTAATGATTTTCCCGACACAATGAGGACCCCGTTTTAATTATCATTGTTTAAGAGCTCCACTCGTCACGACGCAAACCCAACCCCGCAACTTGATCAGAATTAAATTCACAAAAAAATTGACGCTTGAAAGCTGTCCAATATTTTTTTCGTACCATTTTGGTTCCCCTCCGAAACCATAATGTAAAGCATTTTATAAAAACAGTCAGAGTTATTGGGCTAACAAAACATAAAATATATTTCTGGGACTTCTTAAGATGAAGAATCTTTAAAAAAGTTCAATACATTATAAATACAAATTTTAGAATTCGCATTTGAATTTTATACCAGAGAATTTGAGACTTATTTTATGTGATAAAGAGAAAAGAAAAACTCGCGTTTTGTTCACCAAACAGTGATGGTTAGTAAAATATTTAGTAACTAGTAACTTAACAGTGAAGAAATGTAATTTTACTTAACTTCGTAACTTATATTCTGTCTCTACGGCCAAAGATCTAAAAGCAGTGCATGCAATGAACTTCAGAGGCTTAATGCTAGCCAAGTTACGAGGTAGCCCAGCCCAGACCGAGCCCCGTCACAATGCGACACGTACTGTCCCATTGTTCCTGATGCGATCAAATTCCACTTGATTAAGACGGCTGCGTGCACCGGAACGTAGAGTGCAGAAACGCGATTAAAAAGGAACGTAAATTGTCAGAAATACAACGTGTTAGAATACCCTGTTGAGTCAGCCCATGAAACTGAACAACTTTTGTTCTAGAAGTTTCGTAAAATCTCAAAATAATAAAAAAACATACAAGCAGACGAGCTAATCGAGTCGATTTGTATGAACGTTAAATATAACTTTTCGCGTTTTTTGGAAATTGTGGAACAACAGCTGTTCGGTTTCATAGGCTAACCCAAGAGGTCTTGCGTTATTTTGCTAAAACGTTGTATACAAGATATTTGGAAGCTATATTCAATATCCTCTAACTGTATGACAAGCGTGTTGAACTTAAATGAGATTTCTTAAACAACACCCAATAGCATACAATGATAAAAATCATAACCACTTCGCTAAGTTGACTAACTACCCAGTTTTCTGCACCAATGTGTCTCACTATGCGACGAATAAAACCTGACGTACAAATAAGAACGTACATGTGTTTCTTTTTTACGGTGACAAAAACAAAAGTAATCGGATGTTTTTAATTAAAAGAGTGGGCATGCTTTTAGTCTAATAAACGTTCGGTAACAAAGACAAATAGCAAACAGGTATTCGTTTTATTACGAGTATTACTTACTAACATTAAATAATGTAATGTTATAATAGTTAATAAACACACCAATGAAAAAATATAGAGAAATATCTATCTCATGTACTCTACGTACCAAAAAAGATTTAATAAAACTGACAAACATTATTACATGTATATTATAGAACTAAGTAATTTATTTATGTAGTTTTTCAGCCACCAACCCAGCTTCTCTTTGGAAGGAAGGAAGGAAGGAAGGAAGGAATTCTCCTGCAACCATAGTTTGTCTAGAAGAGATTGCTACACTAGCAACAAGGTCACCTTCTTATTTTCTATGGTAATTTGTTTTGTGTATTTTAAGTTTTGTTTGATGTAATAATTTAATGCGATGAACATTTTGAATGCAGAGCAAAATAATAAATATGGTATTTATTTACGTCCTTAATCCACTGCAGTGTAACAGTGAGCCGAACCGAACACGAACAAAAAGTAAGGCGTGGGCGGCCATTCATTATAATATTAACAGAAAAAGCTTTTACCAACTTTTATTGCGTGAAACGGAGTTTCTAGAACTTAGTGCTTATAAAAATGAACGCATTAGTGAAATATTCTTTTTATTCAAATGAATAGAAAGTGTTTAGTTTGATCGCCTACAACGAGTCTGTAAATATAAAATGTACTTACTTGGCTAATCGACATTTAAGGCAGCTGATGGCGTAGTTTTCCGCTCGTGTATATAGTTTTTACTGACATACGTAATTACAATTATACGTGATTTGAGAGCCCCAGAAATGCTGATGTAGAGAAATTCTGAATACCTATCTGTTAATTATCGTGTTTTACTTTTTAACATATTTTTTTGCACATGCTGATTCCGTTTTGGTTAAAGTATCAGTCACTGTCATGTCAAGTGACGAATATAGGTATAAGTCGTGTAGTAAAAGAAAGGAAAAGAAACGAGGACCGTAGCTATTTTTTAGGTAAACAACAAATTAAGAATTTTGTATAACGTAACTAAATTCTAGTAGCAATATTTCTGTCTACTATTAAAGATAATATTAGCATTAAAAATAATATTTCTGTAAGTGAACCAACCTAAAATAAACTTTATGCCTAATGTGCCTATATCAATTCTGACGTCATCTCTTGAAAAATGAAATGAATGGATTTATTTTTCCGTTACAGAAATATTTATTATGGCTATTGAAGATAACTTTGGCAGTGTTTTTTGTTAACTTCTTTTGAATAGCAAAAATAAATCAAATGCTGATAGAATTACTTCACAACAACGAATCAATAGGTAGTTCTACTTTAATTGGAATTCACAAGTATAAACAACCTCAAAACCCTTTGCTCATCATGAGAAAACCAGTTACGGACCCCATTGACCCTTGAGAGAAGAGGGTTGTAAGTAATCGACCATTCCCATTCCCATAAATAAAGCCTGTGAAAGAGTATTATCTTCCGTTTCCGGTCGGTTGAGCCTTCTCCTGACAGACGGGAGTAACAGCTGTAAGTGCACTTATCTACAAGTTTGGTTAAGTTGCACATAAGTTACAACACCGAGTAGATATGAATTATGTTGAAATTGCATAAGTTAGTCCGTGAATGTTTTATACTTGAATTTAGTGTTTGTTGCTTTCTTAAAAATACTCATGATTTGAATGACGCTGCGTATTGTTTTATTAATTTTATTTTATTATGTACGGTCAGTGACAGAGACGACAGATGCGCCTAGATGTGCGTACTAGGCTGTCTCAGGTGATTTTGTAAACGATAGTTCATATACACGATATACACGAGGTTAATTTTAATTGTTTTTACCTAATTAATATGTTGCCTCTGGTTTTTACTCAAAACTTAAAATACAAAAAATTACGCAATCCTCTTTACAATGCTTATTTTTTTCACATATTCAAAAGTTACATTTTGTGAGCGCGCCGCAGAAACCTAGGCAAACCTTTTAGCGTTATTACGGCAGTACTTATATTCATTTGGGAGGCAAAAACGCGAAATCTGATTCCTGCGGCATGATAAACGAATTACATTACCAAAATAAATATTCCGCCTAAGCCGACCTGTCAGCGAGTCGGTTTCGCATTTCGACGAGTATTATATTCTTGTTTATCTGCGATTCGTAGCCCCTACTTTTATCTGTCTTTATAAAGGACTAGAGGTCCGCCCGCGGCTAGGCACGCCTTGTATAAGATTTTCCCGTGGGAATAACACTTTTACCCGTAAAAAGTATCCTATCCAAATTTCATTCAAATCCGTTCAGTAGTCAAGTCGTGAAAGCGGGACAAACATCCAAACATCCAAATATATTTTTACATATTAGTGTGATGTGATTATTTTTTAATCAGTGTCAAAGTGCCAAAAGTAGTATTATTTACCTTATATAGTTAGACTATCCTATATATATAACGACTTTTTCAAGGGACATGGGTCGAAAGATGACAAGAATTTTCAACCTCCCATAGAAATGGTAATAGTTGATAAAGCCTATTGCATGCAAGGTCGTCTTAAATTTCCATAATGTCGTCTAGGATATTACATATTTAAAAATGTGAATTTATTAAAAAATAGGCTTTTAGTTCTCAGTAATCTCATAATCTTTCCAAACAATGTTGTTAAGATATTTAAACTTCATAAACAAATTTTTCCTCCGTGTAATAAAATAATAGAAGATTATGAAGTTGATTATTACTTGCCTACCTCGTGATTATTTTATTTTTTAAATATTTTCGCGAAGAAATAAATTCATTAATAATTTAAATTACTCCACAAACTGAACTCGCAATTCACTTATTCTATACTTTTTTAAGCTTATACCATAGATTTAGTATTACACAAACAAACTATTTGTTTACTACAGAACATAGATATTGCAATGTTTATACGAGTAGGTGTGCCGTGTTGTGATGGTTTTTGTGTAAGTAGTTGGTTTGCAGGGCAGGCACAATTTATCAAACTTTACACTTGCTTTTACATAAACATGTGTATCGACAACATGCTCTATTGGCCGGCATGAATCGTTCAATTTATAGTAAGTGCATTGCATAATCGACGCGTCGAACTACTAATATTCCTATAAATGGGCCATTCATCGCGATTCATGGTAGGGGACGTCGAATGTACGTATTTGTTCATCAGAATAATTGATGAGTTTCATTAGTGTGAACGGTGCGAGTGCAAAAAGCGAGAATTTCTATCTCTATCGTCTAGACGCGGCTAACGTCACCAATCTGGTTTTTTTCGTAGAAAAAACCTCGGTATTTCCAAGTTTTTTTTCTGCATTTTACCTTCATAAATAGAAAATAGCCACTTATCTCTCTATTGTACCAACTTGATCATTACATCTTTATTATTTGTATTCTCTAACTTTAATTTATTATATTGGTAGGTAAGTTACCAATAAGTGCAATACATTACCTACCTTGCTTGACGGATAGTATTTTTTAGAAAATATTTTTTTACTATTTATTTCAAGCTTTTTATCTGTTCGATAAATTGGCTAGTCTCTGCACCCTTATATTATAGCACTGTTATTTTAGGACAAACGTTTTCATTTTGTTTTGTCCAACAACATTCAGTCTTTTGAGGTCGTAATAAAACATTCTGATGTTTCGGTTCTTATAATAAAGGTATTGTGTTTTATACAGTGTTTCACAATATTTACAAAAAACTCATACTTACCTAAGTTTAATCAAATAAAACGACAGCATTATATCTAATTTCATATTTGCTTTTCATGAAAACATTACTCCTATTTGATGATAGTATGATAAAATAACTTATTCTACTCTCGTGAGAATATTCGGAAAAGAATAGGAGTCGAGAAAATATCACATTCACGAAATGTCAAGGTGCGACATTGAAAAATTTGTTTATCTCTCTGAAGGTATGAAATAAGAAATCTTTGCGATTTTTTTACAACTTGTATGCTATATTTTTACTTTTTCTAAACAAGAAAATATAAAGTTGTTTGTTAGCATCAAATAAAGCTGTAGTTATTGTAATATTCATCGCGTTTACTAATATCATCAACAATTTTTTATGCAAAGTACCTAGCTTGTTAGTCATTTTTTTAATCCAGCCCAGACTATTCTCATTTACACTAAACATGTTATTCACATGCTAATGCCAGTGCCAGAGTGCCAACAAAATTTGGTATGCACTCCGCATAAAGAGAGCGGAAGAGCGCTACCTTGGTGAAAAAGTACGTGTTCGCGAGAAGCTACTAATTGAAGTTTTTCGCTCACATTCGCCAGAACGTTCCGACTATGTGCGCATTGCCAAGATTAGATGACCCGTCTTCCCACCTGCAAAATCAAACTGCCCTATGAAGAAATACCTCAGTCAAAAACCGCCAAGAGGTCACACGTGCTGGTCGCGTACTCAGAGGAAACTCATCTGGCGTAACCGCTAAATGAAGCCGAGGGAGCCCTCAAATTTTAGTGTGGAGTGAAGTAGAATTTTAAGCACCTCATTAATTCAAAGATTCTTTTAAACTTAATTTTCGAGACTGGTTAATTACGTTCACTTTGAAATCATCTTAGACAAATTAAATGTATAATTATAGTTTATGAAAAAAACCAACTCATTAAAATAATAAACATAGTCAAGTCGGTTACTAAATAATATCCCGACATATTTGTATTATAATATAGGTAAAATTCATTGCTTTGATGCTTTCATTTGTTTACATAGAGCTTCTTTTTTAGCAATTTAAAATAATAAATATATGTTTTCATTAGTAAAGCAGTGCTTATTAATTCAAATTCAAGCTATCTTTCTACTCCCGGCGCGGTGCTACTTCACCGCCATCTACTGAAAATAATGACAACTAGCCTTACAACTTCTTTCATCCTTGGTATTTTTAGCTTTTTATGAAATTGAGTAACGTAGGTTAGGTACAACAAACCATGAGCTTAATCGTAAGCCGCTACCAGTCAACCTGTATCCTGGTATAGTCATAATAATTTGCATCAAATTGCCTACGCATTGATAAGCTTCAACCCCATTCATTTTGTTTGAAGGTAACTCAATTTCACGCTGTCGACGGGTTGCGTTGTGCCGAAGCTACCGGCCGGGTTCACACGCACACTGTGTTTATATGGGTAAGACAAGCTACAGTAAACGACGTGTTGTTTTAGTAATTAACATTTAACACCCACTCACTCAACGCTCTTCCCTTGTTTCTTACGTGTGCTGTAAAATTATCTTTCTCCGTCTGCTAGGGTCATAAAATGGCCTACCCCTATCCTCAGTAGCTCACTCCAAATTTGTGCCACAGTGCTGAGTTGCCGATTCAATTTTGATCTTTTTAGTAGGGTTTATGGTAAGGGGGGTATCTATATTCGTAAGTAACTTAAGATTATTATTTTCCCTATGCAGGACAAACACTCCCCTTCTTATTCAATGTTAAACTTCAAAAATGTGTGCTAAATAAGAGTTTTCTTGTTAGACATAGACTTTGTTCACTCCAGGACCCGTGTCCTGAAGGAACAGCCGCGATACGCGGCGCCGTGAAGAACTATGGTATTACAATCTACGACTTACCGAGGTCTCCGTGTCGAGGATTGTTGCACTAAGGAATACGGTCAAGGGAAAATATAATAAATAATTTGGTGTAGGAAAGGACACGAGGAAAAAACAGGGTTAGTGCTGAGTTCACATCAAAGAAGCCGAACAAGCTCGGCGCCGCCGCCAAACGAAGAACTGGATGTCCCGAGACACCAGCACCACAGTTTTGCCAATATGCTGAGTGGTTTTCTAACCAAGATGCCGATTTTCTTTTCTTATCACAATTTTTCCGCTCCGACCGCGGTTCACACCGGTGACAGATAGAGTGTTGCCAAACCGTCCCGACAAAAAAAATACTAACCTAAAAGCGAGCTATACACTCATGCTAACCCGCGATTCGCCTCGCGAAATCGGTTCCGAACAGTCACCCGCCCGGACAGGTCCCGCAACCTGTCCCTATTCTTCGGGCAACCGAGATAACGTTGCTACCGCTCGCTTCAGAACCGAGTCCCCAACTAAAACCTCCGCAGACCGAGGGGTCCCGTCCTTCCCGGGAAACAGGGTAAGAATGCGCCCCCTACGCCAACGCAGTGGCGGCAGGTTAGCATCCTTAACCAGCACGAGGTCACCGACCCGAGGGGGACTGGTTCGATCCGTCCACTTAACACGCTGCTGGAGCAGATGCAAATACTCAAGAGACCAACGTTTCCAGAAGTCTTGAGACATCTGTTGAAGCATCTGATACCGTCCCAACCGACCAGGGTTAACATCCGTGAATGAGTATTCCGGCAACGCATCAAGAGGTTGACCCACCAGAAAATGACCGGGAGTCAGCGGCTCCAGATCATTTGGGTCAGAGCTGAGCGGACACAACGGCCGTGAATTTAGAACCGCTTCTATTTTACAAAAGACCGTGCATAACTCTTCCAAAGTGAGCGCGGTTTGCCCGATCACGCGCAGTAAGTGAGTTTTAGCCGATTTTACTACCGCTTCGAATATGCCCCCCCAGTGGGGGCAACCCGGAGGACTGAAGGTCCATCGAATACCGCGGCGAGAGAGGGCCGTCCCAATGTCCACCTGGCTAGAGTTCAAAAATGTTATAACCTCCCGCAAGTAACGGTTGGCTCCCACAAAATTTGTTCCGTTGTCGGACCGTATTAGCCAGGGTAGGCCTCGACGTGATACGAATCTATCCAAACACGCGATAAAGGCATCCGTAGAAAGGTCGGTAACCACCTCAAGGTGTACGGCCTTGGTTGCCAAGCAAACGAAGACACACAGGTAGACCTTGACCAACCTTGCATTCCGAATCCGTGACGTCTTGACCATGAAGGGCCCAGCGAAGTCAGTCCCGACTCCCGCAAAAGGCCTCATCTCCTTAACCCGGTCAGAAGGCAAATCCCCCATTTGAGGCTGCATTGTAGCAGCCTTCAGCCGATAACAGGGTAAACACCGAAACAAGACGGATCGTACCGTACGACGTCCTGATAAAACCCAAAATTCTCTTTGAAGAGATCCCAACAACGCGTTGCACCCGGCATGCGAGTTAGTGATATGCCGATCCATCACTAACAAATCGACCAATTGACTCTTCTTGGGCAGTAAGAGTGGATGACGAGCCGAGTAAGGTAAGTCCGAGTTTCTCAGCCGGCCTCCCACACGAATCAACCCCTTGTCGTCAATGAAAGGATTGAGGCGAGCAATGGCTCCCCGTAGTCTAGGGTGTTCGCCTTTCAGCACCTTCAGCTCAGACTGAAAGCTGACAGCCTGAACAACCCCGACTAGCCTCAGCAACGCCTCTTCCCGTTCCGCGGGACGCACAATTGGCGACATGTCGCGCTGAGGGACCGACAACCGACAGTTCCGTGCGAACCTCATCATCCACGCCGTGACCTTGATCAGTTTGTCGAAGGAGCTGTACCGATTTATGAGCAGGTCTAGGTCCGGTTCCTGGACCGCTCTCCTTCCTTCGACCCGTACCGGTGCAGATACAAGGTCAGTCCAACCTCTCGCATCCGAGCGAGGCCAAGAAGAGCTCTGCATGGTGAGCCACCGTGGACCCCACCACAGATGATGGTTTATTATTTCCGACGCTAAACACCCGCGGGAAGCGCAATCGGCGGGGTTTAGGTCACCCGGCACGTGTCTCCAGGTCAAGGGAACTCCAGACGCTTGGATCTGAGAGACACGGTTAGCCACAAATACCTCAAGGGTATGTACCGAAGCCTTCAGCCAGCACAACACGATCTGGCTGTCCGTCCAGGCATACACCGTATCGTCCAAATTAAGGACGGGCCGTAAGTTGGCAGCTGTGTGATTCAGCAGCTTGACCAGCAGAGTGGCTCCCGACAACTCAAGCTTCGGAATTGTCAAACGAGTCCGAAGTGGAGCCACCTTACTCTTGGCCAGCACCAACCGAACATCAACCCTCCCAGTTGAAGAGACCGTCCGTAAATATACCACAGCTGCATATCCCCGTTCCGAAGCGTCGCAAAACCCGTGTAATGCCGCCCGGTAATGTCCCGCAGGAACCAGCTTCCGAGGAAGCGACACCTGATTAATGTCAGGGAGAGACGAGAAGAAGCTCACCCAATCCCGTAACAGGTCCCCTGCAATCGGATCGTCCCATGACAAATCCGCAGACCACAGTCGCTGCATGAAACATTTTAGCGAGAAAGTAACGGGTGCGACCCAACCGTTAGGATCGAAGGTCCGAGCTACCGTCGAGAGTACCGATCGCTTCGTCCACACCTTCGGGTTCTCCAAGTCCACCCGATACGTGAACTCGTCTTGGACCGGCCGATACTGGATACCCAGTACCGACAGCATGTGAGGATTGTCAACATTCTCAAACAGGTGAGGGTCCTGCTGGAAGTCACTAGGCAACCCTGACAATAGCTCAGGAGAGTTGGATAGCCACTTCCTCAACTCGTACCCACCCCTGTTTAGAAGCCGAATCAATTCCTCTTTCCGTGACAAAGCTTCTTCCACGCTGTCGGCGCCCGTACAGACGTCATCGACATACAGGTCCTGCTCCAAGATGTCCGCCCCACGAGGATAGTGTAGCCTTTCCCGAGAGGCTAGCTCCCGTAACGAGCGAATCGCTAAGTATGGACTAGACCGTAACCCATACGTGTTCGTATTCAGCTCGTAAATTTTGATGGGCTCATCCGAATTCTCCCGCCACAAAATGAGCTGATATCTCCTATCCTCCGGGTGGATTACCGTTTGCCGAAACATCATCCGGATGTCGGCTACAAAAACAACCTGGTGACGGCGAAAGCTCGTCAAAATATCCGAAATATCCCGGTTGAGTTTGGGCCCCGAGTGAAGACACTGGTTCAACGAAACACCAGAAGAAGTGGTGACCGAACCGTCGAACACGACCCGAATCTTCCCGTTCGGGGTTTTCAATACCGCATGATGTGGAAGAAAGCAGTGTTCCGTCATGCTCCAATCCACCTCCGAAACCGACATGTGCCCGAGTGATTCATACTCTCGCATGAACTCCACATACTTCTGTCGGAACACCGTGTCCCGCTTCATTCGACGCTCCATTGACAGGAGCCGCGATTCCGCCGCCTTCCGTGAACTGCCCAGCGGTGGGCGGTTCGCCCGAAACGGAAGCCTAAGTAAAAACCGACCAGACATAAGACGACCAGTTGTGTTCTGGTAGAAAAACTCGCACTCTTCTTCATCCGGGTCAATGCGGTGAGCCGCCGGCGGCTCCTCTATCTCCCAAAACCGTTGAATCACCTCTGAGAGCGTGGACCCGACTAAAATATTTCCCGATTCCCCCGTGGTGACCGAATGAACCGTAGGGCCCAACACCACGTGACCTAATTTAGTGTCCACCGCAACCAGACCTCCGGACTGAAGAACCCGTTTTCCCGGTAATAAAAGCTACTCCGAGCAGAACGTCTACTGGCCCCGGTATGTCAAACTTGGGGTCTGCAAGCCGCAAGTCCCGAACTAATTCCCGAATAGAATTATTTAATTTAATCTGAGGGTGCCGGCCGATCACCTCAGTCATCACTAAACCCGAAACCTTAAATTGAACGCGCGAGTTAGAACTCGGAGCGAAAATAAATGTAGTTTGGCCGATTATATCCGAAATCCTAACGTTCCCGACCCCGCGTATAGAATGAGGATAATTTTTTATAGGGTTGCCCAACCGTGCTGCAAGATGACTCGACATAATACTGCCCTGTGCACCCGAGTCCAACAGGGCGCGAGCCATCACAGTGTTGCCATCCGAACCCCAAACCCGAACAGAAGCTGTGGGAAGTAAAACAGTTTCTGGGGGGTTGGCAACACTGGAGTGGGCAGCGAGTCCCTAGCGGGAACCATCGCCACGCGATGGCAGGTCATAATGCGCCAGTGGGTCCCACGACCCCACGTAAGGCGCCCTGCGTCCGTTCCGCGACATATAAGTTCGGGTCCTATGCCCAAAGGGCCCGAACACCGGAGGCAGCGGTTCCAGACGCGGCCGCTCCATCAGCGGTGGGGAAAACCGCTCCGAGGAGGGAGACGGGCCCCTACTGGGCCCGGCCTGCGGGCATGGTGACGCACGGGTTGACACCCTAGACACGCCGGCGTAACTCATCGGTGTCTGCTGACACCCGCCCGCAGCGCCCCTGCCTTCCTCTCGCCCCCTCCCAGACCCTCTCCCCCCGTGGGGAGTGATGGAGTGGTTCGCCCACTGCGGCCCCGGCCGCTGCTCCACCCATGTCCGATTTGCCCGGGGTGGTCCCCCGGCAGGGATCCCTTGACCCCTCCTGTCATCGCGCACACCGCCGTCCGATGCACCAGCGCGCGAACCCCGGGGTGGCCCCCCGGAAGGTGTCCACTGACCCCCCCCGCCGTCGTGCCGACCAGCCGGCGCCACCGTGTTTAAGCACAAGAGGAGGTGGTGCTTACCCCCACAATACGTACACGGCTCCGGTTCCGCGCACTCCGTCGCGATGTGGTGCCCGAAACAGAAGAAGCACCACCCCCGCTTTGACACGATGTTTCGACGATGTTGGACCCGGTGTCCAACGAAAGCAGAGCAAAGGGCCACACCATGTCCGTCCCCATTGCAGTAAGGGCAACGGTGCCCCTCGGCAACGGCCACCAACGTCGCCAACCGATGGGAAGGTCCTGCCTTGGGTCCCCTCCCCCCCCCTCTCTGAGAGCCCGAACCCTTATGTGACCCAGAGGAGGGGGCGGGCGTCATGTTCTCTACCCGACGACTCTCCGCTTCTAGGAACGCTAGGAGGCCCTCAAGAGTGGGCAGATCCTCCTTGCTGGTCTCCTGAAGCTCAAACCTCGTGAGCACGTCGACGGGCAGCCTCCCAGCAACTATATAAAAGAGGAGATAGGACCATTTGTCCACCGGCAAACCCAGGTTCTCCAAGGCCCTAATGGCCACCGTCACTGGATTCACGATCTCGGTCCTGATATCTGAAGCCCGACTCACCTTAGGGATGGCAAACAACTTAGCCAGTTGTGCATCCACCAACCGCCGTTGGTTGTGGTAACGCCCTAATAATATTTCATAAGTGACCTGGTAATTTTCATCCGTGATGGGCAGGTGCCCCACCAGGTCACTAGGCTCCCCCCTCAATGCCCCCCGTAATTGAGCCATCTTGTAGGAGCCTGACAGGTCCGCGCGACGATGAACCAGGCTGTCAAACATGTTTATAAAGCTCACCCACTGGTTCAAGTCCCCGTCGAAAATGGGCAAGTCAATGGAGGGGAGGCGTGAGACAACCCCTTCTGAAGAGCCCGAACCAGTGCGATGAGAGCCCGATGACTTGCCCTTATTAATTTCAGCCACCCGTTGTGTGATGTCATCGGCATACGTCTGGCACTGCTCCACGTCCTGGGTGATCTTGACCAATTCCCCCTCGGGTACCGCTATTCCTAATGCAAGAAGGTCAGTGTGCAAGCCATACACCGCATCCAACCTTGTGGTCACCTGTTGTGCCCGGTGAAGCAAGGCCGCATCCCTATCTCTTCGGTCAATCAATGCCCGAGCCGAGCTAAACCATCTGAGCTCCGTGCTCACCTTAGCCTTAATGACCGTGACCGACATGTTACTTGCGGGTTACAACAGGTGTCTAATGACCTAGCTCTTAATAATCCGTACTATAGGTACACTAGGTCCTATACAATCCAAATATTGCAAACTTAAAGTAATTAGAAACAATAAAAACCAATTAAAAATAACAATAATACTGGTTATTTAATATTAAATATTATTTACTTATGGTAATAAGCTGCTGTTGTGATCCCTAGCTGTTCAATAAGCCACCACTGGCTCCTACAATATTAAGAACAGTCACAAGGCCCGAATAAACAACAACAACTTATTAACATTAAAATATCTTAAAATTAAACAAATATTAATTCTAATCCCTGTGACCAATAATCAAGCTTATGAGCAATGAAACAGGCTGATAAGCAGGCCTATAGGCCACTAGAAATTAGATCCTAAGTGCCTACAGCTAGCTACACTCAGTTATACTAAGATAAAGGTAGTAAGCCCGCTGCCGCAAATTATTGAAATTGAATTACTTAATTACTATCCCCTAATCGTTACACACAACTATCCAAATAGCTGTGGTAAGCTGCCGTTATTATAATTGTTTATTTTAAGCAGTGGAAGCGCTGGATCTTAATACTAATTGAGTATGCACTATACCGAGAGTGACCAATACACAATCAAAAAATACCTAAATAATACCTAACCATGTAGCCAGGTGGACCGAAATATAATACCTATCACTACACGACCTGTCCTAGCTCAGCAGATAGGCAACCCGAACCTACCTAAGTACTTCTGCTGACTAGGTGTAAGAACTAACCTTTGAGGTTATTTTGCCAAAGCACATGGAATCATGGAAATCCAAGTAACAAAACCCGACCGAAATTTGGTTTTCGCGCACCGAACGGTATCCGACCGCTTCCCTAACCACGCTCTGCTACCAAAAATGTTCACTCCAGGACCCGTGTCCTGAAGGAACAGCCGCGATACGCGGCGCCGTGAAGAACTATGGTATTACAATCTACGACTTACCGAGGTCTCCGTGTCGAGGATTGTTGCACTAAGGAATACGGTCAAGGGAAAATATAATAAATAATTTGGTGTAGGAAAGGACACGAGGAAAAAACAGGGTTAGTGCTGAGTTCACATCAAAGAAGCCGAACAAGCTCGGCGCCGCCGCCAAACGAAGAACTGGATGTCCCGAGACACCAGCACCACAGTTTTGCCAATATGCTGAGTGGTTTTCTAACCAAGATGCCGATTTTCTTTTCTTATCACAATTTTTCCGCTCCGACCGCGGTTCACACCGGTGACAGATAGAGTGTTGCCAAACCGTCCCGACAAAAAAAATACTAACCTAAAAGCGAGCTATACACTCATGCTAACCCGCGATTCGCCTCGCGAAATCGGTTCCGAACAGACTTGAAGTGAATTAAAACTGATGAAATGTTCCCAATATTTATAACAGGTAGACAAAACTACCCTGCCCTTACTTATTGATGGTGCCGTTATTATTTGGTTAGGCAAGTTCATACTTAAGAAATATCGCACCCGACAGCAATAAAGAATTTAATCGGTAGTCAACGCTCATTTCAGAAAGAAAATTGCTGTAATCTATTTTCAGACCACTACTGCTGGTTGGATCTCGTTGGTATTATAAATTTTGAGCGGTGTCTGAAATATTATTATAGCACTGACAATAAATATTGGCTACCTAACGTTGTTTAAAGCAATTATTGAGTTGTATTCAATAATTCTGATACCGAGATTTGAAATCGATCATTAATCTCATAAACCACACAATGAAGATGATGATGATGATGATGAAATAATTATTCAGTTTTGCTATCTTTATATAATATACTCGTATTTTCTAAAAGTCCATTAAGGTTGTATTAAGATTGAAAGTAGGTGTTTAAAGGTGTTTTTGTACCCGAGTGTATCCTCAGGCACAAGTATTTCTAAATTGTATCTCAAAACAGCTGAAATGAAACCTGCGCGTGTAACTTCTCCCTATTTCCCTCTTATTCTATTTATACAAGTTGTTCATTGTAGCAAATACTTGTCATATCTACTTTCATAAAATATGCAATATCAACCTGTTTTACTCTCTATTTTATAAATGTCTAACATTTTTCCTCGTTTTGTTCTGTACGAGTTCCGAATAGAATAGAAAAAAGTATTATTACTTCCCTATCTATTGGCTACATCTTTTTACTTATTTTTTAACGGAATTATATTTCTAACGTAAACAGCCGGTCTTGCCTTTTTGTGTCTAGTATGGGTAAGTAGTTTACAGAATGGTTTCCTTTATGGTTGTATCAGGGATGAGCTGTTCGGCCGATAGGATATAGTCCGGCTGATAGGATGGGCTGTCTTCACGGCATGCCGAGTTTGAAAACCTTGTTATCTATTTTATCTTATAGGTAATACCAACCTATAACGTGAAAATTCTTTGTAAATTCACTACGTACACACAAGTTGTTTTGATATTATTATTATAAGGATGAACTATCGATGATACGGCGAAGAAGAAGAAGAACATAATCATTTTAATTTCAGAATTAGTATACGCGTAGGTATACGGGTGGGGGCTGTCGCTCTTTATTTCACGACAAACACAAGTGTGAGAAACATAAATATTGTTAATAATAAAACAAATAAAACTCACAATAAAACAAAGAACCAACAGAATTTAAAACTAACACAAAAGTCTTAAACATTTCAACTGAAAGTTGCCTCTTGGGTACGATCTGAACGGTATATTGACAACATAATGTGTATTTTAGTGCTGAATTGAACCAGAGGGGCTTTTGGAACTTCGCTGTATTAATAAATATAGCATTTCTAGCTACAATGACGCATAATTAAATTTTATGCGTCTGTTTTAATATTAACATTTGAGTCGGAGATGTCGTTGAATGCACTCGTATTATAATATTAGAGTGATTAGATGTCGTAGGAAACAAACTATGGCGTGCGTGCGATTTTAATGCAGCTCTGATAATGTTAATTTTTTAACATTTCCGTTTTCGTTGAGTTCCAGTGAAGTCGAGTGCGTTGCAATCGAGTTCGGTTCCGGTAGCGTCGATTCCATTTGCGTCGAATTCCGCCTTCAATTCCATTGAAAAGAGGTCACTTAAGAGCGAATTTATAGCCATATTTTATAGCCACTGAAAAAATCTAATAATCTTCCAACCAACTAAAAAGTCTGAACAAAAAGAATCAAGTGATAGGTGTCGGGGAGCGGCAGGTGCATAAATCACAGCACACCCGACACACTGCAAATTGCTCGCGGAAAATATATGCGCACTAAAAGCTCAAAAAACGCTACACGCTGACACTGGAAATAATGAACGACACTATTATTTTAGTATGGTTTTGCACATGAATACAGTTTACATTTTTTACGCCAAGAAATTAGACTGTGTAACTAACTAGTCTTAGCCCTTTTAAATGTTTACATGGATGTTTCGATTGCAGCATGTTACTACTACACATGCACAAACTATTTTATGTAACAACCACTGGTGGTTTTTTAAAGGGAAACCAAATACGGTGATCAACCAGTTTAGAACTGCCACTTCTTTTTTTGTCGTGTGGGTTGTAAGATCGGCAACCAACCTCACACTGGGGTCAGAGTGGGGTTCGATCCCCAACGCGCCCACCTACCAATATGTTTACGAATTTCAAATTCATTTCTTATTTTTTGTAATTCAACGCACAATTTAACTGTGTAAAGTTGCCGCAGAGTCAACCAGCCCATTCATATATCAAGGTCTACTAACTTTTGAAATTAAAGAAAAGAAACAAATATATAATAAATCTGATATTTTATTATATAGTCCACAACCAAATAAGTGGATATCTTTAACCGAATCCAAGCAGGGATACCGGATAGCCAGACCTCTAAATGTTTGTCGGACCCAAGAACGGAGCCTCGACTTCACTCGGCCGGACGCCGGCAGATCCGCCCGCTTCCTTATTGTTATTAAAGGTCTCTGGGTGACCATTCACCCACTTCATATCATTTATTCTTCTGAAAAATGTGAAGATCGATCCCCTTTATTTTTGTCAGTGTTATGTAACTTTTAGTAATATCGCATTCATACTGTGATAAATAAACAAACGAGCTTACGCACTCATAAATATTTGATAAGACACACATTAATTCAACTGAAGATATGTTCCCAACCAACCGTTCCGTTCTGTTCAGTTATTCTTAAATAACGTTTTTCGATCCCCAGTTGATCTTGAAAGGATATCACTGTAATAATTTTGAATAACCAAAAAACATTGGGAACAAAGAGAACTAGCTCGTGATTTGAACAGGTTTTATTCGGAGAAGGCCTGAGTAGAATTTACGGGGTGCCGGCCGCGACCCCCCAGCAATATGCACAAATCCTT
The DNA here is from genome assembly GCA_951230895.1 of Carpatolechia fugitivella. NCBI lineage: Eukaryota > Metazoa > Arthropoda > Insecta > Lepidoptera > Gelechiidae > Carpatolechia > Carpatolechia fugitivella. The sequence continues at coordinate 6,648,551 of OX579650.1, forward strand.
CGATATCCCGCTCCAGTAATTCATGTGACATTACGCACTGTACCCCTACTGGTAATTTACCTACAAAATGGTCTAGATTCTCTCCCTACCTAGTCTGGATGTCATACTTCATTTAAATACATTGCCCTATACTTTTTTTTGTTATATTTTGTTATATCTCGTAACTCCTAGGTTAGATGTAACTTTTTCTGTGAAAGACTTACGTGGATTTTTGGTTCCAATTATTTTTATATTAGCCTTTTTTCATCATTTAATCTTATATGCAGTTCCTGCGTTTGCACCATGAATAAAACGTACGAGAAGATCATGAATTATGTGCGATAATAAATTATTCAGTGCGGATAATCCCTGCGAAGCATTATTTTTCATATTTACCATGTTCTTACGTTAGTTAATCAAATCTGCGGCTAATGCATTTGCATACTAGCGTACGACGAGGGGAGAATTTATCGTGTGGTGTGCGAACTAAGCAATTCTATTAACAGTTTTATTTTAACTTCTAACGAAACCTGTAATGTAATCTATGAATTATATTTTATTTATAAATGCAAACGTTACATTACAGACCAAATTAATTTGCTTTTTTATGATTTTGTCATGGTGTTTTTCAATTAACAATAATTTATTTTACAAAATTTGTATTGTGACGTCATCAATGGTACAATTGTATTCGAAAAAAACCAACAATTTGTATTATTCACAGTTTCTTATTTTGACATCCAATAATAGTATCACATCTCATACCTATAGAATAAACAGCAAAATGTACTATGTATTTTAAAATTAAGAAATTGTCATAAGCAGCAATGCAGTAGAATTATAAACAGTACGTAGATCAGTAGCAGAATAGGTTTTGCGTATGAGCTGTATATCTAGGGCGCCGCGGCCACAGCACAGTATTAACGCAGCCGCAACTCAGAGAGCAAATTAGTCATAAACAACCTGATATTAGCTTACAGACACATTGCTGACTTGTTTATTATTGACCGTGCGCTTGTAAAGCTGTCTAAGTCTATGTATCTTTAGTTTGTAATGTATAGGAAATTACTTTAGAATGATGGGACTAATAATAACAAATACGTTTAAAGATAGTTATTCTATTCATTTCCGTAAAAAGGGTGTAGCGAGCGGTACCCAGGAAAAAGGCGCAGACCCTGAAAGGGCGTAGAAATAGAGATATTTTAAAAAAGTATTTATGTCACTGATTATAATTAGAAGGATTACAGTAGTGTAATCCTTTATTCTGCAAACAATAAACCGACATGAACTCAAAATTTCCGTGAAGCAGTTAATAGCCGTAGTACCAGTCGACATTAAACGAAAAATAAAATTGGTTCAAAGTTCGGGAAGCCCCTGATAAATCAAGCCAAGTTCTTCCTTAAACCCATCGTTTCAAAGTTATCATTTGAATATTAAACAGTTAGTATTAAACTTCTATGGAATTTTAATTACGGCATAGGAAAGACTGTAGTTAATTGCAGTTTCAATCTTAGCCGGGCGCGCGAAGTCGTGGGAAAGTCGTTTAAACTTGCGGCGGCCGATCCCGCTTAGTTTACACAACTTTGAGAACGCCATTCGTTCTAATATCCAACTATTCCCATTTTAAACATTTCTAATTGATACTTATCGGTCTTCTACTATGTAACGGTTTTAACGTGCAGCTGGTTTCCAATTTTGACCTAGAAACCTTAAAAGGCAGATCTACGAGGGTGGTAACTGTTATAACGTAAACAATGGTACTAAAAAGTAAATACCTACAAGCCGAAGAAGACATGAATTCATGCTATATAACTTTCGCGATTCTTAAAAGCATATCATACCTAACAGGTACGATATACATACGAACAAAAACGTAGATTTTCTTTGTGTGACATTAGTAAGGCTAATTAACAGGCTCTGCGCTTATCTCTAATTAATGAAATGGCAATACCAAACAAGCTCGTATATTCTTCGTAGCTAATAAGCTCCATCACTCAAGAACGCAGTGATGCACAAAATCTGCATCCTAGACTACTTCATACACCGAGGATGCGATTTATCTCACTTGACGCATGACTGAGTGCTTCAAGCACGCGCTGAGCTGCAAAGTCAGCACTTGTTACAGATCAGCTCTACTGCGAGCGTTAGCTCAGCTTCGGCTGGCTACGGTTAGTAGCAAAGTGCTACGCTTCGTAGGCTTCGTAGCATTGTATTAAGGAATAATGCATACAAAATAAAACGCATATATTTTCGTCTTAAGTGAAGATCCTCAAAGAGCAAACAAAATCAGATATATTGCGCCTTAGCAATGTTAGCGTTGACTTAAGTATGTTTGTTGCAAACACACGTGCATTATACGTAAAAGCTCTTCGTACGGATTTCCTTGTACGTTAACGTTAATACAGAAACTGTGTTCAAGGGATCACGCACTATTGAATTATCTAAAATGCGATACCCTCTTTGCGAAGTGAAAATGAATGGAAGATACATTTTTGTGAGAATGTTGTGTTGTAGACCTTAGGATTGATTCAATTTGACCCTGGCTATGAAAGCTTTTAGGTCGAGGTTGATATTTCTTTCCCATATGTTTCGTGTAATGCTCTTACATCTATTTAGAATAAGTGACTGATCCTCGATATTATTATCAGAGATGATAAAAAGAAAAAAAAAAATATCCTCTTTCCTATCAACACGACGCCTGCTATGCACCTACGACGTAGGTGGAGCGTGCTTAGACTGCCGTGCGCGTAAACCCGCCTCGAATAGGTGCAATAATTTCCTATGTGACTGCGCGGCCCCTACGTCGTAGATGCGCTTTTACCAAACGCGTATGCGGCCACCTACCGAGGTGGTTGGGGGGCGCATGGCTGTATTATTGCGTTTTTCTTTTCTGTAGCTGTGATATACATAAGTAAATGTAACTACACGGATCAGTGATGGCGCCCCCCTCGCACTTCGAGCTGTCACTCGAGGCGGTTGGACGTTCTCTTTGAGCGTGTATCTACTTGCTGATAATCTGGTTGTTTCATTATATAAACCCAAATTACCCAGGCCAAACACTGGACATCACATTGGCGACGAATAAAAGCGCAGTAAGTAAAATTAATGCTCAAATTATGTACCTGCTTACGGAGATTGGTTAACAATAAAGTTCAAATTTTAAAGAAATGAAATAAATAAGTACCTAGCTAGACATGTCTAGAAAACCTCTATACCTTTTGTAATAAGTGTTTCTATAAAATTAAAATACTAGAAGTGAAGTTTGCTTGCTAAAATGTAGTAAAACCACGTCTTATATAGATAACAAGTTCCTTGATAACGTTACTAACCAAGTGAAATTAAGTGATTGATAATGTTAACAAACCGAGGTTCTCGTGTTATTATTGTTGTTTTAATAAAATATATATGCGCAATATTTATCCATCATCGGTAAAATGATGTGTTGCATAGACCAATGAAGGAGTTATTAGAGTTACGTATACTAGGTACACCGCTTATTTTCTCTTGGTACCTGAACGTCAACAATAATAAACACGTACGTAGGTTGGAAAATCCTCAATCATATCATAATTATGTAGTTAGTACGTTATTGTTGACCTAATCTGTTTGCAAATATAATACCTATTGAATAGTACTATGATATTATTCGATCAAACTACTAAATTTTCCAACGATTATATCGTTAATTACCCGTTTTAACAAGATACCCACTTCGATTACTTTGAAGTTAAGTAGCTATGTTATTGTTAAAACTCACCGAGTGTCATAAAAGCTATACAGGTGGTTAAATGGAAAATTCTATAAGTCGAATCGTACTAAGGTCGTACCTACTGTCTATCGCTATCAATTAGTTGTATGCAAGTCGAAAAAACCGGTTGTTTATGATTGTTCGGGTTTTAAAACAGAATGTACGCAATGTAGTACTAGTAGTACCTACCTACTGTATTTTAGGGACTTTTAAATTTTCTACACTTCGATCAATCAATCAGCCTAATTGCAGTCCACACTTAATGAAATTTAATTACTATTTACGGACAGAACTAAATATAGTTTACAAAAAATGCGGTATGCTTACGAGGTCCTATGTCCCTTCCTTACAGATCGTCCAACATGTCCCAATCACAAGTCCCGGCAATAGAACCATTCGATTGTGAAGGTGATCCAACCTCCATAGGCTCCCGCTGGGAGAGGTGGAAACGTGCTTTGGAAATCTACTTCATAGCGTCAGGCACCGACGATCAAAACAAAAAACGTGCAATGCTACTTCATTCCGGAGGCATGTCACTACAGGATATATATTTTAATATACCCGGAGCTCACGTGACCGATCCTAATACGACAAACGTCTATGATATTTCTATAAAAAAATTGGACGAGTATTTTGCACCTAAGCAAAGTTATTTATTTGAAAGGCACATTTTTCGACTAATGAAACAAGAGTCGGACGAGAAATTTGAAAAATTTTTGATTCGTCTGAGACGACAATGTTCAAAATGTAAATTTACGAATGAAGATGAAAATCTTATCGACCAAATAACGGAAAAGTGTAGCTCGACTAAATTGAGAAAGAACATTTTGGTACTAGGTGACACGGCAACAATAGAAAAAATCATAGCAGAAGCTAACTCTTTAGAAACTGTAGAACGACAATTAAACGAGTTCCACGATAGACAGACAAATTCCGCCACTACCAGCCTAAATAAAATTGACACTAAAACAACGAAACGATATACTAAAAAAGAGGTTGATTGCTGCTGCAGATGTGGCAGTAAAAATCACAGAGGTGACTGTAGTACTTGCCCAGCAATTAATGCAAATTGCATGAAATGTGGTTTCAAGGGCCATTTCCAGAAACACTGCAGAACCAGGGCCAATAAAAGAAAAACCGCTAATCTCTCGTTAAACGATAATAACAAAGCTAAAAAACCCAAAGGGGATTTTTCCAAAAATAAAGAGCCTGCATCTGTTGACTATATTTTCCACATCGACGACGATGCAACAATAGACTGCCAGGTAGGTGGGGTTAATATCCAAATGCTCATCGACTCTGGTAGTCGGTCTAACATTATCAATGACAAAACATGGGAGCACATGAAACAGTCTAAAGTGGTAGTCTCCAACCAACAAAAATCTTCGGAAAAAACGTTCCTGGCTTATGGTGCCAAAGATCCCCTAAAAGTTCTAGGTTCATTCGATGCCCAAATTAAAGTTGGTCCCAAATCATTAGCAACAAAATTTTATGTCATAGAAAATGGATCAAGGAATCTTCTGGGGAAAGAAACTGCCATTTTTCTTAACGTCCTAAAAGTAGGCTTTGATGTAAATTATATTGAGCAAAAACAATTTCCCAAGTTCAAAGATGTCCAATTGGAGATCACTATTGATGAAACAGTTCCTCCAGTTTGCCAACCATATAGACGTGTACCAATCCCTTTAGAATCAAAGATTAATAAAAAAATTGATGAACTGGTAAAAATGGACATCATTGAACCTGTAAACAAACCATCTTCTTGGGTTTCTCCGATGGTACCGGTTCTAAAGCCTGATGATGATGTTCGTATTTGTTTAGATATGCGTGCAGCTAACAAAGCCATTAAAAGAGAGAACCATCCCTTGCCCACCATGGAGCAACTCATTCCCAAATTTGGTAAAGCAAGATTTTTTTCCAAATTGGATATTAAAAACGCCTTTCATCAGGTTGAACTTGAAGAAAATAGCAGAGAAATTACGACTTTTATAACTAGCAAAGGGCTTTACCGGTACAAAAGATTAATGTTCGGAATATCGTGCGCCCCGGAACATTTTCAAAAAATTGTTGAGAAATTATTATTACCATGCGAAGGAGTCGTCAATTTTATAGATGACATTGTTGTCTTTGGACGTGATAAAAAGGAACATGATGCCAGGCTTCAACACGTATTAACAGTGCTCAAAGACAACTATGTATTGTTGAACAAAAATAAGTGTGTTTTTAATGCAAAAACTATTCAGTTTCTGGGCCACGAACTTTCGTCAACAGGCATTAAGCCTCTCGACAAATACATAAAAGCAATCGAAACATTTAGACCACCGGAAACTATCGAAGAAATCCAAAGTTTTTTAGGTTTGATCAATTTTGTTGGAAAGTGGATCCCCAATTTGTCAACTTTAACTGAACCCATTCGACAATTACTTCGACAAAAAGTTCACAAAAATGCCAATATCACTGCATTTTGGCATGAAGAACAAGCGATGGCTTTTAATGAATTAAAAAATTGTCTCTCCAAGATTCCTACTCTTGGCTACTATGACCCAAAAGATCGTACCCAAGTAATAGCTGACGCGAGCCCTGTAGGTTTAGGGGCTGTGCTGATTCAGTACGACGACAAAGGTCCCCGCATTATTGCTTTTGGAAACAAGAGTCTGACAGACGTTGAGAAACGGTACTGCCAGACCGAAAAAGAGGCATTAGCTTTAGTGTGGGCGATTGAACACTTTCATATGTATTTATATGGGAAACAGTTTGAGCTTATCACTGACCATAAGCCTCTAGAAGTAATTTTTGGCACGCGGTCAAAGCCTTGCGCACGAATCGAGCGCTGGGTCCTTCGCCTACAAGCATATGATTATAAAGTCATTTACAAACCTGGAAAATCAAACATAGCTGACCGTTTTTCCCGTCTGTGTATGACTACCAGCACACAGAAAAGTCCCTTTGAAGACGAGCATCATGTTAACCAGATTCTCCAATATGCGCGACCCGTCGCATTATCTCTTAAATCGATTATTGAAGCATCAAATGATGACGATGAATTAAAATTAGTCAAAAATGCTTTAGTCAACAACAATTGGGATGCTTCAATAAATAATTACAAGTTGTTTCAATACGAACTCTGGTTACATGATGGTGTCTTGTTAAGGGGAAACAAAATAGTAATTCCCACTTCATTGAGGAAACAAGTTTTAGCAGCGGCCCACGAAGGCCATCCAGGCATTGTCAACATGAAAGCTAGGTTACGCACAAAGGTCTGGTGGCCAAAAATAGATAAAGATGCCGAAAACACTGTAAAAAACTGCAGAGGGTGTACTTTAGTTTCTGCACCTAATCCACCAGTACCTATGAAAAGGCGTGAACTTCCTTCAAAAGCTTGGGTGGATACAGCAGTTGATTTTTTGGGCCCGCTGACAAGTGGGGATTATCTTTTGGTGATCATCGATTATTACAGTCGATACAAAGAGATTAAAATAATGAGATCTATCTCTACACAAGACACAACAAAAGTTCTAAAAGAGATATTCTCTCGAACCGGAAATCCAGCTAGTATAACAGCCGATAATGGCAGACAATTTTGTAGTCAGGAATTCAAATCTTTCTGCAACGAACAAGGAATCACGCTTTTCAATACGATCCCTTATTGGCCTCAGCAAAATGGCGAGGTCGAGAGGCAAAACAGGGATATTCTCAAAAGGCTAAAAATCAGTCAATGTGAGAAATCAGACTGGAAAGATGACTTGTTAAAGTATTTAATGATGTATAACAGTACACCTCATCCTTCCACAGGAAAATCCCCTTCCGAATTGTTCTACGGAAGACAGTTTAGAGACAAGTTACCTTTTTTGACCGACCTTGAAAATTGTTACGATGATTCTGAAATTAGAGACAGAGATAAGGAAAAAAAGGAGAAAAGCAAATTAATCGAAGACAGGAAGAGAAAAGCAACAGACAAAGAATTAGCAATTGGCGAAAAAGTATATGTAAAGAACTTGATTAAAGAAAATAAACTAGTTTCAGAATTTAATCCAACAACTCATACCGTAATCAGTGCTGAAGGAAGTGACGTCAATATAAGAAATGATAAAACCGGTCAGGAGTACAGAAGGAATATCGTACACCTAAAGAAAGTAGAAGGTCAATGGAAAGTTGTCGATCACGAAGAAGTATCTGATAAAGATGTTTAGTTTTATAATGATAATTTAAGTAGAAATATGGTTTTGTTTTATATATGGTAAATTAATAAGAAATATGGTTTTGTTTGATAAATGTAAAATGTTAACATGTTTAATGAATTACATAAAAAGGAAGAGATGTGATATACATAAGTAAATGTAACTACACGGATCAGTGATGGCGCCCCCCTCGCACTTCGAGCTGTCACTCGAGGCGGTTGGACGTTCTCTTTGAGCGTGTATCTACTTGCTGATAATCTGGTTGTTTCATTATATAAACCCAAATTACCCAGGCCAAACACTGGACATCACAGTAGCCAAAGTGTCACATCTAATACATATGTCGACTTACCGACACTACCGGACGGGCCGGCAGTGGCCTCCTCCACTTCCCAGCTGCCCTGCATCACCACAAACTACACCACAAGTAGAGCAACGGGTTTGCAAAGGGACACAACAGTTTTTTTAGCTTAAACACACTTATTTTCGCTACCTTTTTCGTGTTTCCAAAAACCTTACAAGAAAACCGCCAACACCAAAACGTCAAAACATAACCATAGACAATTTTTCACCATGGCAATTAGTAAAGCTTCCTATTCATCGCCCTGCAAGCGTAGATTCACGTACTATGTGGCGCCCTCTGCAACTCCATTCGGGTTGCCCACTACTTTTCGGGTGGTGCCCGCTGTACTCAAGGGAATTTAACAAAAAGACTGCAAATAGAATAATGAAAGTTTATTAAAAGTAAGCAAAAGCTGTACGCCGCCGTCACATATCATAAAATTAAGTGATCGATGTTTGTACATTGAAGATATTTAAGAAAAAAATATATGAAGGGTCTTTATAAAAGCAAAAGAAACTAAAACAATTATTTTTAGAATTTTTGTCTGTCTGTATGTTTGTTCGCGCATCACGCACATTTATACTACTGCACAGAAATGGATGCGGCTTTCTCAGTAGTATTGCTGGAGGTTAAGTTAAAAACTGATGTTCCATCTTAAGGAGAGGCCCCTTTTTGAACTCGCGGATCTCACGTCTTGGAATATGTACCAAATCAAGAAAATTACAACCAACAGAAGAGTTTATCATTTAGCGGCGTAACCAAGTAGATTTTACATATAATCAGGGAATAAAGCAAAAATAAATAATTAAAATCACTGAAAATCACCCCACGTTCAAAATTTGCGAATCTGTTTTCTCAATATTTTCAGCGACAACAACATATTTTTTTGTATTTTTTGGGTGGCTATATTAACACCTAAATGGCAAAACCAGCTAGTTTTTTATTTCGTTCTATATTTTTCACAAAAAAGAGAAAAGAGTTCAAGAAAAACGCGTTTTTCGCACGATTCCTGCGCAGTGTCGGACGTAACCTCCGTGAAGCATCGCACGCTAATATGAAGTAGTGCGTCGTTTGAACTTACAACTAAGGCGCGTTTAGTTGCTAATTTAGGATAGGGCCTCGCCTTAATACGTTGCCCAAAACCCAAGTTAGCTTGCGGGCAAAAAACCAAAAAAAAATCAAAATCAATAATCTTTATTTCTTTAACTTAAAGTTATCTATGAAACAAATTTGCTGAGGCCTCCTATTAAAAAATAATTGAGTATTATAAACTTTGAAAAATCGAAACAGCGGCTTCTTTTAAAGCTTTTCTCTAATGTGTGAAACTAGACGTAGTAGAAGTAGTTTCTATAGTTTTTGGTTATACCTGTCGTTGTGGTTGGAGGCCATGTCACGGATAAACAGTTCATAAGTATAGCGGCGCGCGGCTTCATCCGCCTACCCATTTGAACCATCTACGAACGCGGCGTCCGCGGAGGAAGATACAGTTATTATTCCAAACGATGACGTCAGGTGGCACTGTTAGTTTTAGCTATCTTACTGAGGTAAGATCTTATACTGTGACACTGTATTTCCTGCTGTAAAAAAGTAGCCTAAATGTCCTTCTTGAGTTACAAAATTTCATCAAAATCAGTTCAGAAATTAAACCGTGAAAGCGTAACAGACAGACAGACAGAGTTATTTTCGCATTTATTGTAGTAAGAATATTATGACGGAGGTTATTGGTTGAATTATAACTACTCGTAAATTGAAGCTAAGATCAATGCACCAAATCCTCTCTAGATGGAATACTAACTAGTTCGAGCACTATTCTACAAATAGACACCTCGCTCCAGTCTCATGTTTCTATGTTGGGCAAACGCAGAATTAATAAATTTCAGAGGTTTCATTGTTTTATAGCAGAATAAATCGAAATTGAAGCTAACGTTTCTACTTATTATATTATATAGTCAAAGTTTTTTTCTTTCTGTGTATGTATATCAATATCATACATACAATAACTAACTTAACAACTAATAACTAACAACTAATTAACTTGCATATTGGCAAAGTCTCGTATAGTTACTATTAGATTGGAAAATGCTTTCTCAAAAATGACCTATGCAACATGCCAAGTGAGAATGGATAGTATACCCAGGTAGAGTAGCTAACGACCTAAATAAAGAAATGCGTAATATAACAAAAAAGATAGTTTTCAAACAACTATGAATCTTAGCATGTAAAGAAAATTGTATGCAAATCACCAAGTCGTATCATATCACTCACTATAATAAAATAAAAACAGACTTCTAAAATACTAAATTCAATATCTTTGGATTACAACCCAAAATATGAAATTTCAGATTCAAAGGGTTGTTAATGAGGAGCAGGAATTCAATATCGGGGTGCAGCGCCAACGCGCCATCAGTCAACGTCGCTCATCCGCAGTATTACCCTGGAGATTGATGTCGGCCCCTAGCATTGTCTGGACGGCGACCTCAGATATTCAATCGCTGAACAAAGGTCCCAAATACCTCTAGGATAAATAGGTAATAAATTGTAAATTTAAAAATCCCCTGGCACTATCGCTGAACAGGTTTTCGTCAAATAAAGCAATGAACCATTCCGAACGAACCAGCTTCCAAAGGAAAATAACGTATCTATAAACACAACATAACTCGTTGGAGAAAATGCGTTCCAACTTAAAATGGATTTTCATTGTGACATTCCAAGTCAAACAAACAAACAGTATAAACATATTTTCAGGAACACGTGTAATTTATAATGTAATATTGTTTAATAGTACATTACGATACAAGGATCGTAGGTGGCATATTACAAACGAGGTATAGTTTGTTATAAAACCTAATGGCTGATTAACACGTATTAAGTTGTCAAGTAGCAACTAAATTATAAATAAATTTTAAGCGACTAAATTTTAAGTAAGTGCTTACACGTCATTTTAGTAGTTAAGCTCTTTAGTTAGCCCAAGATGGACGATCAACAGCGAATTCAAATCTGTAATAAATAAAATAATAAAGTATAATAAAATATTTATTTTTATATAATTAATTAATATTATATTATTATTTATTTATTATATTATATTATTATTATTTTTAATGATTGATATTTAACATTAATAATATATTAATCATTAATGTTTTTATACCTATATAATAATATATATTAAAATATATCCAAAAAATATACATAAAACACTCGCACTTAACTTCGCACTTCACATTTAACTTAAAATTAACTAAATCGCGCCTTTCCAAACGTGTCAAGTGACAGGCCACGCGACGTGACATTATAGCGTCATTTCAACGAGCAAACCAAATCGTGCCATCCATCAATTTCTCTAATAAAATTAAAATATATAATATAATAGATAGGTGTTACTTTATCGAATTTGATGGCTCAACAATAGGTATTATTTTTTACTTTTTAATGTTTTGCTTTTTTGCTTCGGGGGTTATTAAATTTTTAATTTATTTTTATTTCATAATTTTTAAACTTTATAACAAATAAATTATGATATATGAGTATAGTTATATCTAAAAGAAAATTGGAGATTATTTTTACTTTGAATCGAAAGGACATATGGAAAATAGTCAGATCCCCTCATCAACTATTAAAGAGCTGATGATCTTCAAACGGCTGATCAGGTCATGGTTACCTTTCCATATACTTTCAATATTATTGAAGGAATACGGTACCAAATTTCGAATCGATAGGACATATGGAAGTAAGTCAGATCCCCTCATCAACTATTATAGATCTGATGATCTTCAAACGGCTGATCAGGTCATGGTTACTGTAACGGTTGTAGCCTCCTTGGCTACAACTCGCTACTTTAAATATAAAAGACACTTTTATAACACGATACTTTATTTATAACTTAAACGCACTGTTTATAACTTTAGCACTAGAAATAATACTATGGTCCGCACTCGACGGCGGACGGCAGATGAGTACCTCAAACTTCCACGGCCCCAGCCCGTTTGAAGTTTCTATCGTTCTCTTTCTAAACTGAATAGTTAAAAAGAGAACGAATATATTGCAAAAAGAATACTATCGCCAGTATCAAACTACATAGCACTCGGACCAACGAGGCCCGATGCTACAACTACCCCCGGTCTCCCCTGAAAAAATTTTTTTTGGTTGAAGACCCAAAAAATTTTTTTGCTAGTTACAATCTACTAATAACTAACTACCTACCTAAGAGAGGGAAAAATTCACTTAATAAAAATCTAATAAAAAAAAACAATGGAAGACTTAGATCCTGGACTTAGCTAAAGTCTAATTACCAGAAAAATATTTTCTAATAATTTTTCTAAATAAAAAACCTCTCCAAAAATACTTAAAACAGGACCCATATCTTACCATCCTAAACCCAAGCTAACAGCTACCTCAATTACAAAATGCAAACCCTAACCTGAATCTATAAAATTCTTCAAAGACATAGCATGCAAAACTTAAAATGAAATTTAAAACATTTAAGTTAACGATAAAAAAAATAAATCAAGATAATCAAAACAATGTTAACACCAATCACAATACTCAAGAATCTCAAGAATTAAATTATATTTAATTTAAAAGCTAAATAGAAAAAGAAGTTAAGGTGTTAAAATTGAAGCTATGTTTCCAAAGAAAGAGAAATTAACATATAGAAAAAAACAATCAGAAGAGCTAAGATATAAATGTTGTTTTTTAATATGAAAAAATTATTTTCTTTTCAATCAGGCATCACTGATGTCCTGAAGTACATCTCGCGTCAGTAAGGAGGTGTAGAAGAAAATATTAATTGTTGTTTAAATATAAAAGTTTTATCAGCCCGCACATGAAACAAATAATAGGATTAATACATATAAAAAACAATATAGTAACAACAATATCCAGATAACTAGCGACTAGGAAGAAAAATAATTATTTAGTCTAAGATACAAGTACATTACATGTCTTCTTACAAGATACAATATCATATTCAAATTATTAAATATGTGGATTTGAAAATGACAACAACTTAGATTGGTATATATAATGAATTGAAAAAAATTACCTATCTCTTCTTCCCATATCCTAACTCCATACCTCATCATAACTCATAGAAATCTCAACCTTTTACTAACCTAGAAAAGGACAGATAGAATACGTGTGATCCTAAACAGATCACCCTACAAAGCTCCTATGTCTCTTAAAGCAGGTGTATCAACTGTGCCTAATCAGCCAACTAACAGCGCAAACAATCTCAACCTAACCATCTTACACGAAACCTCAACTACCTCATCTACCAAACCACTTAGAAAAACATACAAACAATTCGTAAAAACTAGTGACAATAATGCATTTATGTTTTATTTTATATTATGCAGGTCACCTAAGCATAACCCCAAAAGAAATTACCTACCTCAATACAACAAAAGGGAATTCAATAAAATATAAATAAAAATAAATACGTAAACATCTGTTTACAAAAGTGACAGACCAAGACATGACACTTTATCTTTGACGAAACGGATCGCCATTTTACTCCAAGAAGTATTTATAACAGACTAACCATTCAAATAGTTGCACTGTCAAGAATTAAACAAAGAAAATATCTGCCATTTTTGAAACTGACAATGGAAAATTATAAATAAAATATTAGCTGGGATAAAATCAAAATAACTTGGAACTTTCTTCTTTGTGTCTGCGACCCTGCTGACGATGTCATCAATCGCCTCCCGGCCACCTCGTCCGTGCGTTTATACTCAATAAATCAATAAAAATACTCTGCGGGGTACTCGCTGGGAATACTCCTCCCTCTCGACGAGCTCCATCACACGACACATCATCATCATCATCCATCATCCATCATCCAGACGGGGTGCCATAAGCCCTCTCGTCGGGGTGAACTGTTGCAGTCCATCTCTTCTTTCTCCAGACATTGCTCAGTGAAGAAACTACGGCATAATCTCCAAAGCAGCTTCTGGCTCACTAGCCAGCAGCAGCAACAACAGCTTCTTTTAACATATTCTCCTCTTCTATTTCAAACAATTTTCTTTTTGTTTTTTGTTCTATTCTAGAACTATTCAGCAATCTTCTATCCGCTGTCACTCTCACTTCAAAGAGAGTGAGGGTAATATAAGAGGGAAGAGGGTTAACAGTTCCTCTTTAGAATCAGTTATTAATTCTGTGTGTTTGGGGGCGCGTACCAGGTCTGGGTGTCTCCACCACTGTAACGGTTGTAGCCTCCTTGGCTACAACTCGCTACTTTAAATATAAAAGACACTTTTATAACACGATACTTTATTTATAACTTAAACGCACTGTTTATAACTTTAGCACTAGAAATAATACTATGGTCCGCACTCGACGGCGGACGGCAGATGAGTACCTCAAACTTCCACGGCCCCAGCCCGTCTGAAGTTTCTATCGTTCTCTTTCTAAACTGAATAGTTAAAAAGAGAACGAATATATTGCAAAAAGAATACTATCGCCAGTATCAAACTACATAGCACTCGGACCAACGAGGCCCGATGCTACATTACCTTACCATATACTTTCAATATGATTGAAATAACAAGGTACCAAATTTCGAATCGATCGGAGATAAGGAAGTTCGTCAGATCCCCTCATCAACTAGAAAAGAGCTGATGATCTTCAAACGGCTGAAGAGATTTTCATGAAACATGGCTAAGAACACTCGGGGTAAAATTATCTATGTTACAAAAAAAAAAAAACGAAAATCGGTTCATCCGCTTAGGAGCTACGATACCACAGACAGATACACAGATACACAGACACAGATACACAGACACGTTAAACTTATAACACCCGTCGGGGGTTAAAAATGGTTAAGAAAGGTATATAGTACCCCACAAAAGCTATCATACTATAGATAAAATTGATCATGTAGAAGTTGTACAAACTAACCTTTATTATATCGCGCCCAGTTTGAGTATCCTTCCTATTCACATTTATTATTAAATATCAACACTAAAACACTCATAAAACAACATTCAATGTAAAACAATTAAATGAAAATTTTACAAACTTGGCGCCAACTACAAAACGATAGTATGTTTCTTTTTTATAAGCATAATTACGGAGAAAAGGCTCTGGAGGACATTCAGCCTCTACGAATATTATTTGTTAAATCGAGATAATTGTATTTTTATAATTAAAATATTACTGGCTGATAATATTTTTGATACAATTTGTTGAAATAAAACAATATTAAATACTGTTCTCTCTGTATGAATCGATTTAAATATTTTTCATTGTCAAAATGATCCTGGCTGAATAATAATTTTTAAGACCGTAAGGGTTAAAAAAAATGTAATAAAATCGCACTAGTGCGGTAAAACGCATTTGCCGCACAGTTTACTGCCTTCGTAAGTTCAATTTTCGAGCAAGGTGTATTGATAAATATATAAATAATAAATCATAGTTTTGTGTATTTAGTACTTTGCTCCACATATTTTATTCATATATAATAAATATAAAAACACTAAAAATAAAACTATACCAGCCCACAAATATTCAACAAGCAAAGTAATAAATAATAATACGCATTCAAATCGATAGCATTATGTCAACCGAGTGGCTATTGTACGGAACTCACAATTGCAGGCTTCCTATTGTTGAAGGATCAAGTCAAGTTTTGAAAAGGATATTGGAAAGTAACCTTTATATTCAAGTTACTAAAGGAATATTTAGTAAGCAGTCTTTAAAAAAACCATTCGCAATAAATAATGAAACCATTACCTACTTACTTACACACCCAATCACATCACAAATTATTGTGATGTGATTGGGTGTGTAAGTAAGTAGGTATTATAAATGTGAAAATATATTTGGATATTTGTTCCGCTTGCACACCAAAATTGTGGATTTGGATGAAATTTGGAATGGAGAAATTTTATATCATGTTTTACTCATAGGATATTTTTTACGGGAAAACGTCTTATTCCCACGGGAAAATCTTATATAACGCGAGTGTAGCCGCGGGTGGTCAACGAGTAATAAATACTCGTAATGTGGAAAAGCGAGGCGTACCGATGACTTGGTGAAGCTCGCGTCGCGGGATTACGCTGGCTGCTGGCAGCGCAGGACCCGTTATTGTGGAGACCTTTAGGCTTTTGTCAGCAGTGGAAGTTTTTCGGCTGAAATAATGACGATAATGACGACATCGACGGACAATATGACGGAATGTCGCGATATACTCGAACAAGCCACGTTTAGATCTTGGACTCTGCTAGAAGCGTGCGTGACATTGATAGTTCAATCATGCATGCGCGCGGCTTGTAGTTACATCCCTTTATGTCGGAGATCCAGTCCGAAACGCAACAATGTGTAAAAACGCGTCGAGAACTTAGAATCGCTAGTAAGATGAGGAAACTTTAACTAAAGGGAGGAGTGATGATCATTCTGTATGGAATATGGTTTATCTAGTCTATGCCTCTAGTATCGTAACTCTACCAACTAGTCTTCTACAAATAAAAATCCGTACTTGTTTTCTCTAGAACTTTCTTAAGCTGAACTTTCAAGCAGTAGTGAAAAACTACGTATATTTTTATATAAAATTTTAGAATTGCAATATTTTTTATGAAACTTTCATAGTGTAGGTATATTTTTAAAGTAAATGGTGTTCCACCATGTAAGGATTCTTGCCTAAGTTAAGGAGAGTTTATTTTGTAAAGTTCTAAACTTATCCAATTTAAAGTTGCGTAAGCTACATATTTCACCCTTAGCCATAAGCACGTGTGTTCTTTAATCTTGTACCTACAAAGTGTTGGGGTAATATAAATACTACGTGTATAAATTAAACGTCGTCGTTTGCCTAATTAAACTGAAATTAAAATTATGTAAGTATAGCTATGTCATGGTTATCCTATCCGTTTTTTTACAAGCTTTTATTTAGCTTGCACTGTATGTGGGTGGGTGTAATTTTGAAGCACTTTCTGCCATTGGATTTTGCTGAAATTTGATATACTTATGAAACCGCGCTGACAATGTAATATTAAGGTACCATGGAGCTGGTCTGATGATGGAGACGGAAGGTGGCCATAGGAACTCCTCTAATACACACCACAACCTAGTCGTGTTTGGGCTCGTTGGATTTGTCTTAACAAGATCTTTAGTCATACGTGATGTCCAGGGTGTCATGATGGAGCCGGAAGGTGGCCATAGGAACTCCTTAAATACACACCACAACCTAGTCGTGTTTGGGCTCGTTGAATTTATCTTAACAAGATCTTTAGTCATACGTGATGTCCAGGGTCTCATGATGGAGCCGGAAGGTATCCATAGGAACTCCTTAAATACACACCACAACCTAGTCGTGTTTGGGCTCGTTGGATGATCTTTAGCCTACGTGATGTCCAGGGTCTCATGATGGAGCCGGAAGGTATCTATAGGAACTCCTTAAATACACACTACAACCTAGTCGTGTTTGGGCGCGTTGGATTTGTCTTAACAAGGATACTCCACTCCACGGCTTTATAAGCTTGTTTAAAAAGGATTTTTAATTATTATTTTAATTCCTGGCGTATTGAATGCCTCACACAAACGAGTTGAGATGTAAATAATGAATGCTATTCATGAATGCGTCAACTCGTCGTTATTCCCAAAAATAACACGAATATTCAGATTGCCGTTAACTTTAGGGTTTCAACTACTAAGTCGAGTATAACACTTTTAAAGAAAAGCAAAAGGTATCTGAGAAAATCGAAAAAACGCGAGCAACGGAGTCGACCTATTTAAATGTAAATAAAGCGTATTCAACTAGTTGTGGATACTCTAACTCGGCATCGGGTGGAGATATTCAGACGGCAGATCCCGCTTCTCTCCGGAGACCGATTTCCCTAATGTCGTTCACAGAACTTCCATAACATTTGAATATCTCATCATATTTCGTTTTTTTTATCCTGTCGATTTCCTCCGGCCGCGAGGGGTTGCCAGTTTCTGAATTTAATCTTTTTATGTGGTCGCGCTCGATTTCTCGCAATCTCGGAGCCCTTCAAGTTTGAGCCAAATAAATATACCCAAGATTCTATGTTACAGTACATTACACATTATATTGGTTAAAAAGAAACTCGCTGAAACTGATCTCTCGGAAACTGTAGCTGGGACGTGTTAATGGGAGCGAAGTGGAGTAAACGCTCGAATTCTTTTCTCATTTTACAAATAAACAATAATGAAAAAATATTATTGTTATTGTAACTGGCCGTTGATGTTGATTATTGTGTGTTCTTCTTCGTATCTGTCTACAAACTATACCGCGTTTGGATATTTCTTAAGTATAGTTTAATAAAGATTATAGATAGGAAACAAATTTAATGTGTCAGCCATCTTTTGAGATGGATGCTCTACCTATACGGTAGATAGATTAAAATCACTTAACTGCAAAATGCTTTCAATGGTTAGTAATTTCTGATCACAAGACTCCACTAGTTGGATATCGTTAGAAAACTAAATGCTTAGACCAAAGACTAGAGCATACCCTTTGTGTTCAATATAATTGCTTCCCACATCGGTTACCTAATCTCATTTAATTTCTACCGCTCACAAAGGTCCCGCATTCCGAGTTTCAGATACTCCAACGACACTTCTTACAATGAACATTAATTAGTTTCCCAGGTAGGTATTTGGGTTCCAATTTAATTCTAAGTCATTTTCCACACCCACATTTCCGTTAAAACTCCGGTAGAGTTCCGTGGGTCGCGACTCGCGGCTTACGGCTGAACATTCACGGCCTACGACAGGCGAAGATGACCGATGACAAGTGAAGATGATCGAAGACAGCCTAAGAAGAAAATGACCGAATTATATTTTGAATGAATGAACAAATCAAATAAAAAATACTAATTGACAAATGTTAGTTACCCCTCAGAGGAACAAAAGACGATCGCTTCGCTCCCTTGCGACGCGCGTCACAAATCTTTGAGTAACCCGAATGCGGAGCAGAATTTTGTGAAGCGACACGACAAATTATGATGATCGAAGACAGCCTACGGCAGACGAATTATGTTTTGAGTGACTATTAAATTATTCATTACAAAGTTATCTGTCATTTAAAAGTATAATAAAAGCAACAGGACAGCTTATTTTATGTTCGGGATACTAAGAACTTCTAAAAATCCGATAGTTTCAATGTCATACCGTTTTCAAACAAATCATAATCCTATTCAGTAATAATGTTGGCGGAGAACCATGCGGTAGATATTGGAATAAACATGATGAAACTACACGGATTCCGCTATGACTTATAGCTACTACACTACGAAACACTCGATTTGTTACAATACCGTGTAAATGTTGTGTAATAAGTTCACAATAGCTTCTTTGAAATACACAACAAAAAAAACTTTATAAGACTGTCTCCAGTTGGTTATGACAAGGCTGAATAACCTAACTTTTCGAAAAAAATAACGGCCTTCGAAAAGCAAGTTAATCCATTAGTCCCGGCAGCGGCCGCAGCGGCATCTAGTGATATTATTTACAGTTTTATTTGTTGCATGAGACTTTTTATTCTGTTTACGTCGATGTCTGTCAACCTTACAACTTACAACTCACACGATTAATCTCTCCGGACCCATCATGTTATCAATGTTTTCAAACTGACAGACAGCCTTTGATTTTGATTTTGTTTCAGGACTTTAACATACATTCTTAATCAAATAGCTGCTTCGATTAAGCTAGCTATGATCCCGGTATACTTCAATTACTTACTTTACATATTCTGTGCTTAATTCTTGTGCCTCGCCAGGTGATCGAAATTGCTTCTGTACCGAATACAACCAATGAACTCATAAGGCTTATAAGGTTCTGCCTCGTAGGTTACAACACGGTCTGAAGGCAGTACATCAAGCAAGACGCCACAACAGCAATCCGTCTTGTTCTCGCGCGTCTCCGGACAACTTGCGACTTAATTAATTTGCTAAAACGCTTGTTACCGTGATGGTGTCTCCCATAAATCTGGGGTAATCCTTCTATAAGTGACAGTGAAGTGTCTACTTTAGCTATTTACAGTGTTTGGTTCTATAATTTAAATCAGTAAAACCGCTGTATTTAGCTCTACAATATTGTTTGTCAACTTGTTACATTTACAAAATGTTAATTAAATAACTCAAAAAACGAGGAATTTACTGCGGGTGGAACTAAACAAGTCTGTGGAACTAAACAAGTCTGTGGAACTAAACAATTTTGTTCTAAATACGAATTAATTTACATAGAATTCTGAAAAATAAAAAGTATTTTTAACCACACTCGGCAAACATTTCGTTATTAATTTGAAAAAGTAGAAATAAAGTTATACCAGTAGCGCATATTGCTTAGAGAAATGACAAACAAATCAATTGAAATTGAAATGACTTAGCACGTGCGGGCCGTATTTTACTTGGTACTAGAAATCTTGAAGTTAACGGTACGACGAATTCCGACGTCTGCGAAATAAACCGTAGACAAACATGCATAAAAGGAAACATCGTAATGTCGAGGAGTCTGGTAAAGCGGTCTGGCAAGGCGGTTTGTCATTCTCTACGTGCGCGTGCGACCAACCTTACGACACTATGTTCGCCGCAACTGCAGACGTGACCAACCAACCAACCCCCCGTACTGTTGTACTCGAATTCTTACACTGTTACTAGTATTACGGATCTGCTGAGGCTCGAGCCTACCGAGTAATGCCCATCAGCTTAGCCGACCTAGAGCTCAGTGCGAATTGGTCGACTTCACACAAAGTGACGATTCAAATAAATCATTCACATGCTTGACATTCGAATACACATTGGAACATGGTTGGGTTAAAACCGCTTTATCTCCCGGGCGGGAGGCAGCCGGCCTCTTCACTGCACGCACCACCGATGTCGATTTTTATCAACTTTCGTTACTTTATACCACGTAGAATCAAATCTAAATAGCTTTCCGAGCTATGAACTTCGGCATTTGCGAACACGTGATTGGCTGGCACGCACTCGCCGCCTCCCTGGAGCTTTCGACGACATCGAAATCCACACTACTTCAAAGAGAACATCTCATTTGATAAGTTTAGGAATGCACTCGTTAGCACAGACTAGTTAGTAGTTAGTCAAGTTTCAAGTGACTTAAAGCGTTTCAAAATTAGCTTAAGCTACTTTCACACAACTCATGCGCTCCGCCTGGTCCGCCTGTTGCATCGAAGATCATATTGATTTGATCTCATCATTGATTTGATCAGTCTAACTTAAAATTGTTAATTCAGTTAGTAAAGGTTTAAAATTTAGAAAGTCTATTACCTAACAAACTTGAAAATCAAATTCGATTTAAAAATCAATGAATTTGGAAAGGATTCAAAATGTTACTGATCGTAACCGTTACTATGACTACTTTCATCGCTGCTATTTCAGATTGAATTAACATGTTAATTGTAGAAACCCGAATATGGCAAGGTTTATTAAATTTACGTGAATTACTATCATCAAGTATCACCAACGTTAATTTATTCCATCTTACTCGGAGGTCAGATGAACAACTCCAAACACGTGACGAAGTTGGAGACTGTTTTCAACAAGGTACCGTTGCTAATGTGTCTGGTGTATGGAGTACTTGTGTTTTACATTACGGCTCATATTGCCAACTAAGTGAGATCAAGCGCTTTGTCGATTAGCGCTATCATAGCAGCATCAGCATAGTTAATGTCAACAATATCAAGATAACTATATCTGTTAGCTATTAAAATTATAAAGTGATTATGGTTAAATAGAAACACCAATCACAATGTTTACACTTCTAAAGGTAAACACATTTATATGGGCACAAGATTGCATAGACGCATTTTCTCTTTTGTCCAAACGCTAGTAAAATAACACATTAATATAAGCAAACTAGCGTCATGTTTTATTTTCCATTTAGGCATGTTTTTTTGTTATTTTGTAAACACGACAAAATTCGAACCTTGTGGTAGATTGGTTTGTATCGAGCCTTTGATTTTAGTTCTAGAGATAATTCTAAAACTAGCTGACCCGACCAAAGACGACCTGATAGACGTTGTCCTGTCTGACGTTGTTCTGTCTCTTGTGTTAACCTTTCTTCGTTTTTATATAACTGATTATGATGGTCTGTGGCGATGTGCAAACCGCACCATGCCAATGAAGGTAAAAAAAAATACCTATATTGAATGTCACGTTCAACTGACAGTTATGTTGCTAAGATTAGGTACATTGGAAGAGTAAACATGGTCGTAGTTTGCTTATATTTTCTAATTTTCAGCGCTACTTTCTTACTTTTTTCGTTCATACATAATATAACAACTTCTGACAATAACAAACAAAACAAAAAAGAATTAGTGAAATCGGTCCAGCAGTTCACGCATGATGTCGTGACCCAGGAAAATATAGATAGATATATTTATCAAAGGGACTCAAATATTTTCAGTTATTATTTTAAATCTTACTTGTAACTCTAGTTATACTGCGAAGCTTTAACAAGACCTAGAAACATAATTATAGGTCTCGTTACCTCCTACTAGGAGCAAAACGAGGCGACCTTGCCAAGCAACCGCTCATAGATTTCACCTGAAAGGCAGTAGTAAATCAACCACGGGACGCGAACAGGAAATGGGTAAGAGAGTACCCGCAGAATTGGAATTTGGCAACTTGAGTTATAGCGCTCCAAGTGGGTAATAAAATGTAGCATAAAATAACTTAACACTTGTCAAGTTGGAGAATGGAGTTGCGTTTTGTAATGTTTCCTTTCCAAAATCGGCTATTACAACATAAATTAAATGAAAAACACATTTATATGTACCGTGAAAATTCGTTTGAAAATGTTACAATAGAATTAAACAGTGTATAAGGTATAGAAAATGCAGATAATACAGAGTGTCACAAACATACCCATTATGCGGAAGAGTTCAGTCAGGGAGGAAAGTTGTTCATGGACAGAATTCCCTCCTTACGGGTAAAGTTAAGAATTTTAGATAAAATATGATGATCATCAGCTACTTTCACATGTAGAATGATTATTTCAAAATTAGACCATAAATGTATAAAAGTAAAATCTTTTTAGATAGGATCTAGTGCTTTTAGCACACCAATCAAATAAAAAATACAAGAGACAATAAAATCCATCGTCTCATAATATAATCATCTCAATCTCGTCGTAGTTAAAATAAAAATCAAGTTAAGTGTGACATAAAACGTCTATTTTATTTATTCATTAAAACGTTAAATCAGGATGAAATTGAAAGGCCGGCGTGTACAGGGGTTTGATTGCGTACCCAATTGATACTTTCCATTTTACGTCTGTCACACGATCCTCCTTCATTCTCCGAATTTCGATCTTTTCGATGGGTACGATCTCGCTGGCGACCGTTACATTAGGTATTGGGTCAGAAGTATCCACATCGTGCGGGTCTAAATTACCCTATGCAAACAGAGTGAGAGTTGACCCGCCGGGGACATTAGCTGAATGACCTCAAGTGTCAATGTTGCGATAGACATTTACACATCGGGTTTAGTTCGGTCCGCGTCCAAAGGGTATTGTGAAGGGTATGTTGATTTTGATAAATGAAAATAAAGGGTCGATACAAATATGACACAGTAGCACAATTTATTACTTAAAATTGTGTATTCGAAACTAACATGCAGACATGTTTGGGTTTGCTTTGGTTGTGTGTCAAATCATCTTAATCAGCTGTCATAAATCTGTGATTCTTAATATTTTATATGCGGCGCGCGCGATATTGTAACATTTCTTTGTCTGCGGCGCTTAGCGTCGCATGCGCCGCTGCGTCAATACGTCTTGACAGCCGCATACAAGAGGTTCTAGCTAATAAAAAACAAGCAAGATAGAAAACTAAATAAATGACGCTGTTTTACTCGTAACTTACATAAACAACACCAGTTGAAATTTATTACTATGACATTCAAAAGTATTCAGTCAGCTGATCTTTCCAATGAAAAGTTCAGCGTATCTGACGTAATAAGATTCATAGGTGACCCTGCCGTTCTGATGGGTTCCGGAGTGAGCAGTGGCGAACTAATGAACAATGATCTAACTTCACTCGTTTGTCTTCATTAATTTTTATGTGGGGTAAAAAATGTGGTAGGTAAATCAGTATTAATTTATCTTATCTTATCTTATCTTAGAATTTTTAGTGTTATGAAGCATCCTATAGTCAATTTTGAAAAAAAAAATTACGCTATTCCACCAGAAATACAGATACAAAAAAATACTACAACATCACATGATTGGCGTAGATGTCACTACGGCGTAGCAAGCGTCTACGATCTTTTCATTTTAAAGGCGACGATGTAGACTGAGTACGAGACAAAGTTTCCTAAATGTCTTTTGATCAGGGTTGCGTATCACGAAAGGCTAATTGATCACAATATGCGACGGTGGGGAGGCAATTTAAAACGGCTCTAGGGATACTCAGGAAAAATCATTTATTATATTTTTTATGTCAGTCTATTCACATGAGAAAACCAAATTAGAATCTGTTCTTTTTCTCACGTCAAAACTTATTTTCCTAATTCAAAAACAATCTAAAATGTTTACGGCCAGCAACAGCCAAGGAGGCAAAGAGGTGTAGGTATGTACTCATACCTAACACAATAGTCTAGAATATTTACGCTATATAGAGTAGCTACAATCGCCTTTCACGAAGATTTCTAAGAAATTCTGGATATTTTATAAAGCTCATAATAATATAATTATGTTATGTTAAAAAAAAAAACAAGCAATAAAAAAATATTATTTCGCAACAGTAGTGTAGTGTAACGGCTGTAGCCTCCTTGGCTACAACTCGCTACTTTAAATATAAAAGACACTTTTATAACACGATACTTTATTTATAACTTAAACGCACTGTTTATAACTTTAGCACTAGAAATAATACTATGGTCCGCACTCGACGGCGGACGGCAGATGAGAACGTCAAACTTCCACGGCCCCAGCCCGTCTGAAGTTTCTATCGTTCTCTTTCTAAACTGAATAGTTAAAAAGAGAACGAATATATTGCAAAAAGAATACTATCGCCAGTATCAAACTACATAGCACTCGGACCAACGAGGCCCGATGCTACAACTACCCCCGGTCTCCCCTGAAAAAATTTTTTTGGTTGAAGACCCAAAAAATTTTTTTGCTAGTTACAATCTACTAGTAACTAACTACCTACCTAAGAGAGGGAAAAATTCACTTAATAAAAATCTAATAAAAAAAACAATGGAAAACTTAGATCCTGGACTTAGCTAAAGTCTAATTACCAGAAAAATATTTTCTAATAATTTTTCTAAATAAAAAACCTCTCCAAAAATACTTAAAACAGGACCCATATCTTACCATCCTAAACCAAAGCTAACAGCTACCTCAATTACAAAATGCAAACCCTAACCTGAATCTATAAAATTCTTCAAAGACATAGCATGCAAAATTTAAAATGAAATTTAAAACATTTAAGTTAACGATAAAAAAAAAAAAAACAAGATAATCAAAACAATGTTAACACCAATCACAATACTCAAGAATCTCAAGAGTTAAATTATATTTAATTTAAAAGCTAAATAGAAAAAGAAGTTAAGGTGTTAAAATTGAAGCTATGTTTCCAAAGAAAGAGAAGTTAACATATAGAAAAAACAATCAGAAGAGCTAAGATATAAATGTTGTTTTTTAATATGAAAAATTATTTTCTTTTCATTCAGGCATCACTGATGTCCTGAAGTACATCTCGCGTCAGTAAGGAGGTGTAGAAGAAAATATTAATGGTTGTTTAAATATAAAAGTTTTATCAGCCCGCACATGAAACAAATAATTGGATTAATACATAGAAAAAAACAATATAGTAACAACAATATCAAGATAACTAGCGATTAGGAAGAAAAATAATTATTTAGACTAAGATACAAGTACATTACATTAATGCCTTCTTACAAGATACAATATCATATTCAAATTATTAAATATGTGGATTTGAAAATGACAACAACTTGGATTGGTATATATAATGAATTGAAAAAAATTACCTATCACTTCTTCCCATATCCTAACTCCATACCTCATCATAACTCATAGAAATCTCAACCTTTTACTAACCTAGAAAAGGACAGATAGAATACGTGTGATCCTAAACAGACCACCCTACAAAGCTCCTATGTCTCTTAAAGCAGGTGTATCAACTGTGCCTAATCAGCCAACTAACAGCGCAAACAATCTCAACCTAACCATCTTACACGAAACCTCAACTACCTAACTACCAATCCGTTTAGAAAAACATACAAACAATTCGTAAAAACTAGTGACAATAATGCATTTATGTTTTATTTTGTATTATGCAGGTCACCTAAGCATAACCCCAAAAGAAATTACCTACCTCAATACAATAAAAGGGAATTCAATAAAATATAAATAAAAATAAATACGTAAACATCTGTTTACAAAAGTGACAGACCAAGACACGACACTTTATCTTTGACGAAACGGATCGCCATTTTACTCCAAGAAGTATTTATAACAGACTAACCATTCAAATAGTTGCACTGTCAAGAATTAAACAAAGAAAATATCTGCCATTTTTGAAACTGACAATGGAAAATTATAAATAAAATATTAGCTGGGATAAAATCAAAATAACTTGGAACTTTCCTCTTTATGTCTGCGACCCTGCTGACGAAGTCACCAATCGCCTCCCGGCCGCCTCATCCGTGCGCTTATACTCAATAAATCAACGAATACTCTGCGAGGTACTCGCTGGGAAATACTCTGAGATCTGTCGCTGGCAACACTGGCGAATAGGTTGTGAACAAAAGATTTGATACATTTTATTGATTTAAAAATACTTTAATACATTTTTCCAAGTTTATCGCATTTGTTATACGTATTAATTAAGTGTATTTTGTGTTAATTAGTGTATAAGTGTAAAAAAATCTAATATTTATCCTAAATTGTGTATTTAAAAAACGTACCGTTGACAGTTGAGTATTTTATTTGAAATAATTTGCTACTGGGCTATATACTACGATACTTTCAATATAACTAGTTACTTAGCGACGTGAATCGATTTGAAATTACTTAGTTTTTTGTTGAATAGCTTATTTTATTTTTTTTGTACATTTCATTAATCATAACCTCAATTTAAGTGACTGCTTATCAGCTGTGCTACAGCCGTGTTTTAATCTTGCTTTTTTACTGTTATTTATTTTGTTTAAAATGCCAACTACCAGAAGTGAGGCAGCCCGTCAACTAGAAGACAACTTAAAATTAGCTTTGTATGAATTAAAACAGTGTAAGGTAACCAATGAGCAGTTGCTTACTGAGAGAGATGAAAGTGAGAAGGAGGTGTTGCTTATTGTTAATAAGAACTTAAAATTGAAAAGTGAGATGACAGAGTTGCACAACAAGTTCCTTGACGTGACGGGAGATAGGGATCGGCTTCAGCACTTGGTGGATGGCTTTGACCGGAGTGGCAGTGCGTTCGAAGATGCTCTGAGGCGTATTGCTGTCCTGGAGAAGGAGCTTCGCGACGCACGTAACGAGATTTCTGCACTAAAAACTGCAAACGATAGCCTCAGGTCGGCGCAGACCCAGTCACTCTTTGAGGAGCTGATCACTCCACCTGTATCTTCTGTCATCTCACCCACAGATCAAAATTCATCTGTAACAATTGATCTTACGTGTGATAGTCCTAACAGATCGCAATCTGTTACCACTATGAGCTGTAGTAAAAATAAATTAAAGAAATATGTTAAATTGAATAATTTTATAAAAAAAACTCAAAAACTAGCAAATAGAAATAAAATATTTTGTAAAAATGTAAATTGTAGCAAGGAACGTGTCGAATTAATTAACGAAATCGACGATTGTAGATTATGTTTGGAAAAAACTACAGAAAAGTACGAATGTGACACACGGCGCCTCCAGTCAGATATGCATATTTTAAACTCGTCATTACAAAGTATTACACGTAAATATGAGTCAGCACAACACGAAATTAAGGAGCATGTGTCGGCTATGAATAGTTTGTTGGAGATGTGTAAGTATAATTATGACACTTTCATATCTTTGACCGACAATCACATCTGTGATTGTAAACAAGCTCCAGCGAGCTGTTCCGTGCCGACCGTGTGTCCCGCCGAACAGCCGGCCGTACAGCTGATACTGACCCAGGCGCCGTCAGTCGACTTGAGTACTAATAGTGTTATCAATAACGCCTCCTCCGCTCGAACAAAGAATAGGTATATAATGTACAGCGATGAACTTGGAAAAAATATAGGTTTACAACTTAGTCGGCGCGTGGGCCAGGCAATATTAAATAACTGTAAACAAATATTAAACAAAGTGTTGTCATCGCAGTTTTTAGAACCCACGACCCTAATTATTTTAATTGGTAGAAGGGAAAATGTATCTCAAAAACTAATTACTAAATACTTTTCCAAACTAAATTCTTTACAAAATGTAGATAAAATAATCTTATTTGCGTTTCCCTTCAGCCAATCTTTGTCGCAACATGAGAATTATATAAGACATGATTATAATACATTTATACACACATTGACATGTCGACATACTGAAAAATTTCATTTCATAGACACCAATATTTGTATTGGAAAATATTTTTATTTGACTAAGGATAGGTATTACCTATCTGGATTTTATACAAAACAGATAGCAGAGTTGCTATCTTATTTTATTTTGAACTCAGTCAATTTTTTGACTAATGAAACGCCTGCTTTTATTGAGCAGAGTAATAATAATGACATATACCCCTTGGAATCTGTTCCAAGTTCTTTAAATTAACCCATAGGACAACAGAGAGTAACTCTGGCAGTAGCCCTAATATTTGTATAAATATACCTTCATCTTGCCCATTAAATCAAGTTACTAGTAATAAATGTAAAAGCAAGAATATTTTAAACGTGGTTCATCAAAATATACAGGGCATATTAAGCAAGGAATTAGAAGTTGAGTTGTTCATGAACTGTAATAATATTGATATTTTATGTATTACAGAGCACTTTTTAAAAAGTTATCAGTTCATGTTCAGCTTTAATAACCACCACGTAGCTAGTTCGTTCAACAGAAAAAAAGCAGAACGCGGTGGCTCCTTAATACTTGTTAATAATAGTTTTAAATATAAGGAACGAGTTGACATAGTGAGCCTGTCTGTTGAGCGTACTATTGAAATAGCCTGTATTGAACTTGAACAACTTATTGTAATGAGCGTATACAGACCACCAGATTCATCTTTTGATTTATTCGAAAAGATAATGGATGAAGCGTTGACTAAAATCAGCGATAAAAACAAAATTTTTATAATTTGTGGTGATTTTAATGTTAATCTGTTAGAGGATAATAATACTTGTACTAGATTTAAATCTTTATTTTTATGTCACAACATGAACTATCTTTTTTTGGAGCCTACTAGAATTACTGCAACATCTGCTACTTGCATTGATAATATATTTTCTAACATTACGCCTACTTACAAATCGGTCATCAATAAATTAACCTCTGATCACTCTGGTCAGATAGGTATATTCAATATTAAAATAAAAAAGGACCAAAAAGAGAATATTACATGTGTCCCCATTAGTGACACTCGGCTAGAACACTATAGGAATAATATTTTAGATAAATTATCGGAAATACCATACAGTGACGATCCAAATTTATTGTATAACTCAGTATTTAACTTTGTCAAAAATGAATATGATACGGTATTTAAATCAAAAACTATAAAAGTTAATAACAAAGCTTTGTTTAGTGATTGGGCGACAGCGGGAATTCATAGGAGCAGACGAAAATTATATGAACTCTATGAAGAGAAATCATATAACAAAAGTACGGCCTTTCTAGATTATGTTCGTAGTTATTCAAAAATGTTTAAACGCGTTTGTGCCGTAGCTAAATCCAATTTCATTAAAAACAAAATTGAATCTAGTAGCAATGTAATGAAAACGACATGGAAAATTATAAATAGCGAGACTGGAAAGGCCAAAGCTACACATAATAACTTCAAGCTTAAAATAGATAATCAATTGTTAAGTACAGACCTAGAAGTAGCAAAAGCCTTTGAAAATTTCTTTACGGACATTCCAGTTTCAACAACCAAGTCTTTAAATTCATCTCCCGCTGCTGCTGAATCTATACTTAAGCAGAACTTTGAGGAATGTAAAACAGATTTTAAATTTAGGCACGTAAATAATGAGGACATTGTAAAAGCGTTTAAATCCCTGGAAATGAAAAAGACGGCTGACGTCCATGGTCTATCTGTAAAAATTATAAGTTCCATTATAGATTGTATCGCACCTCACCTTTGTTGCATATTTAATCAATGTATAGATAATGGTGTGTTTCCTGACTTGATGAAACTAAGTAAAGTGATACCTTTATTCAAAGCCGGTAGTACATCAGACCCCACAAATTTTAGACCTATATCGATACTACCAACTCTTAGCAAAATATTTGAAAAACTCATACTTAATCAATTGCAGAGTCATTTTTATGTCAATAATTTAATTCATGTTGCTCAGTTTGGTTTCACAAGGGGTCGTTCAACAGCCGACGCTGGTGTTGAGCTAATTGACAATGTTTTTGGTGCCTGGGAAGACGCAATGGATGCAATAGGTGTATTCTGCGATCTATCCAAGGCTTTTGATTGCGTCCATCATGACATTCTTGTCAGGAAGCTACGCCATTATGGTGTAAAAGATCAGGCTCTTGGCCTTCTGGAGTCATATCTAACAGATAGGGTTCAGATGGTCGATGTTAATGGGAAAAGATCACCCGGATCTTCAATAAGTATGGGCGTCCCGCAGGGTTCAATTCTTGGACCTTTCTTGTTTTTAGTATATATTAATGATTTACCTTATCTTGTTAAAGCAAAACATGGGTTAGTATTGTTTGCCGATGATACTTCTTTGATATTTAAAGTTAAAAGACAACAATCAAACTATGACGACGTAAACAATGCTATCTCTAGTATAGTGAATTGGTTTACTGTTAATAATCTATTACTTAATGAAAAGAAAACTAAATGTATTAAATTCGTATTACCCAATGTGAAACCGGTAACTACAGATATATTTATAAAAGGACAGAAATTGGACCTTGTAGATTCGACTGTCTTTTTGGGCATTACTTTAGATGCCAAACTACAATGGGATTCTCATATAAATAAATTGTCGAACCGACTGAGTTCAGCAGCGTTCGCAGTTAAAAAAATTAGAGCCCTTACCGACGTAGACACCGCTAGACTAGTCTACTTCAGTTACTTTCATAGTCTAATGACCTATGGTATTTTATTGTGGGGTCACGCTGCGAATGCTAATAGTATATTTATTTTGCAGAAACGGGCTGTTCGTGCAATTTATAGATTAGGGCCTAGAGTGTCACTGAGGGAAAAATTTAAAGAAATCAATATTCTGACATTTGTGTCTCAATATATCTATGACAATCTTGTGTATATAAAACGAAATATAAGTAATTTTCAGAAGCACAGTGATATACACAATTTTAATACTAGAAATAAAGACAAGTTGGTTGCTTATGTCAGCCGACTACATAAAATTAGTAATTCTTTTAAAGGCAATTGTATACGCTATTACAATAAGGTCCCTACTGATATTAAAAACTTGCCTTTAGACAAGTTTAAAATAATTATAAAACAGAAATTGTATAAAAAAGGTTACTATAGGATATCTGATTACTTAGAAGATAGGTGTCCATGGGAATAGATTGTTTGAGTAGCAGGCTTTTTCGATATGTAATAAGCATTAATTTTGTAATTGACAATATTTTATTTAAAAAAGGAAACGCAAAAGATGCGACGACTGTGGAGTTTCTTCGGTGAGCTCTTCTCCACAGATTCCGCCATTGTGTTAGTGAACTCACCCAAAAAAAATGTAATGACGGATCTAAGTGATGTAATAACATCCTATGGAAATAAATTATTTTGACTTTGACTTTGACTTTGACTCCTCCCTCTCGACGAGCTCCATCACACGACACATCATCATCATCCAGACGGGGTGCCATAAGCCCTCTCGGCGGGGTGAACTGTTGCAGTCCATCTCTTCTTTCTCCAGACATTGCTCAGTGAAGAAACTACGGCATAATCTCCAAAACAGCTTCTGGCTCACTAGCCAGCGCAGCATCAACAGCAGCAACAACAGCTTCTTTTATTATATTTTCCTTGACGCTCTTCTTTTGTTTTACTCTTCATTACATCATAATATTCTATTCACGTTATTTGAAAAACAGCGGAGATCTATAGCACATTTTAACCTTTTTATAAACTCCTTATTTGCTGTTACAAAGCCCACTGCCCCGGGTAGGGCTCGCCCGTGGGCTAGGCCCACTAAAAACAACCTGCCACGACGGCGGTCGGAGAGTGAGAACGTCAAACTTCCACAGCCCCAGCCCGTCTGAAGTTTCTATCGTTCTCTTTCTAAACTGAATAGTTAAAAAGAGAACGAATATATTGCAAAAAGAATACTATCGCCAGTATCAAACTACATAGCACTCGGACCAACGAGGCCCGATGCTACAGTAGGTTGCCTTAAATATATATTTCAGATTTTTTGCAAATTTTTAAAAGCGATTGTAACTACTCTGTTGATGTTATGTCACAGTTATATAGAAAGCTTTAACTGGATATAGGCTAATACCAGGAAGAGATTGCAATAAGATCACCTCTTGACTCTTCTTTTATAATGTACTGTGTTTCTGTATCTCGATTAAGATATTTATGAAACTTGCCTCGTTTTTGGCCTACATCGTAGTGTTTAAAGTGAAAAGTCCAAGTTGCTACGCCTCCGTAGTCATACGTAAGCCAATCACGCGACGTTGTATGTAACTACGTATTATCTGTATTTCTGATAGTATAGTGTGTGTGTATAGTGTAGTTTTTGTATATTATATTGTAGTAGGTATTTTAGTACTCATTCCGAACTCTGCTGATTACGCTAATAGTAAGAGAGGAGCGATCGAACACCCGCTCACCATTCGATTGTCGATGTGACAGAGTGTTTATTCCGCTCCGATTGGCGTAAGTGCTTTCCACTTCGAACCCCAATCTCTCATTCCATTTCAGTGTTTGGTATTATCTATTATTTTGCCTCTACACATTTTGGACATCGAGATAAGCAATGATTACCACTCAACAGTCGACGGTAAGCTTATTTACCGGAGTCAAACTCACCTTGACAGTCGACGGTAAGTATACCAGTATTGAGGCGCGCTTAAGGTTGCCAATTTTTAAGTTTTTATTGGTTTGGCAAGGTAGTATCGATTGTGGTTTTATACTAGTATAGTTCCTTTTCACCCTAGTATAAACGCCTAGTATAAACGGATCCGCTCTACGAGTGACAGGAAAAGAAAAAACGCACTTCAAAATTCGCGGCTCGTTCGCGTGAATTTGTATCGTGTTCACAAGTTGGGGGATTTTATTTAAAAATGCCGTTATGTTTATATTTTCCTATATATTATATATACCAAATTGATCAAGAACAAATTCTCCATCCTTTTGTGTAATTATAAAAACAGATTTCTCATGTTTTCGTGGGAAAATATGAATCAAAACCACAATGCATACCACCACAAGGAATTGGCGGGCGATGGAATGGCGATTTTTTTTCAGCTCAGATTTATTTTGGATTTTATAAAGTGACTGTAGTATTACTCGTAAATTCTGTACAAATCTGGCTTGCTGATGGTATTTTTTTATTTAATCATAGCTTTAGGACTTTTCAAGTTATAGGCGTGTTTCGTGCATGCGATGACTCTCGTGGAATGCTCGCCACGCATGCTCGATACCTCCGGACTGTTCAGAGTATCTGACCTTGAGCGGCTCGGTTATTCTTAGTTATTTTTTTCATATGTCACTTTAGTAAGTACTTCTTCTAATTTTCTTATTCATAACGTGGGTTGTAATGTCGACAACCAGACCTCGCAAACCCTGGTGACAGTGTTATGGTGCTGCCAAAAATCACTGTCATGACTCGTATAATAAATACTTCAGTAGCTATCAGCCGGGACCCAAGGCGCCTTCCTTATGTGCTATATAATGAAAACAATTTCAGGTTATGTCACGTTGCGGTATGGTGGTCTATGGCCAAGTTCCTGTACTTGAGTCTGAAACTGTTCTCCTTAGCTTATAAGACACAAACCACTTATTACTGTGTTTTTATTACTTACACGTGTAAACAACAACAACATAAAATCACGCTCATATCCCTGAAGGGGTGAGCAGAGTTTTGGTAGCCTTCCAAACTCCCAAGGAGCACACACTAGAACCACATTTGGCACGTGTATAAAGTATAAAAATTACCACTATTTTCTTTTTAATAGGTTAGGCATAATATGAGATAACAGAATAGCTCCCACGTTCTATGTATACCTAACAGACCTTTCATTATAATTATTATTATCAAGCTTAACGTTCCAAGTTTCTGCTACTATGTAAATTAAACCTCTGAACTAGAGATTAACTCAACTTAGCTGATAAGCCCGGATATCGTCCGTATCCCTATAAAAGATGTAGCAGCCGTGCAATGGGGCAATAGCGGTAACAATCAAGCCTGAAAGATTCCGCTTTAAATGCAGCCCCCCAGCGAGCAAAGCTATGAAAATGCAAGCCATGCATACTTGCATTAATGATTGCAATAACGATGCTATTCAGGGTTTCAATTGGTTTCATATGAAAGGAAAGTTAGAAAGGTAGTCAATTTTATTTATTCTATTCATCTTCATAATTCGTCATGTAGGTCAGGCTGTAAACAAATTATTCTAATAGCTTGAATGAATGAATGAAAAACGTTTATTGAGAATACAAGTCTATTTTTTTGTTAAGTAACGTGTGTCAGCTGATCGAAAATTTTATATGGAAAGTCGTTGCTCATCCCCCGAGGAAAAAAACGAGGGTCTGGTGTGGTAGGGGGGGTAGTTAGTCTGTCTTTTTGTATGTGGCAATTGGCAACGTTGCTCCCGAACGGATGGGCCGATTACAATGCGTTTTTTTTTATTTATTAAACAGGTGGTTTGATCGGAATGGCTCCTAGCTACATTTGATGCAAATCTTTGCAAAATCTTTTGTGTTGGGTTTTTATTTAATGCCTTATGTATAATATGCACCATAAATTATTGTTTTTGTCGTACCTTCGACTGGGAATCCATAATTAACTAAATATTCCACAGCGAAGGAGCGACCCTCTCTCAATCTTTCACTCTGTTTTTAGCCTAACTTACTTTGCTCAAGTCTGCCAAGTCTGCCTAGCCTGCTTCTCATATCCTGAGTGACAAGCCGTCCTGGGCGGGTAATAAAATAGACCCCTCAGCTGTTTGCGAAGTCAAAGCGCGTACTAGTTGTATACTGCTCATTTCTCCGGCATTTTCAATATCCGCTCCCTAAGCTCTTTGTTCCTTTCTAAAGAACTATTACTTACCAATCTGAAGCAAAGTTTTATACTGCTGATGGTGTTACAAAAGTGGTGCAACAGCTTGCGTTCTTAAAAAAAGAGGATTAGTTCGAATCCCTATAATAACTAAAATCTACGAGTATTTAGGTTTACTGACGCTCTTATTTGCATACTGTGAAGGAAACCTTCGTCTATACTTATATATACATTATGTAGTGAAAATACAGTTTGAGAAAATCACTAAAAACATCTACAGAATAACCTATTTATTTAATATTGTTTTTATTACAAGTAATCTCTCTTATTCTAGAGAGTGTACACGGCCTCTTATTCAACTCGTTTGGACTGAATTACAGAGCTG
This sequence comes from Carpatolechia fugitivella, assembly GCA_951230895.1. NCBI lineage: Eukaryota > Metazoa > Arthropoda > Insecta > Lepidoptera > Gelechiidae > Carpatolechia > Carpatolechia fugitivella. The sequence goes on from OX579650.1 coordinate 6,684,522, forward strand.
CAACGGACTGATAGAATACTAACCAAAAGCGTTGTGATTGTATAGACTGGGGTGGGACTGTAAACAAATATCGCACCGACGGACGATGTACCGAACCGACAACGTACCTACTTGTATACCGTGTGCGTTCATCAGACGCAGGGTAGGTTGGTACACACCCATCCGTCTGTGTAAAGAGTAACTGATATTTGAACGTGCCATCCATGATAGCTTTGACGCCGAAAATTTCTTTTTAAAAATCTTAATTTTTGACTTTTGAAACAAAGTATCTACAAATTTTTGAAACCCTACACATCAACAGCTCGTATACGTCCCCACCGAGGGGCTCGAGCCTACCCTAAATTAGGGCGATTAGGCTTTAGTCGACCACGCTGGCCCATTTTGGGTTGGTCGACTTCCACACACAACCTTTGAATTTCTTTGCAGGAGTGTGTAGGTTTGATCACGATGTTTTCCTTCACCGTAAGAGCGTCGAATAAACGCAAATACGTGGTGTGGATCGAACCGAAGTCTCCCGGACGGAAGACAGCAGTCCGAACCACTAGACCACCGAAACCCTACAATACAATACAAATATGTGTTATATAATACGTGTTATATAATTTTATTTCTTTACGGTAATTAACAAAAGTCGCTGGATGCGGGCAGCGCAGGACCGATCATTGTGGACTTTATCTTTTACTCAGCAGAGGACTACTTTCGGCTGAAGTGATGATAATAATGAATATAAAAATATGAAAGCTATCAACCGAACCGGATTCGAACTCAACCACGTACCATTCAGAAAAAAAGAGCATATTATCTTGAGGAAACTGCACACATCTGCGAGGAAATTTAAAAAAATGTGTCAAGTTGGCCTATCCGCACGACTTGCGCTCCAATAATGTAGACTTGAGCCCCTTAGTGGAGACGAATGTAAATGAGCTGATGATAATGAAAATACCGAAACAATACTTATATAACCTAAAAACTCTTTTAAGCTTCAAAAAGTCTATATTTATTCAGGAGTCACGTGTTCACATTTTTTTCCTAATAGCTATTTACCACATGAAAGCAGGTGTACGAGTAAATATATTAGGCTGCCAACGTATTCGGTAACAGAAGACAGGAAAAAAGACAGAGAAACATTATCCTTAAGCATTATCCAAAGGAAATAATAAACATAAAACAAAAAACATAAGGCCTGCAGATGTAACATGATGGTAGTATATATAACAATAACACACAAGGTGAACAGTATATTAACGAAAATAAATAGTATCTTAGGTATAGCCGTCTTTATTACCGTGATATAGGTGGGTACATTTCATTAATAATAACTAAATTTACTGTGTAGAAAAAACTTTGCAATACGCTTCTTGGTGTAAATATAGTTTGAACTTTCACAGCGTTTCTTATATGCAGGTTTGCAACCGATATTTTTAGGCCATAAATGGTATATTTCATTGAGAGTTGATTTATTGAAGGTCTCATTTGTCCCCGGGCGACCCAAGTGGTCCAACTAATGGCCGAGAGTAAGGAGGACAACTTTAACTGATTTTGATATATTGCCCATATTGACAAATGGGCCCAAGGTCTAAGATTAAGTACTGATCGATGCTTTGGCACCGCGCGGGAGGCGGGGTGGTTGAAATATTGTTCTCTCAGATGTTTGGTCTTTGTATGAGCCCACGTCGATTCCCTAGAGAAGCTGGCTGACCCCGATGAAAACGGGATAAGGCAAGAAAATCTGCCAGTTTTCCTTAGTAAGTAAGTAAGTAAGTGCTTTACTTCCTTGGTTTTTACTGGTTTATAAAAACTTTGCCGTTATCTCCACCCACCTGCCTGACAATAAAGAAAACTATTTTCTTCCTATTTATTTCTTATTTTACACATCTCTTTCACAGATTTTACTTACCTATGTATATGTAATTCGATTCGAGATTTATTTAATAGTATGTTTCTTTTTTCGCTGACACTATAATATTTAAATTTGCCGACATGTCCTTGGATGTACCTAGGTACATCCAAGAACATGTCGGCAAATTCAAATATAGTGTCAATCTGTGAAAGGTACCAGTACCTACTATAACAATTTGGACAGAATAATTTTGTAACATAATATAAAGTAACTAGCGGTCCGCCCGCGGCTACGCTCGCGTTGTGTAAGATTTTCCCGTAGGAATAATACTTTTTCCCGTAAAAATTATCCTATGTGTTATTCCAGGGAACAAACTATCTCTATTCCAAATTTCATCCCAATCCGTTCAGTAGTTTTTGCGTGAAAGAGTAACAAACATCCATCCATACTTACAAACTTTCGCGTTTATAATATTAGTAAGGTTAAAGCTTTGCACATGAAATAATTTAACCTGGAACATAATAGCGTGATTGCTGGTCGTAATAGTAATGTAGCTAAGGTGGGTGGTAGGTGTAGGTGTGACTTGAAGCCCTAACTCGTTACCATAATAGCTCAAATTAGGCAGTAACTGTGTGGTACAGGGTAAGCGAATAAGCCTCTAATTAAACCTCGGTTTGGTGTTAGGCACATTACGTTCCGCTGTTTCGAACCCTGATCTCCTGGATTATTGTATCACTGGATGCTGTAGAGCCATGTAGCACTAGAGCCTGTGAAATGGATATAGTTATCTATTACCGTATGTAATTATTTGAAGGCCTAGTTAATTCAAAGAATTAATGGTGCTTAGATATCTAAAATAATTTTGACCCAAAAGAAATGACGAACGTTTACTAAACGGGAAGGTCTTAAAAGTTTCTTAGGAATATATTAATAATATCTACAAATCAACAGAATACTTCTACAAATGATGCCGTGACTTACAAGTAGTTGTAAACGGGTATGAATCAATCTGAGAAAACAATTACAACAAACGATTGCAATAGATTTGTGTAGATGTTTGTAATAAGATTAGTTTCATTTATTTTCCTTTGTTCATTTACCAACATACATAAATAGCGGTGGAAACCTATGGGGGAGGCCTATGTTGAGCAGTGGTCGTCTTCCAGCTGAGATGATGATGATGATGATAATGATGCCTCATAAACTCACGCAAGTATAAATCCTAGTTGGAACCTTGGTTGGAACAAACATGAAGAAGAAGAAGAAGAAAGAGAGAAATGTCAATGGCAATATAATTTCACATTTCTAGGTACTCTCGCAACGAAGCGCGTAGCCCAGGGAATAGAAAGCACTACTTTTTTTCCTTTTAATCAAAACACCTTATTTTCACATCTTCCATGCCTGCCAATCATTTTATGACTCCACATTGTCAAAAGCTTCTTCCATATACAAAAGGCTAATATAGAGTGCCAGTAATAACTAAAAAGTATCAATATAAAAGAATTTGTACACGGAGTAAGTATAATATTCTTTTTACTTAAATTCTAGTTCCTCGATTCATCTTTGTCTGATTGAATTATTCGTCACGGAATCTATACCCGGAAGCGGGTTACTCTGCATTCAGCGACTGGCGGTCCCGCGCGACGTGCGTGTCCTGAAACCAAAAGGATTTCCTCTCCGCCACGCAACCAAGTTAAATTGACCTCCCACCCTTCTCCATCTCTATACTCTACGTAAATTTCCGATATTAATAACATAATCATCAGAGTTCTTCAATATGTGGACGACTGGAATAGACTTTATAACATAAAGTCAAATTTTGATAAGTTGCTCTACCGCCAGCTAAGTTGAACGCTTTGCCATTTTTGGGGAAGATGTGAGTATGTTTATTAATGAAGTTTGCTTCATGTAAAAGGTAAAGAAAACAAATTTACATATAATACACAAATTTTATGACATAATGTAAGATACTCGTATCGTACATACTCTTTGAAGAATCATATAAAAAAACTGGTACTTGTTTTCAATATTTTTAAATTATTGAATGCACTATGTGGTTACATAATCAATACATAAAGTCACGCCTATTTCCTGGAGGGGCAGGCAGAGACCACATCCTTCAACTTGCTACGATTTAGACATCCTTCTTTCGCCTCAAAAAAAAAATCGATTCTCATATTATGTGGTTAGACAATGGAAATAAAAACTGTTTTATTCCTTTTTGCGTTTTATACTTTGATTTTTGTAGCACAAGTAAAGGAATAAATCTAAAAAGCATGCGCTTATTTACAATAAAATATATTTTTTTACAAATTCAACCCTATCGTACAAAATATTACTAGAGATGGCGCCACGTGTGAAAAAATAAATTAAATCAACAAAGTATTTTTACAATCAAACTGCGTAAGGTTCGTAACCCTTAGTGCGCGAATCGGACTCGCACTTGGCCACTTTTTTATTCTGTTTACGTTAATTCAAAATTTAAAAATCTTGTCTACGCCTAGGTACTACTAAAATAGGAAAAAACGTCTTTTTCCATGCATCGCAAGGGAGTAGAGTGGCAAAGCGGAAAGCTGTGTCGCATCATCTGTTATCGAGATGCGATTTATCGTCAATACGATACGTCGCGCCGCCGCCATGATACATGGCTCCCCTGCGGTGTTAACACGTTTTATTTATTCTCCTAATAGCTTATCGGTTGTTGTTACTCAACATTATGCCTATAGAAATATTATTATTATACGTTGTAAATGTTTACTTTATTTTTTAGTTCTTTGCAGAACCCTGAACATGCAAATCGTATTAGAAACCGACCTCACTCCCAAAATGTGATAGAGCCGCCGCCGCAAGCGCAATGGTGAAAATATACATGGCTCAACGACTAACCCCAAATTGCAGTTGGGTTCCACGATTTAAGGTGCTTTCCGAAGCTCGGAATCGTCTTTCTTTTCCACAGGAATTCAGCCTGCAATGTTTTAGGGCAAGTATCATAAAGATATTATTTTTTACAGTGTCCCCACCGTGATTTGAACCCGCAACCATCGTAATGAAATTCGAACACTCGACCACGACTGTCAGCATATTATGTCGACACATACTAAATGATATAGAATTTCTTGAAACTCCTAAATACTTCTTTGGCCTTATGAGCCGTAAACAAAAGTGTGCTTGAAAACGCCTCTCCGGATTAAGTAGGTCGAAGGGAAGAAAGTAATATTTTACCCATCCTCTTATCGGTTCCATATAGCCTTGTTTCATTTATCAGAAATATCGAGATTACCTGGGCACTTTGAGAGACGATGTCCCAGGAGAAAAGATTCTATCGCATGTCTCGAACTCTTCCATGTGTTTTATTACGCAGGGAACATTTTTACTTCCCAACTTGTATTATGTCTGAATCGTCAGGCATAAATACAACCATGCAATAAATTGAATGAAAATATTTTGGTTGTGTAGACTGATCTTTATTATTTTAGGATCAAAAATCAAAATGGAAAATCACAGGACAAGAAAAATCGTGTCCATTTCAGCGTCCATAAATATATTATGTAGATCCTCGTCGAAAGCCAAAACAAAAGATGCTGTGTTCGCCTATCACAACCGGAAAGATGTTTTCATCATTAAATTCGCAGATAGTAGTTGTAGTAGTAGATAGTACTAATAGTTGCGTAAAAGACTGTAACAGAGTCCTAATCTAACCTATTTACAACAGCGATAGATACATTTTTAGCAGTGTACAGAGGTTTTCGGAAAGTCCGAGTCCGTGTTGTTAGAACAAGCTCTAAGCGTAACATTAACATCAACGGCCCGTTACAGTCCACTGCTGGACTATGAGCCTCCTCCACTTAAGTGGAGGGCTTTGCCATAATCTCCACGCTTGGCAGGCGGGTTGGAGATCGCAGATTAAAAGGTTACTGTATCAGAGAGCGCTGCTGCCCGTTCCCTGTTCAATGTGTAGTCCCTAAGTCGCCTCTTACGACACCCACGGAAAGACAGGGGTTGGTGACAAATGTATTCTACTCTACCGTCACCACACGGCTAAGCTCTAAGCGTAAGACTGGTGATATTTTATACCAAAACGGTTTATACTCATGTTTGACTATTATTTCTACTGCTTATTGAATGCCAGTGATCGATCACAAAGATCGAATGGGACTTTACGTCAATAGATTCGATAGAGGTGAACGTTCTATGAATTCTCTCTTTTTCAGTAGATAAGATTTGTGGTAAGATATTTTATAAAAAATATAATAGTAAATATTTAAAACGAAACAAACAGTAATTATACTTAAATGTTTTCTTCGTATCATGTAAATGCGTTTTCCATAATGCATTGTGTCTGAATGACCTCATAATAGGTTAGGTAATTAGGTAAGTAAGCGTTCGTAGAGAAGTAGCAAGCTCAATCGAGAAAGCGAAGCAGGAGCTGGACCCCAAGCACCCCATGTTCGGAAACTGCCCAGCCCTTCCTAGACTTAAAAGCTGTAGAAATTTCCTCACCACTGTAACTGCAGTGGAGGACGCCCCTATTCAGGCTAAATCAAGTCTATGGAAGAGGGCGCTCCCCGTTATGGAAAGCTTTATTCCCCAAAAAGAAGCCGTTCCTCCAGGTGACGACTTGCAATGGCCAATATGGAAGTCTCTGAACCGGCTACGGTCCCAAGTTGGCCGCTGCAAGGACAACCTCTGCCGATGGGGTTACACTAATAGCAGTCAATGCCAGTGTGGTGCCACCCCACAAACAATGGCTCATTTATTGACATGCCCCTCGTGCCCTGACACCTGCACGCTACGAGACCTGTGGGAGGCGACAGACAATGCTCGCCGCGTGGCTGCCTACCGGTCCACCAAAATATAAAACTATCGACTCGAAAAGAAGAAGAAGAAGAAGAGTAATTATACGTACTCCGCGCGTTTTAAAATGTTCAGTCCATCAAACTGAACAACTGTCAAATTAAAAAAATACTTCTCTTATAGGTAATATAGTAAATGTTAGAACCAATATAGGTCAACATGGCCCCATGTATAGAACATGTACAGTTTAAAAATGACATATTTTTTGGTTCTTTAGCCTCAGTTAAATCTTGCTAAAGTTTTAGTATAAGTATTATATTAGTAGACATTATTTATTTATTATTTATGCATGCTGTGTTCACTTCCACTTCACTTGTTTAGAATGTACACAAACGATGTTATTTAAATTGATCTTTATAATAAGTAGGTTATAGGTGTGTAACATTTCAGTTTGTGAACCTAAAAATAAAAAAAAATAAAAAAAAAATCTTTCGAGCGGCTTTAGCCCGAGATACAGGATTTTCCTAGTTCAGGCTCGTGTTGTTATTTCCCTTTGTATTTAATTAGTCTGTAGTAGTTTTATTGTACATTTTACTCAATTTTATTCTTATTCTTATATAAAAGGGCCAATTTGACTGTCGTCTTTTGTTATTCAGCTTTTGGTTTCACTTTGAATGTTTCAAACGACGATGGTTTATATACTGTACTACTCCGTTTAAATAGCGTTATTAAAATATAAAGGGAGCAGCAGATTAAGCTTAGAACCTCTAGTGTCCATTAGCACCAGTAGTGTAGAATATAAACCTGCGGAGACCGTATTTTCTTTACGTTGTCACAGTGCATATAGTATCTAGCCGCATAAAGAAATATACACACAACATTTTAGGTAAGTCAAGAATTAAGAAGAAATATGTAGGCATGAGCTGTTGTTGATGATGTAGGCATGGTACGATCTAAAGTATGCAAGTTTTAATGTTCTTTGTGCTACACATATTATGAAAATATTCGATAGTAGACATCATCCCGCTACGAAACCTTTAATTTTTATGTATGAGCTTCTTTTCAATTCTTTTATTTTTAGAATTATGTAATTTTTTTTTATTGCGTCCAACTAAAACAATTACATTTTAGGAAAGAAAATAGGTATATTCTTCTAAGCGCCATAAAATTATTTGTATATATATTCAATCAATCAATCAGCCTATTGCAGTCCACTGCTGGACGTAGGCCTCCCCGAGGGCACGCCAAAGCGCACGATGACCCGCTTTCCTCATCCAGCCATCACCAGCGACCTTCCTCACGTCATCAGTCCACCTGGCATGCCCTGCAGGTGGGCGTACCACACTACGTTTCCCGAGACGTGGATTCTGGAGAGAAATGGAGACCTCCATTCGAGAAGTTCTCGACGAGAACCCGTCTGCTCCAACGCTCGTCGGTTCTGTGACAGACGTGGCCAGCTCACTGCCACTTCAGCATATATATATTATAGTTGTATATATATATTATAAAATAAATACTTGTAGATTATGACGAACAATGCCTCTTTCTATATCGCACGCACGTGAAAATTACCTTTTAAAGTTAGTAGTCAGAGTAGGTCTGGCGTATCGTATGACTGCAATGACCACATACAAAATATCCCCTCGCCTTAGGGCTAGTCGGTCCCAGCGACAGCTTAGCCGTATGATATCGTTACCGGGAATACCGACACTCCCCAAAACAAACTACTATGTTACCCAGTTTAGACGTGTGAGCTAAAATATAAGTTCGGCCATGTTGTTTGTGGCTAAACTAAAGTTGTATACCGCTATGCATTGCAATTGGTAAAAGCTTCGACCGTTATTGTTTAACTTTGTAGGCACTTTCTGTGGCTTCCAACTTCTGAATCATATGAAAATAGTCCTGAAATCCAATGAATTCCTGCAACTTGAATAAATAGGGCTATTATTACTTTTACAAACTGTGATATTACATTTTGTTTAGGTGGCGGCATCCCACCAACAGATTCAAATGTTAATGTTATGTTATGTTAATGTTTCATTATGTAGTTTTATTCATTCGTTTGTTGATTCGTTTTAAGTGAGTTCCAACCTGACTGGACTTTTCGCCCTAATTCAGCGTAGAGTTGACCCTTGACGATGGGGATGTACAATAGCCCTTTACAAAATGTACACTCACCTATAGTAATGCTGCACAATTGTAACTAGTAATATCGCGTAGAAATTAGCACATTAAATAATTCACATACACACATTAATTATTGGGAAAACCAAGACCCGCTTTGTTGACCAAAATGGAGCGAATGATGATCCACACTCCTTCCGAAGGGACATTTCCCGTGCTTTAGGGAACAAATGGGCTATTACTTTCACCACCATCATAGGCCACCCTTATCTTGAAGCTGCAGGGCTTAATCCTAGCACTGTGCTCGTTTTCACTCCGTCATGGGTCCTAAGATTACATCGGAGAGATCCGAGAATTTATACTGTTACGAGCGAGCGAGATTCGAGGATTGAAAACTCACGTATAGTACACAAGCAGCGTTACAAATTGCACTTGCTTGATCGCGCACAAGTAGCACTAAGCCGAAATTAACACTCACTGCACTTTGGTCACTAGCACTTTAACTTGCACTTTTATTTACTTCGGCTATTGCACTGAACTCACACTGAACTCCCCGACTAGGCGGTCGCGGTACTTTATATACCCCTATGACAGTTCGAGAATATTCCTATTTCGATCTTCATTTCGTTATTCAATCTTGTAGAGTATAGCGACCTTTCTCGAACAGAACTTCTAGAGTCTTGTATTCAATTTTGACAGTCAGTTGTTTCGAGTAACGAATACTTTTTGAAGGGAAATGACAGGTACCTCGAACTTTCTGGTCGGTTGTCAAAGATTATTGATGACTGGCGATTTCTGGAAAGTTCTTTGGAAACACTTTATTTTACAAAATTCTGTACAAATCTGTACAATATTAACGACATAAGTACCCGTTTCATTAATAAAGTGTTCACAAACATAATAAAATCGCTGTCATAAATGTTTAGATTCGACGAAATATAAAATATGGCTTCGATCACAAAGATATCTTAATAATTTTAACTCTTCTTTCAAACATCTTTTTAAACAGTTAAATCTACGATCGACGAGTAAACAACAAAGTTTGCTCTGAGTTTACAATCTCCAATTTTATACCCTCCATAAAGTATGTGAGTATGGCCACACCTTTACCTCTTCATTTAATGGAAGATGCAAGTCGTGTCGTGTTTTACCGCTGATGGCAAAGACGCAAAACCTTAGGTTTACTTAATATGTTGTTTAACTGATGTAAGTTTATATTTAAGCCCGGTCCAGGACAGGCTGTCCTACTTATATGTATTCATTTGTAGCATACACAAGCCGTTAGCCGTGTTGTGACGGCAGAGTAGAATACATTAGTCACCAACCCCTACTCTTCCCGTGGGTGTCGTAAGAGGCGACTTAGGGACTACACATTGAACAGGGTACGGGCAGCAGCGCTCTTTGATACAGTAACCTTTTAATCTGCGATCTCCAACCCGCCTGCCAAGCGTGGAGATTATGGCAAAACCCTCCACTTAAGTGGAGGAGGCTCATAGTCCAGCAATGGACTGTAACGGGCCGTTGATGAACATACACAATAAAATATTATATAAAAAAAAATGGTAGCCAAACACAAACTTACCAGCTATAAAAAAAACAATTAGTCGCAAAAGCAAAAACGACATTTAATTATTCCCGAAATTGAAACAGTAATGTTGTTTCCAAAATGAATTTTCATTTTAAAATTGACAGAATTACAAAGCCAAACGATCTATTTTCCGTTGAATGAGTGATGTTTCCGAGGCCATCGGAGTTTTCACCAATTTGCGTCGCAGTCCAACAAGATATAACAAAAGCGGTCATAAAATTTGTTATATAACTTCATTTCAGGATGAAAACAAAGGGGTCAACATTAAAATTTTAATTAAATTTAATTAATTCTTTAGGTTATCACAACCTATCTACTTGTACAAACGAATCTTTTGATCTTGGACAAGCCAGATTTTGAAGAGTTACTCGTATCAGTTCATATTATGTCCCCTCCGACAAGCTCAAGATTACCCTAATTTGCAGCGATAAGGATTTTTAGATAAAGTTTATATATATCTTTACTCATCATCATCATCATCATGCGAGTTGTAAGGGACAACCGACCTCACAAACCCTAGCGTCAGTGTTATAGAGCCGCCAAAGGCCATTGACTTGGCCCATGTAACGACTAGATAGTAGCCGGGACCAACGATTTAACGTGCCTTCCGAAGCACGGAATCATCTTTATTTTCGAACAATCAGGTGATTCAGCCTGTAATGTCCTAACCAAACTGGGGAAAGTATCACAAAGAGATTTTTGCTTGACAGTGTCTCCACCGGGAATCGAACCCGGAACCTCCGTAATGGGCGTCGAAGACTCGACCATTTGGCCACGAAGGCTGTTATCTGGCTGTTTATCTTTACTTATATTATGTAGGATTCCTTATAACATGTAATAGTTCACAAAAAGAGGCAGTAGGCAAAGTTTACCCAACACAAACATACCATGTGTGTACACACGGCATTATTTACATGAGAGTATTGCATTATAGGGAGACACGTTCCTTATCGAATTCAAAAATTCATGGGATGTTGATAAAATGTCCTACCACATCGTCTTGGGGGAAATGTGCTTACTGGTAAGTAGAGTAACTTGTATTCTTGCGTCTTCGACGTGATTTTTTTTTATATACACATTTAAAACATGGCGTGTTATCTCTGTAAAGAAAAACAGTTCAAGAACTAGACGTAACGAATTAAGTATGGGGCCTCCAGGAACTCAACATTGCGACTACACATGGTGAAAATCCACTTAAAGGGATTTGACATAAAGGGACTCGACGTAGAGAAACTCGGCGTAACGAGATTCCACGTAACGAACTAAGTACTGGGCCTCAAGGAACTCAACATTGCGACTACACATGGAGAAAATCCACGTTAAAGGATGCAACATAACAGGACTCAACGTAGAGAAACTCGGCGTAATGAGACACGACATTATAATTTAATGTAACTAAATAGTCAATTTCGTTTGTAATTCATGTTTATATATTGCGACTACACATGATGAAAATAGGTGTAAAAAAAAATCGATATATCGAAACGCAACTTATTAAATCTCGACGCAACAAGACTCAAAATAGAGAGATGCAACGTAGCGAGACCACAGTGGGCGGATCCTCCCCGGCGACGACAGAATCACGCGTCCAATCCAATTTCGATATTTTACTTTATGATAATTTTTAAATAGGTTTATCTTCATTCTCCGTCCGCACCAATTCATTCTTCAAGGGTTAAGAAAATATTTCTTTTCTGACCCTAATTAATTCCCTTTCAAACTTGACCTTTCTGTTTCTGTGCTTTACTTACATAGCTTATCTAACCACGTATCACATTAATCAAGCACAAATTAATATAATAATTTGGTTTTACAACAAAATATTATGATGCAAAATTTATACTGCACAGGTTGATGTGGAGTAAGATAAGTATTCCGTGAACAAACGTTATTTTTTATGGGTTATGGGCACATATCGTATATTAACCAAACCAAAAGCTCATGTGCTATATGCTTTTTTTCTTTTTTTTTACGTAATCACATGTTTATTTAAATGTGAGGTGGAAACGTATATAAACCGAGAATAGGTGTTCTTCTTATACTATAATTTAAATTTGAGGTGGAAATGTATATAAACCGAGAATAGGTGTTCTTCTTATACTATAATTTAAATGTGAGGTGGAAACGTATATAAACCGAGAATAGGTGTTCTTCTTATACTATAATTTAAATTTGAGGTGGAAACGTATATAAACCGAGAATAGGTGTTCTTCTTATACTATAATTTAAATTTGAGGTGGAAACGTATATAAACCGAGAATAGGTGTTCTTCTTATACTATAATTTAAATTTGAGGTGGAAACGTATATAAACCGAGAATAGGTGTTCTTCTTATACTATAATTTTTATAAAGCGCAGGTTAGACAGCAAAATTAACAAAGTAAGCTTTAATTAAAATACTTGCACATCAATTCTGTTAACTAAACAATCACTAATTAATAATATGTCCCACTTTTTTATTTGCTAGGTATTGTGATAACAGAAATGTTTTTGGTCAATATTTATTTTATCGGAGGCATTAAATATTCTCTGATAAAATTTATTTGGGTAAAAATATTTTAATATTACTTGACCCAATTACACTAATGATCTCTCGAAATCCCGCTGATAGGTATCTATTATTATCTTCCAACAAATTGGAAAGTATCGCAGATCTAACGGTGTACGGCGAACATCTAGAAGTAAATGTAGTACTAGTAGTTCGTCTCGCACTTTGGTGTAACTAATTAGGAATAGGTCGATTAGAAAAAAAAGTACTAGGATAAATCCTATCATTGGCGTATCTACTATGTTTAAAAACAAATATTACGCAGATTCTTCTCGCAACTAGTCGGCCCCTACATTGAAATGTAGCTAATGACTTCTTGGACTTATCAGCTATTTCAATAGTATATTTTTATATGGAGGCAAATTGTACTGTACTCATCGCATAAATTATTCGTATCTAGAGCTCAACCGTCGGATGTAGATCATTAGAATTTCCTGACAGTGCAAAAAGTTTAACAAACCCCTTTTACGTGGGCACTCTAATTTTATCCTACAAATATCGTTTCCTGTCGAACTTCTGAAACTTTCACCCTAAAGTTGAGACGCGGGAGTAATACTAATGAACATTATGAAATGATCAACCTTTAACAAAAATTGATTTTTTCGACGGTGTATATGTCACCGTAAGATTGTGAACGCCGTTAGTTTATAATCATACTCGCGATATTATATACTTATGGAAAATTGTGAACTGAAACCAACCATTTACATTATTTCTCGTTAGCTTATAATCTTACGATGTCAAACCGTCAAATTATGAACTGATAAAAAATTGGCATGCGACATAACGCACCTTGCACGCTGATTGGTTAAACGTTTGACGTGTCCAGCGCGGCTATTCTTGGCTGTCTTTCTTTAGGTAGCTACTGCCAAAACCGACCAATCAGGAACACGGTTCACAATTTTACGGGTGATAAAACCCGACAGATTATGAACTCTGCACCTTTGTTTACAATTTGACGGTTTGACATCGTAAGATTATACACTAACGAAAAATAATACGTAAAATTGTAAATGGTTGTTTTCAGTTCACAATTTTCCGTAAGTTTATAATATCGCGAGTAAGATTATAAACTAACGGCGTTCACAATCTTACGGATCATAAATAAAAACAATTTTAACAAAAAAATAGAAACCTCCTTCAAATGACCTTATATGGTTATCTCCACTAAAAAGTAACAAATAAAATAACATTCCAGATGGAACATGAAAAAAAATATTGCCAATATCCTCAATTAAGTAGATAGGTAGTGTATTAAGCAAATATTTAGAATTTTGTACTTCCTTTTGGAGTCGGTGCCAGCCAAAAATTGTAGACGACGAAACTACGAGTATTAATTTATCGAATGAAACCTACCCAGACTTTTTTGGTAGTCGCTCCTGTCATTGTCCCTGCGCTTGGTCGGGCGCGGCATTGCATCCCGCGCAGCACAACAAAACATTTATATCATAGACTATCAAAGAATTTTATTGATAGTCATATAGAAATATGTACTGACTTAACGACGACGACGACTTAAAACAGTTGCCCACGACTAATCGACGATTTTTTGGCTGGCACCGACTCCAAAAGGAAGTACAAAATTCTAAATATTTACTTAATACACTACCTATCTACTTAATTGAGGATATTGGCAATATTTTTTTTCATGTTCCATCTGGAATGTTATTTTATTTGTTACTTTTTAGTGGAGATAACCATATAAGGTCATTTGAAGGAGGTTTCTATTTTTTTGTTAAAATTGTTTTTATTTTATGATTTTCAGTGTTTCATTAAATATATTTTATGTAAGTAATTAATCCTAACCTCGACACATTTCCTATTATTTTTCTTCATTATCCAAAGCTAGGTTTTGTTATTTAACAGTTTCAGTACAAAGATGTTATATTTTTGGTATTTGCTTAGTTTAGACTGCGTCTTTCGTGCTTTGCAAGTGCGTTTAATTGTTTATTATAATGATTGTTTCGAAAATAACATAAGTTAAACTGGGTAAGAGGCTACGAAGTAAGAGGTCATTTAGTAGTCCAGCTGGCCACTAAACTGACAATGCTAAGAGGAAAGAATAGCTTCACGATCTTAACGAAATAGGTATTTAGGATGGTATCTTGAAAGTCTGTCGTTAGCTGATTACATACAGATAGTGAACGTAGGCTGGCTTCTTCTTTTTCTTCATATTGTGGTTTGTAAGGTCGACAACCAACCTCACATACCCTGGTCATACAGTTAATATAGTACCGGGCCCTTGTCAAAACCCACTGACTTAGCACGAGTAACGACGCCTTCTGTAGATATTAGAACCGAGACACATAGCTTATCGTGCCTTCCGAATCACGGAATCATCTTTCTTTTCAGACAATCAGGTGATTCAGGCAGCAATGTTCCAACTAAACTGAAAAAAGTCTCACAAGGACATTTTCGTTTAAGAGTGTCTTCACCGGGATTCGAACACGAAACCTCCGTAAAGAGAGTAAAACACTCGACCACTCGGCCACAGAAGCTAAATTATTTGTGATATCCAATACAATATCCGAAGATTGCAGGTTCTTGTCCTGTCACGGTCGCCAAAAAATGTGATAAAATCGAATAAAATAATTTTATATGGAACAACGGAAACGTAGATTTTCAGCAAACTGACAAAACAAATTTATTTCGTTGCCTAGCAACATTCCACCACAAACGGTATCGCGCGCGATGCATATTGCTATCACTGGTTGAGGAGTTTCCGCTTTTATCTCTTATTTCATCATCAGATTTTAACAAAATTATATGTATGGATCTATTCCTAAAGCACGTTCTATCGAATGAAAAACGAATCATCAAAATCGGTTGAAAACTGACTGAGATATGACTAAAAGAATAGACGAATAACGACGCGAATGCTACATTCCGTTGAGGAATTTCCAAGTTTTACCTCATGTTCCACCATCAGATCTTAACAAAATTAATATGGGACCACCTCGAGAGTAAATCCTATCGAATGAAAAAAAAAATTAAAATCGGTTAACAATTGGCGGAGATATCTAATAACATACATAAAAAAAAAAAAAATACAGACGAATTGAGAACCTCCTCCTTTTTTGAAGTCGGTTAAAAAACGAAGTTATCGTCGAAGTCACATCGAATAAAAACAAAATACAGTCTACTGAATCTGCTTGAAAAAGCAAACGTTTTGGTCAAATGTGTTGCAAGCTGCGGCTTGAGGCCTTTTTCACTTTTTACTGGTGGAACGTGCGGCAGTTTTAAAACAAATAGAACAGAAGGAGGTATTTCGAAGTCCCCGCTACGGGAAAATCTCGCTAACTTTGTAAGTGAAGCCAACTTGTTTATTTAGCCGGCGTATTCATTTTTACGACGCCGCAAGACGAGCATTGAAATGTCTCTGAAGAGGAGCTCTCTCCTTCACCGATTTGAATTTTACATAGTATTATATTGTCGGATTTTCTCACAGAACAAGATCAATAAACAACAATAAAAAAGAACAATCTGAAATAAATAATATTATAAACATCAATGATGAATGATTATTTTATATTTATAAAAATATACTTACACTTTAGAGCGTCGGTGTTTTAGTGGTTAGAGCCGCTGCCTCCCGTCCGGGAGACGCGGGTTCGATCCCCACCACGTACCAATGTGTTTTCGAATTTCGAATTCATATTACGTTTATTCGACGCTCTTACGGTGAAGGAAAACATCGTGATGAAACCTGCACACTCCTGCGAAGAAAATCAAAGGTGGTGTGTGAAATCGACCAATCCGCACTGGGCCAGCGTGGTCAACTAAGGCCTAATCGCTCTAATTCAGGGTAGGCTCAAGCCCCTCGGTGGAGACGTATATAAGCTGCTGATCATGATGATGACTTACACTTTATCAACTTCTTTCCAATCTTCTTGGACCTCCTAGGACTCTCGCAGCAATCCGGTTTACTTGATTTTCTTACGGCATATATTTATCAATTTACTCCTAAACCAGAATCGTTGTGTATTCAACCATGGTTGCATACCTGTATAATGGACTATGGTGACTCACAAATCGTAATAGGTACCACGCCCAATTCAACGTGTTAACTTTTAAATGTAGGTTACAGACAGCGGGTCGTAGAGGCATTCATATAGCGTAGGATAAATGGAATACGGACAGTAGGTACGTGACACGACTCTCATTTCCACAGATTTTTAATGGAAAATTATGACATCAGTTCACTTTTTGTATTTACACATTTTGTACCCTTGTAGACCCTTTGTAGAATCAGGAAAGGGAAGGCTATAATAGCCGCTCGAAAACGAAAAGGTTTTCTCAGAAGATAATTTAAATTTTTACACAATATTTTACCTATACTAAACTTATGTGTACAGTTCACTTACCTGCACAAATATTCGCAATTTCTTGGCAAAGCTTACATAAAATTACCTAAGCAAACTTCATGGGATTCGAGCGGCCTATACAGGCACAGAATATATAATATTACTACGTACTACACAGGCCATGCACCCTACATATTACCTATATAGTATACACATATTAACAGTCTCCTTTGCTAGGTGTATTTACATCAACTGTTTTTTTGCTGCAAAAATTAATGCTATTAACTTTGCTAAAGATTTTATATACTGGTATTATTTAAATATTTTATTTATACTTTAATTTAAAAACCATCGATTAGTTTTAATGTTTTGTAAGTACAAACTTACTTTTCAAAGAATTGCGCGCATCTTGAATAGATCTCTCGGGAAATTGACAAGTCAGCCTACTAGGCCAATCTACGTAATGGCAGCTCGGATCGTACCTCACAACATAGTTCGCCATACCGTTTGTCATATCATAACTCTCATCACATTTTTAAAGCGGCTTGCTAGGCGTCGCCCTTGTTTGAGTGTCTGAATTCGACAGATCCTAGCGTAGCAAAGGCCAGCGTAATAGAGGGCGCTTTATGTGTCCTCCATAGCACCATGCTGAGCTGGGACCTCTTTGCTTGCCAAATCGCAACAAATATAACTTTATTTTTGTTTTCTTTAATATTGTAAGCAAATAAACGTTGTTTCTTTCTTTCTTTCAAATAGTAGATAAAGTGGACTTTACCAAAGGATCTAGAGATGAAAGTGCTCTGAAACAAGATCGTCAAATACCTTCCTTGATTCCGTTCTAACCAGAACCAGCTTCAAAGGTAGAATAGAGATAGCAAACAACGTTTCGAAGTGCACAACAACGTCTTCCTTAACTCCGTTACAACAAACAGATGATATTGAATTTTGTGCTGCAATCGAGATGAAGCAGCTTTACACAGAGCTTCAGTCGGAATGTGAAATAAGGCAGCTAGTCGTGTCCAGCATCCCAATAGACTAGCAGTGGCATCGTCATTCAATCTTGCTAGTAGCAATCAATTCCTAAACCTTACTGAATTATTTATTATTCGATAAATAAATCGAAACAACTGAAGTATTTAAACCTAAATTCCGCTCTGTGTTCTATGAGATTTAATGTATGTTTTTATAATATTTCACCGGAATTAAGAATAACGGGTCTTTTAATTTTTAATAACCTTTATGTATGCGTTTTCACTGACTTAAAAAACCTTGAATAAGTTGTAATTGTAAAAAAAGTTTTGCGTTATCTTAAAAAGTAGGTAGGTAGGTACTGTGGGTAATATATATTTTTTTGTGTACAAGATTTAGATAGATAGATAAAACGTTTATTATGGGTAACAGTACAGGCAGATATTGTATTGTATTGTATTGTATTGTTCGTGTATTTACTTTCTTCGGTCCTTTGTTCCTCAAATGTAGTTCATTTACTTCATTGCCTACTCTAATGCACGACGAGACATTCATTTCACGGTCAATGAATGTAATGGACAGCGATTAGTAGCTAGAGATTATTGCAGCTTAGGCTAACTAAATTAATGACTCGGGCGCATCTCGAGAACTTTTTCTACGACCCACACAATATTACGGACAAAAACTTTAACTGGATGAGGTTAGAATGCTAAAATATCCGCTCAATATTCTTATAGCAGCTTCCGGAGAAAATGTGCCACGGTCTGATAAACAACAGAAAGCCTATATGAAAGAAACTTTCTAAATTAAAACAAGGTTATACACGTTTCGGGAAAATTTTCGTTCTTTTGTAGCGTAGCAATAATTTGACACATCTTGTTACTTAGCGGGCAATTATTGTAAGTAATATTGTTTTTATAAATAGGTAGTTTGGTTTGTCTTAGGTTTATCTATACTCGAGCCTCTCAACGCTGACAACAAGTATATATAATATCACACATATAAATACTGGGTCTGTATAAAGATATTTCTTTAGAAATAAGTAGGCTTGTTGTGTTCATGTTGTTTTGTGTACAAAAAATAGTATTTATTGAATAAAAAACACTTCGAGAAATTCCTAAGTGGAAAATAACAGTCAAAGAGAAAAGCACATGTTACCGCTTGCCTCATGGTGATTAAACGTATAAAGTAAGCAATGAAACAGAACTGAACTATAACATTTGCAAGAATAGACGAATAATGTGCCTAGGATAAATTAAACTGCAATGGACATTGAAGTAGTTATCTCCGTCGTCACATGTCGGAACTATCGCCATTGTGCCTTGCACGTGCGACCGATGCCAGAGGTAGAACGGCATTGTACATTACACTACAGGGAGCACGTTGTTGGACTACCAAGCTAACCTACATTAGAATTTGCACTCAGCACTGTGCGTTATTTAAACATTTAATAAAAGTATTATTTTCTGTCATCATCATCATCATCGCTTTGCGTCATAAAAAGTGTTTGATGTCCAGGAAAGACAGAAAGTAGTGCAATTAGAACTAAGGTAGGTATCCGTCAAGTCAAATCAAATCGACGACGTGCAATATGCAGCAGTATGCAGTTTACTAGATATGATAATGATGATGTAGTCTGTCCTTTGTGTGCTTAAGACCTTACTTTACAATAAAATCAAGTTCTTGTTTCTTTTTCTCTGCAGATATTTTATTTCGTACTCGTATCCGTCAGTCTAAATAAAATCAATTTAGGCATAATTTAGTTAAAGTAAAACCGACAGTGCATTATCTAAGATACACAAAGGATTAAACCGTCCGAGCGAGTGACATCCTGCTCCTGTAAACCAACACATAAATATTGAACTAAATCAGGGACGTTTCATATAATTTTATTGGAAAAGCTAATCCAGAAAATAATTACAAGTTTTTAAAAATCTTATAAACTTAAAAGTAAAAGTTAAGCCAGCCAGAAGCTATTGAAAACTCTGATTTCAGAGCTAGTTGAAAATTCTGACCCAGAACATGGTCCATATTTCGTGTACCTGCTCCTCGTGTCCCGTATATTTACATGACGCCTCTACAATTGCCATTCATGCCATGTTTCTTAGTTTTGGAAGGTAAATATATATAGATAATTAATTAGTTATTACAACAGTTTGCACACACGGCTGGAGATCGATACGCTAAGAAGAAAAAGGGCTAGTTAAGTTAGTCATATAATATTTATTAAGCGAGTCTTATTACATCTATTTTTTGTAATTACATCTATTCTATTTTTACTTTATTTCATGTAACTAATTTTGCTACTCACAAATACACACGCGTCTAGTTTCCTTCAGCTTTTACTTGCTCTTCCACATTTTTACGTTACTTTACTCGGAAACAATTCAATGTCATTACATCGTGACAATGACGAGGGCAAAAAATAAAAACATTTAAAAATACACATTAATACTTAACTCTTATAATAAGGGATAAAGGACAACTGTTCAAGGAAACAAGATAGTAGATTTAGATTTATTTTTACTGTTTTACATTTTTTATGATTATACAATCAGTTTTGTGAATAACTTTTAAAATAAAAAGCCCTAGTTGATGCTTTGTCGTCGCATCAGCGAAATAAATAGATAACCATTTTCAAACACTTTTTATTTATAATTTTAAACGGTACGATGACACCGTACTATATAAAAACTTTTAATTGAACGATAACATAATTCAAACTATTCAAAATATCATATTGCCTCAGAGTCAGAGTACCAGTTCTCTGTCTAGATCCGAGAAGCTTCGCTAATATACTCACCGGCACATCTAACCGCCCACCCTTGTATTTCGGGTTAATTTTAAACTACGCTTATTGTTATACATAACAATTGATTTATTGATAATTTTACGATAAATTAAACACACTTAAATAAACGTTATATTAACTACTTTTTAACTAACATCAGCTGTAACTAATAGAATTATAAAGAATCACGAGTATTCCCTGAAATGAAGGGTGGGCGGTTAGATGTGCCGGTGAGTAGATAAGCTTCCTCACCTAACACAATTTATAAAATAAACCTGTTGCAAAAAAGAGTACCCCGCTTCGGCCCTGAGTTCTTTCAGTTAAAATAAATAAAGCGGTGAGCTAGCAGAATCCTCTCATTATATTGAAGCACGGGCTAGGTGTCGAGTTTTGAATAAGAAAAAACGAGATATCCCCGCGATGAGTTGCTCGTTTTACGTGAATGAGTTCGTGCGTGACCGAATTTCAGAATTTAGCCCCACTCACCCCTGTATTTCACGACCGTACTCTTAAACTCTCGTTTCATTGCTGGTTTGAAAATGTCTACCTTATCTACGGCAATGGAAGTTGAAAATAGAATGGTAACTTTGCGAAACTTTCGATCAGTGTTGCGAAGTATGTAACGTTTCCAGTAGGCTGTCAGCCTGTCAGACAATATTGTTTGAAGAAACGCAAGTGGCAGCAGCGTAGCGTTTTACAAGATCATAAATATAGATAATAGATCCAGAGGGATATGCTGCTCGCGTTCGTTGTACCTATTTTTCTTTTGCATTTTAGTTTTAGCAGATAAATATGTTGGTATGAGAAGATACATAAAAGGTTAACAAAGACATCAACCTACTTAAATTAAATATATGTTTTAAGATTTTCGTGGTTTTTCAATCCAGGATTGAGCTCACTGGATTGAGCTACACAGCCCTCAAGTACTGTCGACAGAACGCCACTATATACCACGTTTAGTGCGAGAAGCGATCGAAATGACGAAATACAAAAACTTGAATCGTGAATATGGTTTCAAACTATCCGGTGCATGGAACCCAGTGTTAAACGTATATCACCATATAAATGGTCCAACTTCAAAGTCGCGTATAGACACAGTGAGTATTGTATGTCGTGAAAAACAAGTGAGTGACAATAGTAGTGGTTCGAACAATCAACGTGAGGGTAGTCGCCGCGTCCGAAAGAGGGTAGACAGATATGTCTGTCCTTAGGAGCTATCCACTCGCCACACCAGTCTACTCGTGACCATGGAGCGTGTAACCGTTCCGAAATATCGAGGTATCAATATTAAATATAGCCGTGGTAACAAACCCGCAAATTGTAATAATGTTAGTGTACTTAAATTAAATTTTGACTTTTCTTTTTACCTATTTCGTACCCTAGCCTTTTTCAGCAATGATTGTTAGATGTGCCAAATAGTGTGCACCATGGAACGAAAAGCCCGACGTGCACAGCGAGAACAAACGGAAAATATAGACAAGAAAAAATATAAAGGCATCTTCTTCATCTTTTTTCCACGTAACCATTAGATTAGAAGGGATCAACCTTATACGAAACCGGTTCGCTAATCAATGGATCCTCCCAATCTGTTTTCAAGCAGCACTGGAAGCGGATATTGGTAGCAAATTAGAGGCGACACTAATGCATCAGACGTCTGCGAACTAATGAGCGTTCGCAGTGAGCTCCTGCCTTCAGCGCACCGAGACAGCGTGACACGACAGGCTGGCATTCCATACCAGGTCTATAGGCAAACTATAATACTAACGTGGTAGTGTAGTATAGTGCTCAGAAAAATACTAACGATATCGTACCATATAACTGTCTATATACTTTTTCATTGCTCTTTTAGTGGTATTTTCGAAGGGCGTATAATTTGCTGGGGCCGAAACCTAAGGGAGCGAATATGCTACGATTCCTTTAGTGACCTAATAAGTATGCAGTCGCTGTAGCCGAAATCGGCCAGGAAATGATAATGATGACGATAGTTGATTTTGTCAGGTCTTTTAATACGCATACCTATTATTTGGCAAGTAAAGCCCTGTCTTTGACACAAGACTTTTATCTTGTGTGAGTAAGTCCTCAGAGGAAATAAAAGACGATCGCTTCGCTACGCGCGTCAGAAATCTTTGAGTAAGTCAGCCAATCCGCTTTGAGGATATTTCATAATTTAAAAAAGTAGATATACCTATATACTACTTAGACCCTGTTTACAACTCGTTCAAACAAGCCGGGTATGCCAGCACCTCGCGACGACGCGACGCTGGATTACTTACACTTTGTACGAAGCGCGTTTTGCCAAATTGGATAGTCTTCAAAAATGTACATCAAAATGTAATTTTTCGAGATGGCGCATTTCACAAGTCTTGTTACGTTTTTCTCGTTTTAGAAAATAGCTTCACAACCACCTGAGCTTGATATGCTCACTTATAAAAATATTTTTTAAACTGATAAAAAAGTCTTAGCTGACTTCTACGATGGTTGCCTGCATATACTTATGTTTATATTATTTATTATTTAAAAAACAAATGCTTTTGGTAGTTTCGATGGCGATAGTCTGCTTATTGGGTCGTACTTTACGATAATCGACAAGAAGCACTTCGACACTTGAGCAAGTAAAGAGTTCTGAAGCGTGCCGCTTTGCATCTTCCCTGAGAAGCAAACGGATAAGCAATATTTAAAATTGGTATTATTATTATTTTTATAAGTCTTGAGCTGTCTACTGTTTAATGTGTACTACGAGGTAGACCTCTTGCAGACATAGCTATTATTGATCGAGCGAGCGAAGCGAGTGAAGCGTCTTCGGTTCAGCTTGGCCTTGCTTTTGTATGTCTATCTGTCCATCTGTCTGTTAGGTTCCACTCTACAAGTCGCGTTTCTCAACCGATTCTCGTGAAATTTTGTGAGCAGGTTCGATATATTCATCGATTTTTTTTGTCGAGTCAGTTTTTGGGAAGTTTAAAAAATTACGGAGTAATGGGGGTTGCCAACTTACAAGGTCTACCTCTGAGGCTGTTTTCCTCTACAGGTCACATTTCTCAACCGATAAATTTCAATGGGTCGGAGATGTTTGTGGAGAAAAAATAAATATAAAGAGATAATAAAGGCGAGGTCTACAGCTCACAGAGCCACTAGTCCTAGAATTCATATAGGTAGTACTACGCTATCATATCAACAACTGTGGCATAGAATTAAAACTTGTATAATAGTACTTACGAGTAAAGTTCTGGTAGAAAGCCCGTTGACAGTTTTCTCCCTCTGTTTCACACGCTTCACTGTTTTTTAACACACACATCTATGTTTAACACGCTTTCTTGTCTGTCTATTAGATTATTTGTTTTAAATCAACGTCAGTTTTTCTTTTTTTTAGCAACAAAACTATGATAATCTCAGCTCAGATCGAATTGAATGGTTGTTTAACGTGTTATACTTACTGTAAACAGAGTGCGATATTAACAGTTAGTGACTGGTATTCGATATAAGACAAGACAAGAGCGTCGCGTGTTATTGCCATATTTGCTATCGGCTTTCCGGGCGACGGCTTTTACACCCTCATCAACGGAAACCTATTTCGGCGTGCCACTACCACGCGCCCAGTGTAATTAGACCCCTGACATTCGAGGTCACGTGATGAGAAGGAGGATCTTGTTTTATTGCTGTGGTGAAGATCTTCTTTCGTCAAAATCAATTTAAAGGTTAACTTAAGTCAATTAATTTATATCTTTGCGGAAATAAGAATATTTAATTTCACTTTTGGCATCGAACTATAGATTTTTGTATTAATGTTTTGTTTAGGCCTTAAATCTCAAACTTAATTATTAAATTACTAAATAATGTTACCTACCAGGAAATTTTTAGTGCGGCCTGAAACTATCCACTCTGCAAACTAACCATATCTGTGTCGCTTTCGTCAGCCCTCCAGTCTGAAACCGTACAAATAGCGTAAAGTTTAAGGCAACTCGATTAAGTAAATACTGAATATTGTTAATACAGATTCATCAGCTCTAAAGATTATTAGTTATTAGCTGTTGTATTTACAGTAAGTTTTATTCAAAATTTTCTAAATTTAAAACACTTATGTCGATAAATCAATTCATACGTCTGAGATCAATTATTACATAATACCTGGTATATTGATATATCTTTCGTTATAAACCTACATTAAATCACTTGAAGTAGTCTGTCAGGAATGGCCCCTAGCTCAGAGGTCAGGATACACCAGTCGATAGCAGAGACTTATTTGTGACGTGATAGAGATCGTTTGTGTTTTATTGCTAAGGTATATCTCAATTATTTTTGAATGGAACGCCTACGCTTCAAACTGTTTAAGTGGACATAATGCTACATAGATCATTATGTCTGAAACTGACACGTGATTTACAAGAATGATGACCTAACATTTATTGAACATTGCAACTTTAGTACTTGAGTGAAGGCTTTTGGCACAATTTGTTAGCGTATTGGACCAACTAACACCATTTTGTTAATTAAGTATTTTCATTACGTGCCTATACCTGGGCTGATTGATAACTGGCCGAAACGACGAACTTAAAAAAATGATACGCAAAAAAAAAATATTACATTATATTTTGGCATCTTTTTGAAAATAGAACGCCAAATTTGAATTTAATCGAACTGGTGGAATTTGTTTGATAGGACGTAGAACTTTCTCTGTCGTAAATTTTCTTAACAATGGAAAGAAACGAAATTCGTGCGGTGATAAAGTTTTACGTTTTAAAGAAAACAGCAACCCAGATTAAAACCAAGCTAGACAGTGTTTTAGGTAATTCTGCTCCTGCATTGAGTACAATTCACACCTGGGTAAATGATTTTAAACGTGGAAGACAGAGCTGCGAAGACGCCCACAGGTCTGGCCGTCCAAATGAAGTCACGAATCCGGACATGATCAAAAAAATTCACAAAATTGTATTGAATGATCGGCGCTTGAAGTTGCGAGAGATAGCAGAGATGGTGAGCATTTCATCTGAACGCGTTTTTAATATTTTGCACCAACTTTTGGGAATGAAAAAGCTTTGCGCGCGATGGGTGCCGCGTTTGCTCACTGTTGACCAAAAGCAACGTCGAGTGGACGATTCATCGGAGTGTTTGGCGCTGTTTAACCGAGATCCTAATGAGTTTTCGCGGCGTTATGTAACAGTCAATGAAACCTGGATACATCATTATACTCCCGAGACAAAATAACAATCTAAGCAGTGGACTGAGAGCGGAAGACCTGCGCCGAAGAAAGCAAAAACGGTTTTATCGGCCGGCAAAGTGATGGTGATTATTTTAGTGGATTATCTGCATAAAGGAAAAACAATAAATGGAGAGTACTACGCAAGCTTGCTGCAAAAATTAAGTGAAGAAATCCAGAAAAAACGACCACATTTGGCCAAGAAAAAAGTTTTGTTCCACCATGACAACACACCTGCACACACGTCAATGGTTGCAGTCGCCAAACTCCATGAATTGCGGTTCGAATTGCTACCGCATCCACCCTATTCCCCGGATCTGGCCCCGTGTGACTTCCACTTATTCCCAAACCTGAAGAAATGGTTAGGTGGCCAGAGATTTTCATCAAATGAAGAAGTCATTGTTGCCGTGGACGAGTATTTTGAGGGGTTGGAAAAACATTTTATCGAACTGGTGTAACAGCATTGGAGAAGCGCTGGACTAAATGCATCGAGGTAGAAGGAAACTACGTTGAGAATTAAATTTAATTTTAAATAGATTTTTAAAGTTTTTCTTTGTCGTTTCGGAAACTTATTAATCAGCCGTACATTGTGTTAGAAAAATACTGCAGAACCTCTTGGGTAGTAAATAACTCAGCCCATAATATATTATAATTTGCCCATGAAACTAAACATTTATTCTAGATTTTTTTAATATTAAGTACTAAAAAAACTAATCAACTTCCAAGTCAATTTATATGAATAGTATAAAAAAACTACTTTTGATTAGATCGTGAAACAAAAGTCGTTAAGTTTCATGGACCCTTGTATGATGATACGTCTTAAAGTTTTCAGTAAAAAAACAAACTTTTTTTTGTTTACCTTGTTTAACATTAAACAACTATCTAATTTAATGCGTGGGTCAAAATTATATCAACAATTCTCTCCCAAACACTCATCCATAAAACAAATGTTGTTAACGAAGTCAACTCATATATCCATAATGCTTCGCTCGGAGAAAATGTTGATTAACGGAAATTTTTCATAAATTTTTATTAAGTGATTGCGCGAATTTTAATAAAGGTTTTCATTGGGCAACCCATTAATATTTATAGGCAAAGTGATATTACTGGAAGTACTTTCTCGGGGTCGTTTGAAATGTGATATTTCACTAGTGATCAGTTCTAGAGATCTTACCCAAATTCCCGTCTCATATATAATAGAGTCACCCACCCCATATTTTCCTAGTTTCCGAATCTTTACCCAACAATTTTCCCAAGCGTGAACAGTGAACGGATTTAGTGTCCCAAGCGCGAACACTAAATCCGTGCGCACCTTTCAGGAACTAAAGCGTAACTTCATGTATAGTTAATAAACCATGTTAACCTGAATATATTTAAAGAAGGGAGGATGGATAACTCTATCTGTATGGGTCAGTCTCCGTAGTCTTGTCCTTCCGTAGAAGTTCCATAAGCGTTCGTAGCAATGGCTACGCCGCCACCCCAAGTCGTAGCTTCAATATGTGTAAAAACCATAAAAACAGGGTTATCTTTTTAGTAGAGTTCTCTTTTATACCTTCTTTTGACCGGATAGCCATTTGACAAAACATCAAGATGAAATATACACCAGTTATTAAGTTAGACCTCCTGCAAGACAACTATGTATTAAAGCCGCATTCAATTCTGTGCAGTACTTTTTTCGTGATGCACGAACAAACATACAGACAGGCAAAAAAAAAAAATTGGCTTTTATTACTCTAATTATTAAGGTATTTATTTCTGATAAGTGCGTCTTCCAGCAGACCCGGAAAAGATAAGATCAGTAAGTAACGGTAATCATGCGTGATTGTCCTTCCAAGGTCCGTAGAGCTACTCGTAGCGGCTGCTACAAGCGTTACGACCTACTACGCCGTAGACCGCTACGCTAGTTTTATGTATGCGACAAAAAAGTCTAAATTGTGCTATATCTAGGAAGGCGATAGGATCTAGGTTGAGCTTTTCTTTCTTTACTTTGCCTGACAGTTTACTATGTTGTCCGTAAATGAGTTGTCTTAAAAAATACCTCTTTTTGTATGTACACAGCACGTATAACATTCATACAATTCATACAAAATAAAGTTAGTTGCCGTGGAGTTGCCAGCCGACCCTGCCAGATCTCATTCGCATTCAGGCCCCGCCGTCGGCCGATCAATCGCACACAAATTGAGTTTAAAATTCATCAGCTAACGTTTTAATTCTCCGCTGCGAGGCTTAATTAATCACATTATACAGATAAAGCGGGTAACGAGTTTCTGTTGTTGGTTTAACATGACATGTACAACTTTTTGACTTGAATTAGGGCATAGATTGTAATCTGCCACATATTTATATTATTTTATTGAATTCAAAGCGCATTGTTTTACATACAGCCATACTTTTCACTTTAACTAAACCTGAATTTTTAATTTCATGCCAAAGTTGTAAACAAAGGTAGGTAGGGCCGTTGTAGAAAAATTAGTGCAATTTTAAAGATTACGATTATTGCGAAAAAAGATTGTTAAAATTTATTTTCATCTCTGTTATAAAACTTCATTAACAACCAAACATAATGACTCAGATAAATTTGTAAAAAGCTGCAACATACATTTTGTTTAAAGGAAATTAGTTTTTCTCGTGCAAAATAAAAAATGAACTTGCAACACCAAAGAAGTTCACAACATTTTTGGAGGAGGATAAAATGTGCAAACTCGATCACCTGATTGATGACGTAGTAGAGCAATTTGTAATAAATGTAACAGACGAATCTGAAGAAAGGTTATCAGATTCAGAATAAAATTGTTGTTTTTATTTTTCATCCTCATCAATACACTCTACAGGTTATTTTGAAACCATTTGGCATATTTAAATGTAGTATTTAGATTAGACAGCCATTTACTTTTACAGCCAACTTTTCCCAAGGAAAATAGGTCGAAAGTCAATTTTTGGACCTTCCTTAATGGTGTTAGCGACTTTTGTATGAAAAGTCCCGTCGATATGTCGATGACGCTGATGTTGTCAGCTCTATAGGCAGGGTTCAAACCCCGCTACGGGTAAACATTTGTGTGATATGAAGAGACTCTTGTCTTATTTCTAAAAAAAATACAACAAAAAATGTTTTTGATAACTGGAATGTCATTTTGACAGTGAAGTTTCTTTGTTTACAACTTTGGCATGAAATTAAAAATTCAGGTTTATATTACCTGCAATAGTGGATTCATGAGCCTTCTAAAAGTAAATACTAGATCCAACTGCAAAGTCAATAAGTAACTAAAAAACAAATACTCCTACAAACCAATCCGGAGGACCTCGTCCACTTTCCTAATAATATTTACTAAAAACTAATTATGTCGTGTAAATCCCGTAGTAGGTAAAACCGTTCCTCACCATGTCTTTCATTAGTCGGTTGCTTAATCTCATACTACAGCAATCTTTTCGACATTTGAGTAATTACACCTATATTTCACTATTTTCACCACCACTTTGACACGTTTCCCTCGCCAACTAAATACGAATCAAAAACGAGTAAATTGGCGCATTGCGTCTCCCACAAATTTCGGACATAACGAGCGCGGGTCGGTCGCTGTTTTCAAAGCCCAGCCCTCTAATGACTTCAAATAAACTTAGCTTGCTTCTAATTAAAGAGCTACCTCGCCCCTCGCTTCCCCTGCAACCCCGCGCCCCTGCAACCTCGGTGCACCCAAAATTATTTTAAATTTTCCAACGACTCTACAAAATTCACGACCGTAAAATACATCCTCCATTTTCCGAACCCTGAATAGCCAGGTCGTCGGGTCGAAACTGACACGAGTGTAAAATAAATGGGTAAGCAATAAAATTGGACCATCAATTTAATGATATTGATTGATAGAGCAGCTTTCTACGGACAAAAAGTAATTGGTTTTTTGAAGACGTTCGTTTAAATGAACGACAATTCTATCCATTTAATCAAGGGTAGATAAGGAAAAGAGCGGAAAATTGTTACTGAAATGGAACTTTAGAAATGCGTTATTTTCTATCAAAAATATCTATTGAAGAAGAATAAGAAATTACATTATTATTTTGGAAATTACTAAAACATCCATTCTGATCCAATATTCTAAGTTCTGCATAAGCACGTCTATTTAGATGCTACTTGAATATGAAACAAGTATATTTATTTATACGTAGGTACAGTTTAACTATTTTTTTACACGGCAGTGTCGCTTCAATTCTTCTATTACCTTGTTTTGGATCTTTCCATGGAATTTTTTTCCGCGGTTAAAGACATTTTACCCGTTTCTAGCTTTTACATTCATAATTAAGATCCATAAAAGACTACAAACTATCACACATTTGTGATGATTAATAATAAAATAATTAACAGTAAAATTAACGTTCTTTTAGAAAAGTACAGCCATGGGCTTATCTGATTTGATGCTAAAAATTAGTAACAAAACTATTATATTAATATAAATTATATTATTTAATGTTAGCAAAGTTTAAAAAATATCAGACCGATCGTGCTCTTAAGCCAGGTCTGTAAGCTGTTTTCGAGAGTCCTCACAAACCGTCTTGCCGCAAGATTTGACGCCTTCCAGCCTCCGGAACAAGCTGGGTTTCGTATAGGTTTCAGTACCGTAGACCACATCCACACAGTGAGACAGAGTATAATCAGCCGCAGTGTCTAGCATTTGTAAGCTACGAGAAGGCCTTCGACTCCATCGAAACCTGGGCTGTTCTGGAATCCTTGCAACAATGTCAAGTCGATTGGCGGTAAGTGGAGGTATTGAGAAGCCTGTATAGTATGGCGTCGATGTCCGTCCAAGTACAGAACCATAAGACAAAACCCATCCAGTTGCTCAGAGGAGTGAGACAGGGCGAAGTCATCTATCCGAAACTATTCTCCAACGCACTGGAGGATGTCTTCAAAACCCTGGACTGGAACGGATTGAGCATCAACATTAATGGCGAATATCTCAGTCACCTCCGCTTTGCCGATACGTGCTAATGGCTGAAAGGATCTGCAAAAATGCTGCACTTCACCTACCTTAACCTACTCTTATCGTTGTGTAGATAGCATTAATTAAACTCCAAAGTGATCAATGCGGTATTTCACAACATCCTTTTGCCAATTTTATTCGCTTTCAAAAAGCAATCATAGCGCGTTTAATTTGAGGTTTGGCGCAAGGAGTGATTTATTCCGCCAATCAAAATGTCAACCCACGAATATTGCTGTTCCACGCAACACCATGCCAAGCCCATCAAGCCTCAGCCGACGAGGTACTTTATTTCCTAGGGAGATCTTATTACCAAACACATAAAGTCCAGTTCAACTTATCCGCAAAAAACTTGAAAATATTTTTTTAACTGATAAGCTGAATTTATGTATTAAGGATCACTATGGGGACCACGTACTGGCAAGCGCAGTGTGGGACGGCCACCTACGAGATGGACCGACGACCTGGTGAGGATCGCTGGGTCTCGTTGGATGCAGGTGGCTATGGACCGGACGCGCTGGAGTGCGATTGGAGAGGACTATGTTCAGTAGTGGACAACAGGCTGAAATGATGATGATGATGATGATGCTGACTCAGCCATCCCTCATGCCCAAAGGCCTTTGAACTTCCTACGTTGGTTCCTTTTTAAATTTAGTATTGTTTATTTTTATTATCCTTATACCTAAGTTTTCAAATCATTGCTAGTATTATAGTATTATAGACCAATCAGTATGTGTGTGTTTATGGTTTTATTATTACGTATAGTAGCTCACAGAAGAGACGTCTGAGCAAGTGTGTTTATTTTACGTTTGTTCAAGATGATTTTACTTAGCTTTTTGAAGGCAATATACCTAATTGACTCAAAAATCCAAAACCGTGCACGTTCGGAATAGTTGCGAGCAAAATGGCCGCAAATGGCGACGAAGATTACACTAAATTGGCCACCATTCACGAAAACTAATTTGAGGTGAAATTTCAACGTGCACTGTACTGGAGTTTAATAATGAAATTGCAGCTTTGTCGGTTTTTTGCAAAATTTTTCTTCTAACTAATATATTTTAGACACGTTACTATTTATATACAGTGTTTAACTTATTTAATATCCTTTACTAGAGTTCAGTCCATAAAACTGAACTACTTTCCATGAGGAAAATAGGTTCATGGACCACAAAAAAAAACTGGCTTCTTTACACAAAACCACGCGGTCAGCTGATTGATTTAGTATGGAAGATGCTTTTTTTTTCGTCTTACAACTTAAATGTTACTGGAGAAAGTTGATCAGTTTCTTGGACTGATAAGTCTCCTAAAGGATAGTAAACGAGATATTTTTCACGGTGTATTAGAACGTCTGATGTATCATATTATGGTTCTCGTCTCGATTACCAGAGTCAATTTTACCCTGCAATGAGATTCTACCTTGGTGACATCATCTTCACGTAGGTATATTTTCCATGCTCGTTACAAACTTGGAGGAGGGCTGACGTCAGCCAGTGATACTCGCTACATTGGAAAAAATGTAGAATGAACTGTAGAAGTTAGGCAGAAGAAAGAAGAGTTAACCAATATCTATATTCCCTCGCGCAGAGAGAACACCATTTAGTTACTCGTTTAATTATTTTATTTTTCAAATTAAAGTTGATTTGTCTCTTTGCGAATATAGCCCATCGTCTTTATTCATATCTAACCAGCTAGTATAGTATCAGATTATTATCGTAGTTATATCCGAGGACGCTAAGTCTCTGTGGGTAGTAAAAGATTTATTAAAACTTTTTGTGCAAGTAATTAAGTTTATTTTTGATGAAACGCCGTTAAACCGAGTACGGGATTATTCCCTGGTTTATGACATGACTTAACGATGTTGCCTTTATGGTGAACTTTGGGTAGCTAAGAGTTCTGTGTATTTACTTAGTTCAGTTTAGGTAATACATAATGCAGTGTGCATTGGGAATTATATAAAAGTACCTGGGCAACCGAGCTTTGCTCGTGCCATCTGTTGTTGTTGTTTCAGCTGACCACGAAAAATTATATAAGAAATTTTCATTTCTGTCATTTCTGCATTTATTTAAATAACTAAATGAAAGAATAAAAAAGTAAATAACTAACAATTAAAAAAAGAAACATGAAAAAAGTTAAAAAAATATATCTGTCTCGATTCAAACTCAAGACTCAAAAACTAAAATAGACATTGCAGACTTCTATCCAATTTTGACAGTCAGCTGTTTCGAGTAGCGAGCGAAGAATTGCTCGTATCAAGTACCTATAAGATAAGAAGGGTAGTGGGGGGAGTACATTTCTTTTTATTACTTTAAATATGCCGACATATTCTTGCAACAAAATTATTATTTTTAATCAAACCAAGTAAAATTATATGGGAGGTCGCGGCTCTAGGCAATTCGTTAGTACCTACTACTAAGTATTTCTTCTGTGGTAACTCTGTGGGAGTACACCACCGATGACGATGTTTTGTCAGTAGGTAAATTTATACAACCTATATTCAGTACCAAATCCACTTTTACAATTAAAACGAAAATTTCGGCTATGCTACGCAGTAAGTAGGTACCTACTTTCCTAATACAACTTCGGAGTTCCTAACAAAACCATCGCAAGCAAAAGTTCGTCCATGAAATTATCTAAACACCAAAGATTTCGAAGTTTCCGAACAAATGATAAAGAGCCTTTAAACAAAAGCTCTCGCGACTCGAACGATAACTATTTGAAATTCAAAATACCTAGTTACGAGAAGTTTTCATTTTATAACTTGGAAAGTATGCTACCGCTGTATAGTATAATTATTTTAGTGCCGCAAACTGCGGTAGAGGAAGCCTGAAGCCATAATTTCAAAATATAAGAATTGAAAGAATATTCAGTTTGGTTTCCTTTGACCTAATTTACCTCAAAATAATAATTAATGATATTTCTATTATCCTAGACTTAGAAAAATCAAGAATATGTTTCAAGTTGCTACCACAGAATTAATATATGTAGTTTATAGTTCCTTTTGCACTTTGATAACCAAGGTTTGTTTTTATTGCTCACGGTATTTATTTATAGCTTATTTCCAGGTTTAAAAAATAGATTTATTTTTGTAAAAAAAGAATCACACTTTCCCTGGATTGTCTTTTCCGACATAAGCCTCCTCCAGGGCTTTCCAACTATCTCTGTCACTTACCCTTCTTGTCCACGTCTTCCCATCTCCTTATTTGTCTCCCTCTTTTAATTTTTCCTTCTCTTGGGTACCATGGTGTTATTCTCTCTGTCCATTTATCCTTGCCTTCTCTAATCATGTGACCTGTCCATTTCCATTTCAGTTTTCGTATAGTTGTAGTGATCCTCATTACTTTTGTTCTTTTCCTATTTTTTTTTAGTCTTATTCTGTCTTTTAGTTTTAGGTTTAGCATACTTCTCTCCATGTAGTTTTGGCATACTTCCAGCTTTTTGAGGTTGTTTTTTGTAGTGACCATGTTTGGCAGCCATAGGATAGGCATGGAAGTATGCAGGAGTTGAATACTTTAGTCTTTGCTACTAGGGGGATGACGGTATTTATATAGAACTTTAATTATAGGAGTAGAAATAGACCACTCGATTGCAATTTTTTACTATGGTGAGCACGAACGAGCAGTTCTTCAGTTCAGTGTGATTAATACGTAGCATCTGGCTCAGAATCCAGAACCCTTTATTATCACTCTGCAGCTGCAATTAGCTAATGAATCTGACTCCGAGACTTGAATTTCAACATCTTATGAAAGTCTGCAGCTTAAAGTATGTTTAGATTACGCAACTTCAGCAGTAACTTTAAACTTTGATTCTAGAGTCCACAATCTACACCCAGATGGTAATTTTGAACTAACAAATTATAAAGTAATTTTCTTGCACACAAGAACTATTCATTCCAACTCTAAGAACACTAAAAGCTGCTCAATGTGTGTACGTAGTGCGATGTATTTTATCATTTCGTTATCGATAGCCATACACTAAAATATAACATTAATTTATTGGAAAACCTTAGTTGCCACCCGTTTCAATGGCAATTAAGGTTTTCCACTTACGGCACCTATATTTTTTTTGCAAGTGTCTTTAGGAGAATAGTTTATTTATTTGTTTATTTTCTAGGACGTTTTTCGATCAAAACCAGCTTTCAAAGGCTTCAAATAAAACGTAAAAATATATACATGCATGGTATTTTATTACACTGTACAATAAATATTGGGCTGTATACAAAATATAAAGGAATTCCAAAAGGTATTGTCAACACTCTAGTATACCGCAACATGAGTGTAAATGACTCCTTATAACATTCATCTTATTATTTGTAACTGTTGTAGTAACCACTTAAACAAAGGCTGAGTCACCAATGACAACCACAATCATCTACAATACAATACATATTATATTTTTCATTTCATTTAATAAAGATTTACGCAAAGCTGAAATTATTAATGTGCAATGTATGACTTTATTACAAATTGTACTTAAACTCACTGGAATCGTCATTAGAGATACTGCCTTAGATGGAAAAACTATTCCTTACAATTACAAATTATAAAAAACAAGACATAGGTAGGTATTTTACCTATAATGCTAAGCCAGTAGGTAGGTACCATACAAATTTCATTATTATAAATTAATAAACTTTGATGTGAAAATCAAATATTTTCGGCCAATAAATAAATGGTTATTATCAGTTCCGTGACACTGCACTCTTAATTTTCATCAAAAACAACATTTGTTTGATAATAGTGTAGAAGTAAAAATTAATATTTCGATACTTTTGTATGGATTGCTTGTGGTTTCTTTATTACCAATTGGACAAAAAAGATATCTCAGCTAAACGGTGATCATAATAATCCATATTTTAAGAACTGTTTACTCACACTTTGAGTTCGAATCTTAATATTAATAAAACGCCGTGCACTCGAAGTACACGGTTTCTGTATAGTATTAACACTCGCACTCAAAAAGTGCTAAATAAATAAATCAAATATTGACTTGCAAACACAATTAAAGTATCACAAGTACTAACGGCTTAAACGACAGATACTAGTGGGCAGGGATCAGTTGGCGAGTGCCATTCCCTGCGTTCCGAGACGCGCTGAAATCGATTAAAGTACCCATAATCGCGTTCCGAATCACTGTCAGCCATACATTTTTTTGATTTTGTGATCGCTGACAGCGCTGAAAGTCTGATTTGGAATGCGCCCATTATCGTGTCATCTTATTCAACCTGCTCTGCACGCCAAGGACACGCGCCGACCGAACATGGCCCAATAGTACGTGGTAGTCGTACCATCATCGTACTTAACCCCGCATTGTCACTGTTACATTTATTTTACCGCCTAAGTTTGAGACCCACATTTCACTCATCATTCTAGGGCTACAATAATTAATTTGGTCACTTTGTCGCAGACACTTGACAAATAAAGTAGGTTTTATAAATAATAAATGGTTGGTTGATTACAATAAATAAATTGATTTGAAAGAATCACGCGAATTAATGCCCAACACCTCACATTCATTTTAGTTCTTTAATACATCATTAATGTTTAAATATTATGAAATAATCAGTAGTATGTAGAGTACCTATATAGATGTCGCGAAGATAAGGTATGTACGAGTATGTAGTAACATGAGCAACCCTTGACCAAATTGGGTTAGGGGACAGGTCGGAACGTCAACACGTAATAACTTTTTAATTAAATTATATTAAATCATAATATTAAATTACAGAGGCAGAGACATATTAGAATGACGCACAGATACGACATGGGAATTTCGAATGTTCAGTTTAGATAAAAACTTATAAAACATTATAACACTTAAGTATACAATTTAAAATTATTTTTTATTACGTGCATGACTTAAGATTAGAGGGTTTCATGTAAAAATTACATTCCAAAGCATTAAGTTAATAAATCCTGAAACAGCTCTATTGAAATTTTGTTTAAGTTCTCAGCAAATATGATTATATAAATATATAATTACCAAATGATTACCAAATTATAGTTATACTTGGGTTACTATAGGATGAGCTCTGACAGATTAAAATTTTAAATACTTATTAATATTATTTCGTTTATTTCGTTTGTTTAATGATAAAATAAGAAGTGAAGTTACGTTTTTTAATATTATAGCTATTATGGTTTTTAAACTGAATATTATAATAAAAAAGAATATAAAAAAGTTGTTAACGTTATATGAAAAAATTTGAAGCTGTCAGAACTCATCCTATAATAACCCGACTATAGTAAGAATTTTTTTGCATGCACGGCTTGTATCAAGAAGTTTTTAAGCAACCCTTTTTTTGTTGTTTGGGTATATTTTTTATGTGCCGCAAAGATTTTAGCTAGGTACAAATCAGCTTGGTAAACATATATGCTCGGAGGAAATAGGACATCTAGCGGGACAGAATAAGGTTAATAGACAGTGCTTCTGGATCTGAACGCTTTATTGTATTAAAGTGACCTATTGATAATATAACTACCTACCAGATGAGATTCGTAACATCACGCGTCAAGGTATTCGAATCAATAAGTGAGATTGTAGAAAATTTGGGTTAATTTTTATCTAATTTGTTGCAACTTGCAGCACCGATGAAAACAGAACAGAAGCAGGTTGATAGAACGAAAATTTTGAGTGGTTATAATTTCATGCACCACAAAATGGCACTATTAAATGCAAATTTATCACTGTTAATGGAAACAAAACACCCCGTGAAAAAACATAAAATTCAGCCCCTGATGTAATTACTAAAATAAAGCTATGGGAACACTCAACTGAAGTTTTCTATGGGAGAATAGTACAAGTCGAATATAAAGGACTTAATAAAATAAATTGATGCTAATGACCTCAAATAAGTCAATAAGAATACTGAGGGGAATGGCCTCGATCGATCTCAGGAAGTCACTCGGTACGTGCATGTGATAGATATCTGATATATTGAAAAGCTAAATCGATCAATGTTAAATCTATGATGTTACACTTATCATCTTAATATTTATAATAGGTATTGTTTTACATGAGGTAACTGCATAACCCCTTTTGAAACCTTTGCTATAGAAAACATATTTGCAAACAGACTTTGTTAAAAAATCCTATAATAGAAAACATACAGTCAGCGAATTCCCAAAAGATACTACATGACATACGACGTAACTAGACGTATTTACACAGATAGCCTCATCCTCAAATAAATCATTCATATGAAATGTACACAATAAATAGAACTAATAAAATGTAAATAAGAATTAAATTTAACCTTTTTAAATAAATACACTAAACCTTATGAAACTTACTTATACTAAATGAGTATAATTATTATGATCGAAAATTATGCAATAATAGCTGAAATATGAATCTTTTAATCAGGTCAAAACTTTTTTGACCCGATTAAATCAATAATTGATCATAATCAAGTATGGACTATATTTGTGCCCTTATGATATATTTATAGTTATTGTACAAAACTGTAAATAAAATATACATGATAGAAGCTAATGAGATTACTATGTCTTTGATTTGATTGTGCCAAGGGACGGAATATATCGAAGAATAAAAAAGTTGATGAATGAATGAAAACACATTTAAGTAAACCTACAAGTCCGACACCCCGACGACGTGACGACATCACGCCTTCCCCGCCTGCCTATGCCATTATATTGAGCATAAAATAGTTGATTCAGTGAATTTATTTAACATTAAGCTTTAAATGTTATCGATAAAAAAGTATTTTTCGTTGCTGTTTACAGCCTAATAATTTCATACAATCTTTAATCACAGTGTTTGCAGAATTTCATGAATATTTATTTACATTTTATTCCCGGATGGGGACTGTTAAGTCTTAAAAAATCAAGCAATTCTTAATTTGTGGCACCTCGTTTTAGAGCAATCTCTTTGTGACTTTAGTTCTACTTATCCGATACTATAACCGACACTATACCCTAATAATGCATCTAGTCTCAGCTTGGCACTGCAAAAGGACCAATAAAACATCAAACCTCATGTTCAAGGTAAAGATACATTCTGGGATCCATTGCATCCCATATTTTGTCTATGACAAAGTAGTATACCCAATACACTGTATACGATTAAAAAACATCGCTAATTCTAATGTGTACGTACAATAACCGCACCCCCTTGACCCCTTGGCCTTGACCGCATGCAATTACATATAGCGTAGCTACATGCATAAAACTGTCCAAAAGTGATCATAATAATTTAATTTGAGTGCAAAATCTACTTTTTTGGTCATAAATATACTGATATACAATACAAATATATCATTACAATATGATATACATAATTTTACCAAACTTTAATTCGATAATCATAATTATGTGTCAAATTACACATGTTACAAGCATCACTATAAAAACTAGGCCAACGTCGAGGCCTCTCGTCACTATACATCACATACTTTGTCTTTTCACATTATGCTCAACGACAGTCCAAACAGAAGAATAACGTCAAAATAATTCACGCACGAAACACAAAACGCAATATTGCCCATAGATATCACAATTCAACGATTCCTTCGCACTTCGACATAAAGGAGAAAGTCCGGCTAGCGTGTTCGTCACTGCAGCATTAGAGATTCTAGGTTCCGGTTGAGAATAGTGTCTTTGACGGAGTTAAACACTACCTCTATGTTGTGAGTGTCGATGGCGGTAGTGAAGTGATGGTAAAGCGTGGTCTTTGGCTCCCTCCGAACGTTCGCGAACATGGTCAGCAGGAACATTTGGACGTCTTTTAGGTTGTGGGGGTCGCCTCGGAACTGGGGAAAGAACCAGCGGATATCGGTCTCTTTACTTGCCACTTTCCTCGCGAGCAGATCGGACTTGTTCAGGAATAAGATAATGGAGATGCCCTTGAAGTTCGTGTTATTTGCAATCGTGTCGAAGATATTGAGCGATTCTTCTAGACGATTCGTTTTCCTGAAACGAGATTAATGTATTATTTATAAATATTTGTTTTATATACCAGAGATTGCACACACAAAGAATCATAGTGACTCAATTATAAGGTCATGTTTACATTCATCCTTTATTCGCCTCTAAGTATCTCTAGACGTATAATTAGTTTTTATTGCCACCTAATTTCACGACTAAAAAATTAACCATTTCCTTTCGTAAGTAATAAAACTACAAAAATATAAACAAGCAGGGCTAAGATTTTTCCACTTCTATTTCTAAAACGAATCACTGCTAAATTGACCTGAATGTATTCACTCCTTCATCATCATCATCATCATCGACAGCTCATATACGTCCCACCGAGAGGCTCGAGCCCTGTATAAATTCATTGTGATCAAGCCTCAATCGTGTTGGAATATCACAAAAATAAATCTGTCTCATTTCAACTTATCATTTAAGTGTATTTTCTCTTTCTCACTTATGTGCTTTGGTTGACATCACAAGAGCCCTTTGTTTCATGTAAGGTTAGTTAGAGTTGCATAGATTATTATTTCCTGTCCTAACCGCGCTCTGCTCCAGAAAGCACGTACACAACACACCTTTCCTATTTAATAGTGATCAAATATAAAAACCATTTCTTCAAATCACT
The DNA here is from genome assembly GCA_951230895.1 of Carpatolechia fugitivella. Classification (NCBI taxonomy): domain Eukaryota; kingdom Metazoa; phylum Arthropoda; class Insecta; order Lepidoptera; family Gelechiidae; genus Carpatolechia; species Carpatolechia fugitivella. The sequence goes on from OX579650.1 coordinate 6,725,196, forward strand.
AAACAAATCTTTCATTTGTCACCCCAAACCCAATAAATCGAACACGCTAGCCCAGTGCGTGAAGGTCGACTTCACACACAACCTATGAATTTCTTCGTAGGAGGAGTGAGTTTCCTTACGACATTTTCTTATACCGCAAGTGCGTTGAATAAATATGAATTCGAAATTCGAACCAGTGTCTCCAGGACGGGAGGCAGCAGCACTAACTACTACACAACCGAGTCAACCGACGCTCCTAATTCATAGTCAAAGATTATTTGCTAAATTATATATTTTTAGTGGTCAAGTTCTATAGTTGCTTTCCGTAACGGTTGTTTGCATTCTCCATCACGTACGAAAGGTTACACTACATTATTTCACCATATCGATGACTAATAATCACGACGACGTCACCAGTGCATTATATACCTACTCGTATTTTAATTAGAGAAAGCCTGTGTCGCAAAATCAAATGATATTTCCTTCTTATCAGAGAAGGTTACTATGTCTTTCATTTAATTATTGAGAAGATGCGGTTTTGTTTTTTTTTCTTTAAATGAGGAAATAGAACGGGAATACATAATTATCAAGATATCATCACAAAAGGAACAACTTCACGTTAAATGCAGGAATTCGGTCTATTGATATTAAAAAGCTTATAACTGAATCGACTATTTTTAAAGTGAAGTAAAAATAGATAGCTGCACAAGTTGCAACAAGCTGCAACTTGAAGTACAGAGACAGACAAAGTAAACTAAAAATAAATAAATAAAATAAATACTGCGGATATCTCACACAAGGCCATCGGATCCCAAACTAGGCGGAGCCTATACAAATGTACAATAAATTTTACACGAAACTCAAAATTTATACTCGCTAAAGCATCTAATACGTTATAACAAATAATTTAATAATACTAACTCATGAATGCTCATGAATAAGAAAAATAAACTATTAAGTAATTTAACTCACCTATCTTCTGAAAGCACCTGGTCAAACTCTGATGATGAAACTAGGAACAATATCGACGTGACAGAGTCAAAACATTGCGTCCACTTCTGCCTTTGCGTCCTTTGCCCGCCTACGTCGACGAACACAAAGGGAACATTGTTGATGTTAATTGTGCACTCCGTAATTCCCTTCGTGGCCTTCCGACAGTGCAGAATATCCTGGTGTGAAGGAATGTAGTCTGGCCTCGCTATGCGCTCCAGCTCGTCGAAGAAATAGCTCACCGAGTCGCTCTGGAATTGCAGAATGAACTGGTTCAATAATTAAATTCAAGACATGAAGATATAGTAACTTAACTTACATCATCAATTCCATATTTCTAAGCACGTGAACCACTATTTTCGGTTAAGGACCCAATTGACGTCACAGAAACGTGTTTTGCAAATTACATACATGCAAAAAGCATCTGCCTTATCGCAACGCGAAATTTCACGCATGTTTCTCGCTAATTAAAGCATACGCGTACGATTGTCTTAAGTGGTACATTGAGCCTTATTTTACCAAGATAAGCCGTATAAAAATTCTTTCGCGATAAGAATGCATAGTTTTATATAAAAACATGAATGCGGCAGTGTGTTGAGCTCGGCTACAAGAAATAGTCCTTACTGCAATACCTATAAAAGTTACTTTTAGAAATAAAACCGTTTTTAATCAATTCAAGCATTAACAAGACTTGTTTCCCACGATTCTCTAAATTAAAACATTGCAGTGTAGCAAATTCAAAGTAACAACGAAATGTACAGGTATTGACATTATTTTGATGTCTATTTTATTTTATAAACAGTTACATGGGTATACTTCATCAGCACTGTACCTACTTGCAATAAACCAAAATGAAGTATTTCGCTAAGATCGACATTAAGTTTATTTATATTGTATATGTTGTGTTGTTGCTATGTTGTTGTGTTTGTTTATAGATTCTGCCTTTTATTAGGTATGATTCCTTCCTGATATGTGTCAATGCCATGCCAATTAGAAAATTGGAACAATTTAGTGTGAAGAAACAACATGAATCGATGGCGATAATTGTGCCCTAATGACGAAGGCTCCCCTAGTTCACACCTCGCGATAACCGAACAATAGACACATTCAAGTTCAAACATACTGTTTAAACAAGATAATTGTTATCTTACAGTATCTCTAACAGGTTCAGGAAATTTATCAAAATACTTAAGGTCTTTGTAAATAAAACAATATAAAATACTTAAACTACTTCTTACATAATTTATATAAGAACCTGACTGAGACTGAATATCAATAAGGTACAGAAGTTGGGTCTATCTTGAAACCAACTTTAAAAAAACATCCAATAGGGGATCGGACTGTTCACCATATTTTATGAATTTACCATATTTTATTAATTATTTTTAAAATATACGAGACGAACTCGCTGCCTACTGTGGCGAGTGGGAAAGTTTGGCCCAGGATCGGGATAAGTGGAAGGAAGCGAGGGAGGCCTTTGCCCTACAGTGGGACACTTCAGGCTAATAATAATAATAATATAATAAGATTAGTAGCAGACGATTCGCGAAGAAATAACAGAATCGGTTGAAAAACGAATTTACAGTGATTTTTTAAAGTTTTAATATGTCTGTCTCTTTCAAAAACGATTTTTTGTATGGAGATTATATGGCGTTACTAACAAATGACGTCATAAGTCAAACCTTTATAACTCGGTCAATTTTAAAGATAGAGCAAAAATTATTTTAGTGTTCGATAGCAGAAACTAATAAGTTTGGATTTATTAAATTTAAAAAAAGTAGTCCGATCCCTTATTCATCCGATTTATATAAACTTCTTATATGCGCAATCGCCAGTATTACAAATAATTTGTATTATTATCTCAAACTCTTAGGTATCTACTATTAACATTGCAGAAAATAAAGTTTAAATTACTTTTAATTGGCCTATTAGTTGCCATATGCCGCAAATTGTTACAGTCAATGACTGTCGGCAAATGAAGAGTAAAACACGATTTATAGTTAAAGCGGATTTAAAGAAACAGATGTGAGGATTGTGAAGTGACTCATCCAAGGAAATACTATATTATGCAAATGCAAGCAAAGAAACAGGTTTACATTTAGGTGAATAGTGAATTCTATTATGTTGGCAGATCTTTGAATAATATCACATAACAACATGGATATAAACTGAAATACCTATAATAAAAAAACCACTATGGAAACTGATATCATTACTGTAGGTACAGTATCAGCTATCTTATTACTGAGGTCAACCAACTTTTAAATGAACTTTGTACATTGAATAGATGAAGTAATGTTGGTCACAATACTAAACCATAAATATTTGTTATATAAGTATACAGTTTTAATATAATAGGTAAGTAAGATTTTTGATAACTTTTTTCTGTTTATAAATACCGATAAAAAAATATGTTGTGTAATAATTAATGAATGTGGTAGACTTGATAAAACACCCATGTAAAGTAATGTTAAGTTGATAGAATCATGCCAAAGTTCTCACAAAAAATTCACTAAGTGTTATGAAAAGCAATTACTATGAATTATATGTTGCCACCAAAGTCTTGGCCATGGCGGATGACGCAATTGGTGACTAATCAGAACAGATAAGAATTGCAATTACAATTATTTCATTTATGCTATACTGCAAGACTTCGAAAATAGTATAATTTTGTGCAACTCTTTGTTCACACATAGTTTGTTTTAGCTTTTAATTTACCTTAAAAAGTTTCTCCAGACAGAAGAGTGGTAGAAGCCAAAGATAAAACCAATCAATTATATTATAAGCAATTACATATATAACACAATCTTAAATTGCCAAAACATAATTTGAGACCTATTTTGTACTTTTGGGAAATTATGTTAATGTTAATAATAATAGTTAGGTACTTGTTTTTTGTTTTGTTCCAAATGTTTATCAGTTACACAAGTAAAAGTATTATTTATTTTTTAATAACATGCAATATGAATAGTAAGTCAAGACAAGATTCTATCCATTCATATCATGATTACCTATTTGTTATCAACTCATAACTTATGTCCTCACCAAGGGGCACAAGGCTAGTATTGCATGTGATAACAGGTTTATTATAACATTTTTTTAAAAGAAATTGTCATTTTAAAATGACAAAGTTGGCTAAATTTTAAATGAAAATATACTTCATGCATGTTAGTAAATACTCAATATAGTTTCTTTTTTTGTTAAAGTTCATTTTAGAGTACTGGTTTTATTATCATATTTGATATCATTTGATATTGTATTTGATAATGTAGCTGTTCTTAAAACCAGTACTCTAAAATTTTAACATTAAAACTTTAACAAAAAAATAAACTATATTGAGTATTTGTACTGTACATCTTCTTCATGTGATGTGGATTGTAAAGTGGACACCTAACCTAACACACCTACTAGGGTATAGCAGCTCCATAATTCTGACACCAGTTGGGTCAGGTCCAACGGGTATGGTATGTTCTAGTTAAATAATATTTAGTTTTTAAACATGGTCATATAACATGGTTAATTTCATACACAATTAAAAACATTTTTAGAACATTGTATGTGCTGTAATTAGACTGTACCTAATAAAATATTACTTTAACCTATTGACCAAGATTAAAAATTTTTACTTGATTGTATATTTCTGATAAATTTAATAGCCCATTATAGTTGAGTATGTGAAATTCATCAAAAGTTTACACCAATAGGTGCCTGCAGCCTATGTGTGAAACCATTTTGAGATTAAATTTAAGTAAGATAGTGGGAACTTCCTTGTCTCATTCTTTCTTACTCAACAAATGAATGGGTTTTTCTCTCAAGCAAGGTCAAGTCGTGCATGCTAATTATAGGTATGTTCCATACACATATATATATAACCAATTATTATGCTACAGTATAAAAAAAAACTTTGAAGAACACTGTTAAGAAAAAAATGTTAATAGCCAATACAAGCAGAGAATTTAAAATGCAAAATACAGCCCATTAATGTCCATAGCAGTCATTAACCCTAATGAAAGATCATTGTAAACAACAAAAATCCTAAATAAACTTACAAAGGAACTTGATGACACAGGCATTGTTTACCAGGCAAGCATGAGTTGTCACTTACCAATTGAAATTCTCTTCGCCTGTCGTACGCCCTTTTTATGGCTCTGTCTAGCCACAATGAGTGTATGTGTGGTGCGTAGTGCATGAAGAGGCGGCTGTCGAGAGTCGCCGTGCTGTTGAAGTGCAAGGCTTGCTGTCCGATATCCAAGTTGCGCGGATTCTCCCACGGGATAGCCAGCTTGTCCCTCGCATCTACCAGCACCTGTATTCCCTTTACTATGTTCTGATATATCACGTGCTGGTACTCGCGCACCAATTCCGCCTCAAACTTAACTTTGTGTATTATCCTCATCTGTTTCAGGAATGTTGACTTTCCGCTTTCACCAGCGCCGAGCAGCAGCAGCTTTACCTGCCGCCGCAGCGTCTGTTTATCCTTCTCGAGTATCCTATCTATTTCCTTGCTTCGATACCGCTGCTCGATTTCCTCCGGCGACAGCTTTAGACGAAGCCAGCAAGTCAAAGCCTCCGTACAACAGGTACACGACCACAAATCGTTGGCCATTTTGCATGATTATCAACGCCCATAAAACACGATCAAACTGAGTAACTGATTTTACACACTATTTAAACAGTCCATTGTGTACATATTTACGCAATAACACAACGTAAAACTGATAATCATAAAATAAAGACAAAATCCGGAATTTGGAAATACACACGCATTCCACCAATCACCCCTCCCAAACTCATTGAAGAAATGAGTGAGAGCACAGATAAAAACAATGAAAAATATCTTTATCGCTCTATCCTTGTCTTAATTTACGAAATAAATAGAGACAAAACTATAGTCGCTAGTTGACAACTGAGAAATATTGTTTATGGTAAAAAGATGAATCGATCGATTAACAGATGATGTCAAAAATCACTCATACATTCTTTGTGAAACGTCAACAAAAGTCAGAAAACTTCCGCGCATATGCGCACGTGTTTTATTTGTGGGATTTGAGTGTAAAATAATTAATTCTAGAGAATTTATCTAAGAAAAGTATTTTATATTGAACAAGAATTCATAAGTATTGAGTTATCATAAGAGTTACGATGTAATCTTACAGTGAGCGATGTCCAAAGAAGGTTATAGTGGCGACAAAAAAGACGGCGATAACAAAGTGGTTTTGGAAAGATTACAGACTTATTTAAAAGATAAAAGAAGCACCGAAGCTGTAGATCCGAGTCTGAACTACAGTAAACCAAGTACTAGTTTCGAAAACCCACACGCAGTGCCAACGTTTGAAGACTCTAGCAACATACTAAGGGAAGTGCTTAATTTCAAGAAAGCTGAATTGTTGCGCCATCCTGATATAACCGCGTATCTAAAAACAATTGCCTCTGATCTCAAGAAGTAGTGTGATTAAAAATCCTCTGATATGGCAGTGGCAGCAGAAAAAAGTGTAGCTTCGTTGATGCGTAAAACCTTAGACAGGCAGACTTCCGTCGCCCGCCTGAAGTTTAGGTTCAAGAAAAATCAAATAGAACATATCCTGCTTAGTTATGTGAGAGATGGAAATGCAAGACCATACAATGAGCTAGTCAAATTATTGCAGGAGTGCCCATTAACAGATGAAAACTACCAGACTTTATTTGAGGATTGTCTGTCCTGTGTAGTGTTGCTAGGTAGAGACCTAAAGCAGTTTATAGATGTGTTGTGCAATGTTGAGTGGGCTAATCGGAGTGAAAACCTTGTGGAGCTATACAGCAGGTTCATGCTCAGTTTAGTCACTGCACACACCTACCACTGTCCAAGAGTAATGATATGTTTAGTAAAATTATTCAAAGGTTAGTATGTCCTCATTTTCTGTATACATTATCATCTAAATGTCTACAAATGTATGTTAATATTGTAAATCAACAATATAATCATTAATGATGATGAGTATTAGTTATTATATAATAACAGTTTAAAAGCATTGTAAAATATTGCAGGTAATGGTGAAAACTGGAAAGAGAACCCTCCAGAAAAAAATGTTAGCTTCTGGTCTAACATTCACACTGTGATAGCACAAATTGTGGCAATCATGCCTTTGTGAGTATTTGCAGATGCACTATTAACCTTTATTTTAATTCTTTATCAGGTCATCATTTTGAATCATAATTCTTTTTCATAAACAAGGCAACTTGTATCAGCTTTCAGAGAGTTCTCCCTTTTACTTATACCCCATAATTAATAGTGATAATTTAACAACATATCCAAAATTTTCAAGATGCATCTTAGCCTGAGAAAATGTTTTTTTCAATTGAATTGATTCTTTATTATATTACTCTTCTAGGACAAGTGACCTCTTAATGCAAGCTGTAATGGAGCAGTTCCCATACTACAAGGCAGGTTGTTATGCCAACAGAGCTTATGTACATAACCTTATCTGGATGAGCAAGTATATACCTTCACTCAGAGAACAAATCATGATGATTATTGTCAATAGGTAAGATTACCCAAATAATACATAAAAACAAAAACTAATAAATTAACATATCCTATCTTTAAATATTTAATTAATCTTGTAAATTTTTATTATTTATGTTTATTTTTCACAGACTGGTAGTTATGGATGTGAATATAGTAGATCGAGCAAAGAACAAACCTCAATCCATAGACACAATGTTTGAGATGGATATGGAGGAGCATGATGATGTCACAGACTCCCTTGACTACTGCATGGTTGAAATGCTCAAATGGTTAGAGGATGAGAGAGATCCAGTTCTAGAAATCTTGTGCACTGTCTTTGAGAGGATTGTTCTACCTACTCATGGAATTAGGTAAAAATAAATAAATATGTGGGGACATCTTCACACACGGCCATCTGATCCCAAACTAAGCAGAGCTTGTACTATGGGTATCAGACAGCTGATAAACATTACATAAATAGATAAATGCATGCTGCAAGGAATATGATTTTAACTATATCCGTGTCAATTTTCTTCAACAATTTTCTTATCTGCCTTCTACTTACTCTTTCAGACATGTCCAATTCTTACTATTGTACACAATATCTATAAACCAGCAATGCGCAGACCGTGTCTTGACGAATTTATGGAATGTAGCAGCTGGACGCCATGGTCTGGGGCCTGGCGCATTGGCCACGCGGCGGACGGCTGCCAGCCACCTTGCGGGACTACTGGCTCGATGTGTGCGAGTGCCCAACTCTAGACTCATTAAATATCTGAAGACAATGGCAGAGTGGTGCCACAGTTACATATCCGCGACACAAGAGGCGACCTCTGCAAGTGATAACACTAAAGTTCATGGCGCATTCCACGCTATTTGTCATGCAGTTTTCTATCTGGTTGCTTTCAAGCATCATCATCTATTTTCGAGTAAAGATAGTAAGTAAAAAATTTCCTCACATACTAACACTACAGATTTTTTAGGTTAACACAGAAAAAAGATTTAGAGGGGAGGGCATGACAACACTCAAAATAAATAGCCTGATAGCACGAGATAAATGTAATGTTGATCTATATAGTTTTTCTTTGATTTGAAGATTTAAGGTTTGTGCACACTTGTAACTCACAGCAACTACCTAAATTACCGCAAGGCGCTTGGCTGCATCTATTACCGATACGTGTGCTTGGGATTTTGATGCGCTCTTAAAATAATATAATCGACCGTCTTTTACAGATATGAACTTCGTAGAGTCTCTCAACCTTACCCGACTGGTGACCAGCACGCTGAATCCGCTGCGTACTTGTCCGCCGCAAGTGACGCGTGCGTTCTCGTCCGTGACACGCTCGTATCAAGTCGTCTACTGCCAGTCCATCATCGAAAAGAACACGCGCCATACCTTGCAGATGACCGAATTGCATTTTGACGAGTGGTTCCCATATGATCCTTACACTTTGCCTGTGTAAGTTTTTTAAATTTTATTTCTTTGCCAACTGTTGGACTTGTAGGAGGGGGAAGTGGAAGTCTCCTTAGTAGTCGACGACTGGAGGACTTCTGCCCAAGTGTCTCAAAACTCTGTTTCATCTTCACAATTAGTATGCTAATAGAATTATAATACATTTTCCTACTGTCAACCTTACAATAAGGATTCAAAAGAATCATTTCTACCGAACTCACGCATCGCGACAATAGCAGAAAGAAAAGTGACACCCTACATTTATGAAGTGTTACAATAATATACCATTATTTTTCAGATCTGGCAAAATAATATGGCCTCTGTGCATTGAGTACAAAGATTGGCTGAAAGATGGTGATGATGAAACCCAGTACTCAGGCATGAAAAGAAAACTCGAAGCAGATGATGATGACTACCTGATGATGGCCAGCCCCTCTCAGAAACTCGCCAGTTCACTCTCTAATTGCATCTCACCTGGTTTCAAAACCTGTGACAATATTATGATGATGTAGATGTTGGTGACATGTGAAATTATAACTTTTTAGAATAGAATACATAAGGTTGACTATTTTTACCACTAAACTGATCTTCATCTTACTATGCAAATGTGATTAGTAGTTAAGTATTGCTCTGATTCTATATTATCTTCATGTATATTAGTTTAGAAAATTTTACATATTAACTAGATGTAAAAATAAATATTAGGTAGGTACTCTGGTAGTGAAATAAACATTATATTTTTGTTATGATGTTCAATCATTCAGTGTAAATTATTTTTAAGGCTTGTTACATAAATAAAACTATTTATTGCACTCAATTTTTTTATTTAACTGATTAATATACATTGACAGCACATTACAAACAGCATTGTTCAAATAACTAAATTGTACTGCTAATACAACATAGATGAACACACTTGATGGTATGACATCAACTTTTTTAATGAAAACCTAGCAATAATTCTCAATGTAATACTGTTCTAACTTATAACTAATGTTAGATCTCGTAACTTATAAATAAATAGCTTTAACTTGAGAAGATAATTTATTATTATAAATCTTTCAACTACTTCTGTATTATCTCTTCTTATGATAAGGATGTCGTCTTCGAAAAGAGCTAATAGACTTGTGTGGTGGTTGGAGATGTTTAGACTGATACTGTGTGATGATGGGAGTCTCGTGAGCTGCCAGTTTATTTACAACAAAATCATCTCCTGCCTTCATATTTTCCATCATTTTTAATTTAGCTTCTATAGATTGAATGGCAGTCTTTTTGCTTAGTTTCTGCTCTGGTTTTGCTCCTGCTAGTGCTGCTATGCCCAGCTCTGGTTTTGGTTTATCATTATCATCCTGGAAAGAATATGCATGGATTATTATCTCATTTTAATGTTTTCTGTTTTATGTGAACACAAACATCAAAGTGTATTAATCCATTACAGTTTCTTTGCAAGACATTTTTAGCTTACTAGTAATTTAATATTACTTACTAATTTCATTAACATAAAGAAAATTAAAAAAACAATTAGTACCTACAATATAGCTTATTTTCATATAATAAAGAAGTTAATATTAAAAAAATATTTTTATTTATAAATGCACAATAGTGCATAAAACTACCAAATACCTATTGATTCGAAGAAAACCAATAGCTTAAGGCTAGCATTGGAAGTGCCTATATCCTCATCCCATCCTATTATAATTTTATTATTATTTATTACATCATTGAAAATTCTGAAACATCCACTACAGCCTTCTTTTCCATGGCATCAAAAATATCCACTGCCTGATAGTGGATATATGTGATAAGATGGTTAATCATAGTCTTCACTTACAGCATTATTTTTAGCAAACTTGACACACATCTTCTTGGTGCCAAGCAGCTGTCCATTCAGTGAGTTCATAGCTCTGATAGCATCCTGTCTCAGCTTGTAGGTGACGAATGCAAAGCCCCTTGGTTGCCCTTCATTTGGGCCATTCCGGTAGTATAGCATGTCGAACTTCTCGATTGTTCCATAGACACGGACCATTTTCAGTAATTGATACCGGTAATGAGAAATGGTTATAGATTATTGGGATTGTCCAAAATATTTTTTTATTTAATGCGGGTGTTTGACTAAAATTCATATTATAAAAACTACTGAGTTTTTATATTAGCTTTAAATTTCATTCATTGTAGATAAGATATTTCAAATAACATAGGTACATAATTAAGGATTTGTTAAAACACCATAAAACCAATTTTAAAAGGATCTAATCATTAACTACATAAAGATATTCTATAGTTAGTTGTATAAAACATGTATATTATATAGTTAGTTGTATAAAACACTGTTGAGATGGTAATTGCAGCAAAAGATAAGACAAAACTTATATGAAAAATTATAAAGGAAAGTACTTGTGTATTATGCGCTTACTCTAGGTCAATGCATTTATATTTCAGTATAGATTAACCATGTAAACAAAGAAAGTATACATACTCATTAACTCTTAAGTCCAGGTTTCCAATCCATAGCCTTTTGTCGCATACATCTGACGGCGCCTGCATAGGCTCTAAATGCAGGGGTACCTATTAAATGAAACAAAATCGAAATTATGGCACGTAAAAACTAGCCCAGTGTTATAATACGATAATATTCTAATAATTTAACAGCAGGAACTAGATGAAATCAATAGTTTTTACCGTAGCGTCATCCATTGTGAAAACGCTTAGTGAAAGTCACACACTAATAAAACAACCTGTAGTCACAAACACATAATTCTCAATGCTATTTCTACAGACGGATACAAGAAACTTCTAATCGACTTCTAATTATGTTAAAAGACGAGAATAATCAAGAAATTAAGTAAATGCTATCAATCAGCCTATCAACAAAAATGGATAGCTGGCACAGAGTATGGCTGGCTTTTTTTTATATTGTTTTACGGCTCTGGGTTCAGAGCCCTTTTGAGCCGACCGGTATTGGTGATTTTTCAGTGCTGCCAGCCAGTACGTAAAAGCAATTTTAGACGAATGTTTTTAAAAACACGCCGTTTGTAAAAAATAATGTTTTCACGTCGCGGTGAAAATTGTTAAGTTCGACTAGCTCTTATTGTATCTACATTTTGTAAATTTTTTTTTCTTCCTATACCTGTCGCATCATAAGAATGCCGTCCGAACAGCAGGCAGGAAATATGGGGTGTATTCGTGTATTCCGAATCAGATTTCACGGCGCGCTGAAACTGCTTATAACTCAGTCTTGCCAGATGTTGATTACTGATGGGGTTGAAAAACCCCAATCAATAACAAATAAAGACGAAAATTGTATCAACAACAATACAATGTATAGTCGTAAAATAAATTACAAGACAATTGGATAAATTCACAAATAGATAGATAGATAGATAAAAAGTTTATTTATCAATGCAGTACAAACTCATAAAATGAAATACAAAATAAGATAAATACAAGATATTTTCACACGAAAGACAAATTAGAACAGCGACAGCTGACACTAAAATGTCTCTGTCCAAAACCAAACCTAACAGCCAAAGTTTTTCAGCAGAACGTTATTAAAAACTCATTTTTAGATTTCAACAATTACCGTATGTACCAAAACTGGCAAAATTCTAAATTATTATACGTATTAAAAAAGTATCGTACAGCTGTGAAAACAGCACTTTCGCATGGCTAGTACCCAAAATAAGAAAAGGTATGCGAATTTTTAAAAATGGAGATGTAAATAGGCACATGGAATTAAAAAAATACAAAAAAGAATGTTTGATATTTATATTTATATTTTATCAGATTGCCTAAGATATTATCTTATGTATGTATGTGCCTGAGCCAAAACTATTGTAATAAATATTAGGTCCTTACATATGAAATTGGCGTTTTGTCGTACTGGCCACTTTGATCACAAATTTCTCCTATTTGGTTAGGAATTCGAAATTCAAATTTATACAGCTATTTCCACATGTAGTTGTGTTTCGTAAACCGTCATTCATTTGTTTTTTTACTTATCTTTTTTCTGTTTGCATCGCTCGATTTACAAAATGGAAAATTTGAAATATCGCGTTATTTACGAGTACGAGTTCCACCGTGGCACCAGTGCTGCGGAAACGGCTCGAAGGGTTAATGATGTGTATGGCGGTTGTGTCGCAAAAGAAAACACAGTGCGTTTTTGGTTCCAACGTTTTCGTTCTGAAAATTTCGACCTGCAAAACAAGCCCCGTGGACGGCCGGAGACCCAAGTTGATAATGAAGCATTGAAGGCTATTGTGGAAGCGGATCCATCGCAAACCACGTCCGAGTTAGCTGCAGGCTTCGGTGTTAGTGATAAAACTGTTTTAATCCACTTGAAGCAAATTGGGAAGATTAAAAAACTTGAAAGGTGGGTTCCTCACGAATTGAGTGAAGCAAACCGGCAAACGCGCGTCAACTGCTGCGTTACATTACTTGACCGGCACAATAACGAAGGGATTTTAAATCGAATCATTACCTGTGATGAAAAGTGGATTCTCTACGATAATCGGAAGCGCTCATCGCAATGGCTGGACCCTGGCAAGCCAGCCAAAGCCTGCTCCAAGCGAAAATTGACCAATAAAAAGTTACTTGTAAGCGTTTGGTGGACTAGCGCCGGTGTCGTTCATTACAGTTTTCTCAAATCTGGCCAGACGATTACGGCAGATGACTATTGTCAGCAATTGCAAACCATGATGGAAAAGCTAGCTGGTAAACAACCGAGGCTGGTCAATCGCTCTACGCCACTGCTGCTTCACGACAACGCTAGACCACACACTGCACAACAGACGGCTAGCAAATTAGAAGAGCTTCAATTGGAATGTCTAAGGCATCCACCGTACTCCCCGGACCTTGCTCCAACAGATTACCATTTTTTTCGAAATTTGGATAACTTCTTGCAAGGGAAAAAATTCAACTCAGATGGGGCAGTCCAAATCGCCTTCAAAGATTTTATTGATTCCCGTCCGAATGGTTTTTTTAGTAAAGGGATCAATGAACTACCTATGAGATGGCAAAAGTGCATAGATTACAATGGCTCATACTTTGATTAAATAAATATACTATATAAAAATTTTTCGACTTTTTGTTCCTCCCATACAAAACGCCAATTTCATATGTAAGGACCTAATATATAACCTACTCGATACTTTTACTATCGAACATCTGGCAACCCTTACCTACAAAATTGATTGATTTAAAATATTTCAGTAATTTATCGCCATTTAATAATTGAATAACGTGTTTTTAATTTTGTTCAACCAAATAAATATAAGATACGTTAATTTTACATTTAAACATTAAGCATTTAACTTTTAAAAATAAATGAACAATATGTCAAAGTTGAATTTGACATTACGCTTACGTGAATTTCGCTCTGGTGCATGGGCGCCGTTAGCGGAAGATGGATCCGTGACGTCACAATGGCTGCCGTAATCCCAATGACAGTGATTTGGTACGCGGTTTTGGGTACTCAAAGTGATGTCAGCGCAAATCGGAACGCGGCCATGAAAACCAAATGGGTGCAAAAGAGAGAAAAAAATTTTTACGTGTATGACAGCTGTCAGGATGGCATTCTTACGATGCGATTACTATAACTAATGGCGACACATCTTATGTAGACTGTAGACGTATTTCGCCAGTGTTGAGTGATATTTGTAGGGATATATATCCTTGGATGATTGTTCGGTGAATTGGGCTCAGTAATGTGATAGTACAATTACTGAAGCCACCACAAGGCCTCTTGGCATCATCTAAAAATGTCAGCAAAGTGTAAGCGATTCAATTGTTCTATTAAAGTTTATAGTCCCGAAACATTCACTGGATAATACACTATCGAAATTATACACTAAACACTTCAATAAATTAAAATAAAAAAATTAAAACGAAGACACGTCCGCCATTGTCAGATGCTGACAAAATCAAAAAGAAAGAATATCGTTTCTTTGAAAATGATCTGGCAACAAAAACGATAACGAATCGTCCATAGACAAAAAAAACTTTTTATTTGTAAATCGATAGTTCCCTAAACCATTCGTTAAATTTTTAATTCGTCCCAGATGCCAAACTTGAGTAGGGATATGAAAAAGTAAAAAGTCAACAAGACTGAAAGTCAATGTCAAACTAACTAACCTATAAATGGCTATAAATTGTTTTTGCTTTGGTTTGGTTTGGTTGCTTGTTTGTATTCGCATTATATCATAGCACTGCATTTTCAAAGAATATAAGGCTAAAAAAAGGCCTGATTTAGTTAAAAACCTCGTTGTGACAGTGTTGACCATGAAGAAATCAAACAAACGAATCCCTGGCATTTTACCACCACCAAAAACTGAAATCGATGGAAGAATATCCGACTTATCTTCAAAGACTATCCCTGAACTTCTAGAACTAAAAGATAGACAGTTAAAACTAATAAACAACAAAACTTTCATATCCAAACTGCCTGACAAGGGCGCAAAAATACGGGCATTTTATTATAAAGTTTTACAAGATCTTCAAGCGAAACAGGACGAAGAACAAACATGTCGTTTACTAGGCAACCTCAAAATTAATGAAGTAGATAGAGAGGCCGTTCAGAATGTGGAGTGGGAAGGCAGATTAGAACATAAAAAAGACACACGTCTCGACTCTGACGACGACAGTGAACCTGAAGATGTCTTACATATAATTAGCCAAAGCACTGCCCAAGAAAAGACAATCAAGGTATTAGAACAGGGGAAATCGCTTATAACACCACAAGACTTGCTAAATATTGGTGAAGTGCCACATATTAAATATCTTGTTGAAAAAACTGAGCAATACCTTATACCTAAAACAGTAGGACAGTTCAAACCATTCAAAACTACCAAGTCTGATGTACACAACCCTGAAAAAGAAATGTTAAGAAAGAGACACAAACACTGGGAGGTGACTGCTGCCACTCCACCACCAAGTGTGCATGGATATTCTAAAATGTTAAACCTGGAAGAATCATTGAAACTGCAGAAGGAATATAACATTCATTTGAAGCAGGTTGAAACTAAGCATGCAGCTGAGAAATTATTAGCACACACTGGAATTAAAATGGATCTCCTACCTGATAATATATCTAAGTTTGGTGATTATAGGGAAGCTCATAGTGATGATGATGGTGATGATTCTGAGTATTCAGATATGGAAGGAAGTGATAAGGAAGTACATGATGAAGAACCAGATAGAGGAGGAGTGGTTTTCACTATTATGAAATAAATTTTATTAATATGTTATGTAAAAATGTACCTGATACTTAGTTATTATTTAATATAAGTATTCTTATCTGTTGTAAGCTACGAATATAGGTTGTAAGAATGTTATCAAAAAGTAATTACCCAATAAATATATTTTTTAAATTATATCCTGTAAAAATAAATAAGCTTTTATTATTATTTTCTAGTTTCAATATTATGTAAAAGCATTGAGTTTTATAGAAATAATCCACAATATTTAGAACATGATCAATAAATAATGTAAGTTCATAAAGACTGCTTTTCTGTAGGGTTTTTAATATGATATAACCAATTTATAGAATATGCCAATTAGTGTTGCCGAATAATCAATAGTTTCTCAATCAATAGTAAAACGCCAAAAACATGTACCCAATCAATAGGCCTATTATAACAGTAAAAGAGATATTGATATTATTGAGACTATTGATATTGATACTATTGATAACTGTAAAAGAGATATTGATATTTCTTTTGGTGCAATATTATTCCTAAGCAACAATACTATTGAATCAATCGTAATATCGGTATCAATCGTTGAAAACGAAAAAAACTATTAATAGTATTGCTCCTCAATATTGCATAAACTATCGATACTATAGTTACTATAGATTTGTACTATCGATCTTTATTTCAATAGTATTGAATTTTGTTTCTGCTCACAGAGAATTCAAATGTAAGATAACACCTCGTATAGTATTGATAGTTTATGCAATATTGACGAGCAATACTATCGAATATTTTTTCGTTTTCAATGATCGATAGTATTGCTGCTGATCAATAGTATTGCAATAAAAGAAATATCGATACTATCGGTAGGTAGGATATCGATACTATCGTTTTTACTTAAAATATCTATAGTATATCGATAATGGACTACCGAGCGGCAACACTAATGCCAATGGTGATAATTAAAATACGAAATATGTATAAAAAATTTACATACAAACATACACAACACAAAATGAGACGAGCCTCAGTTCAAAGGTAACATTCAGCAGTTTAAAATGCTATGGGAGAGCCCAACAGGTCATTTATTATACTAGGCTTTTCGGCTCTAACTGCCAACTTATGTTAATGGAGAGCTGGTTTCCTATTTTTAGCAAACTCTTTATGAGCAAGCGCGTCAATGTGCGTACGCATACTATACACAACAGCTTGCATTTTCCCTTCTAAACTTTCAGTTCCACAATAAATAAAAAATTCATTCGCGCGCTGCCGCTCGCAGTAACCGCACGTGTTCTACGGTCGGCGCTGCGAAACGCGAATTATATTCTGTTCTTGAATTTCTTGTGATCATGGCTCCAGTTTCCAATACGGTGGTGGGCATTGATGATGACCAGCGGTTTGCATTGATGAAGGTAAACATTTCAATTTTATGTCTCGTGTCTTATCTTTCGCACCTACTTAACTAATAGTAGCTATTATTATGTACCTACTCTTTTGAACTTACTAAACTCACTGCTAAGCAAACAATAAAACTTACTAACTACAATAACATCCATATTTTATTATAAATACCTTTATGTACCTTAGCACTGCGGATTTGACGAATTCAAACTATCTTTAAATTTCTTCGCAGGTGTAAGTATGCAAGTTTCTTTACATTGTTTTCCTAAACGTACATATACATTACTTAACAATAAACTCATTTTAAGCGATTGGGTTCGAACCCGCGACTTTATGGTCAAAGGCAACAACAACTGGAAGGAGGGAACCAACCCAATCCTACATTACAGAATGGTGGTATTAGCATAGGGTGGTATTTTGGCCTGGAGCTCTTCTTACGCTTTTAATTATTTTATTTTATCTTGTCAGGTAAGTAGGCTAATTCCGAATAAGGAAGGCGATAACTTTTTTAGTTATTGAATAATTATCTATAATAATTACTAATTATTTATAAAGTATCAAGTTTGTCAAGATTATGATGTGTCAGTCAATCTCGCCCCGGCTTAATTGACTTGGCTAGAGATGGGCGGTGGGTTAAAACCCAAACCACCTGACCAGGTAAAAACCCGGTGATTTGGGTTTTAACCCGGTTTTTACCCATAACAACCCATTTTTGTGGGTGTTTATTATAATAATGGATGATAAAATAAAAATAAAAACTTTAGCCAGATAGCTCAGTTTAATTAAGTTTTAGAGGAGCGATAAATGAAAACAAGACAAGATGGCGTCTCACAGTCTATATTTTTTTATCATACAATATGTCAAAGACAATCAAAATGTCACCCTATCACCGGGCGTTATTCGCGGTAACGTTTTGGTCGGGTAATAGGCCGGCGCGTGAGCCTTTCACCTGTCTCGCTCGTTCGTGGTGAGTAGGGAGTTTGGTCTATTATATTCGGCCGCGCTACAAAACTTTATTGTATATCTTGATGAAAATACCCTGTTTATATGCAATATGCGCAACTTCAATAATGTGGAAAGCCCAAGGTAGCAGCCAATTGTTTTGTTTATGAGACAATTTCTATGAAACTTTGTTTAGAATTTGTTTGTATTTGTATATTCTAGCGTAAAGCATTTTACTAAGTTTAAGAAAACCTACATGCGTAAAAGATATTGATGTATATCAGCGCTCCAGCCGCTTGACTCACATCGACTCAAATAAGTTCAACCGAATAAACATTTTTAAAATAAAAAAGTAGAAATCTGTAAAATGTCGCCATCTTTTAATGCTCAAGGTGCATGAAAGGACTCCCCGAGCGACGTACCGCTACCGCTACTCGGTAGTACGTCTGGCGCACCCTGGGCAACAGTCTAGCGAATTCTATTTCTAGCTGACTGGCGAATCCTTTCCCCACGATGGCAAATCAAAATCAACCATACAGTCCAGTGTTAAAGCCGGCACTGTATGTAGTCTCGATTAACACCGAGGGTTTCTCGAAAGACAAATCAGAACTCTTATCTGAACTCTGTCGCAAGACACACTGCGATGTACTGTGTGTACAAGAAACCCATCGAGATGAAACACAATGCCGACCACACGTAGCTGGACTCACTCTTATCTCTGAGACTTAACACCCGAAACACGGTAACGCAGTGTTTGTTACTCCCGGAGTAAGAGTAAAATCCTCTGAATGTTCGACCCAGAATGGCATCGAGGTGATTACCTTGGACCTCGACCACTGCTCTGTTACCTCTGTTTATAAGCCCTCCGGGACGCCTTTCCGGTTCTCCCCTCCCTCAAACTTTGACGATCAGCAACGGGTGAAAATTGTAATCGGTGATTTTAACAGTCATAATCCACTCTGGGGCTACAATGAACTTGACGACTGTGGTCAAGCGGTCGAGACATGGGCTGAATCTAACAATTTGACTCTTGTTCATGACCCAAAAAAACCGGCTTCCTTTAATAGTGGCCGATGGAAGAGGAGATACAACCCAGATCTAATCTTCACCAGTTCAGACATAAGTTCTCAGTGCGTTAAGACCGTATGCCCACCTATTCCTTGCACTCAACATAGGCCCATTATGTGCGAGATTAGCCCAGTCGTCCGTCCTCTACAGGTCCCCCTTAAACGCCGATTTAATTACTCCAAGGCAAATTGGGAGCAGTACGCAAAGTCAGTCGACGACGCCCTCTTGAATGTACCACCATCCCCTCGAGAATATGATCGGTTTGCTGACATAGTCTCTGAGGTGTCTCGTCACTGTATCCCCAGAGGATGCCGTACCTCCTACATCCCAGGATCGAAGGAGTCGGGGGAACTGTTGATGCGATACGAGACTTTGTACTGCGGTGATCCCTTTTCCGAGGAGACTACACGAGTCGGGGAAGAGTTACCGTCGCGGATTGATGAAAGTCGGCGGGACAGGTGGATTGATACTGTAATCAACATCAACATGACGCATAATAGTAAAAGGGCATGGAAAACAAGGGCATGGTGACAACATCACCGCCATTAAATCCCTTAAGTGCGGGAAAGCCTCCGGAGTTGACAACATCTCTGTGGAGCAAATTAAACACCTTGGCCCCGTCGCAGTATCATGGCTGCTACAAATGTTCAACAAGTGTCTGGAATCTGCCCTAATACCAAGACTCTGGAGAAAATCGAAGGTCACCGCTATACCAAAGCCAGGAAAACCAGCAGATGACCCCAAAAATTTTCGGCCCATTTCTCTCCTGTGCCATACTTATAAATTATTTGAGCGGTTGCTGCTGGTACGCCTCACTAGCTTTATTGACCCGAAATTGATATACCAACGACCAGCCGTCCAGTCCAAATACCTCCCGCTTTGTGTATGCTGATGATCTTGCTCTCACTTCTCAAGCGACCAGTTTCGAAGAGGTTGAGGCCAATCTGACGGTAGCTCTCAAGAACCTGAGTTGCTACTACGCAGAGAATTCCCTTAAGCCCAATCCGTCTAAAACTGAGTCATGCGTATTTCACCTTCGCAATGCACAGGCGGGTCGAAAGCTCAAAATCACGTGGCGTGGGGTGCCTATTTCCCACAGTAACTCCCCCAAATACCTCGGCGTGCTGTTGGATAGGTCTCTTACCTTCCGAAAGAACTGTGAGAGTGTGAAAAGGAAGGTGCATGCTCAAAACAATCTAGTGCGGCGCCTTACCACCACTAAATGGGGAACCACACCACAAGTTCTGCGGACTACTGGTTTGGCGCTTGCCTTTTCAGCTGGCGAATTTGCATGCCCAGTATGGGACCGCTCTGCTCATGCCAAGCTAGTGGACACAGCCTTAAACGAAACTTGCCGGATCATTACTGGTTGCCTGAAACCGACGCCGGTTAAGTTGCTGTTTCCATTAGCTGGCATAGCGCCTCCAGATGTCCACAGAGCAGTTGCAAGCTCCCTTGATAGGCGTAAAATGGACGACGACACTCGGCACCCACTGAGTGGCTATAAACCAGTGCCACAACGGCTGAAAAGCCGAAAAAGTTTTATAAAGTGCGTCAAACCACTGACCAACGACCCGCCACAAGCAAAATGCAACCTCTGGCGCCGCGGAGTCTGCCTTCCTAGCCCCTTTGTCACGCCATCTGAGAATCTCCCACCCGGACATCAGTTGTCGTGGCCGATCTGGAAGTCTTTAAATAGACTTCGGACTCAGATCGGCCGGAGTAAAGATAACATGTCTAGGTGGGTCTGGGTAGGTATTTGGTAGTGGGGGTCTGGGTAGGTATTTTCCGATAATACTGACATAAACTGTGTGTGCGGAGAAGTACAGACGATGGCCCACCTGACATCATGTCCTGCGTGCCCTGCCACCTGCACGCAGCAAGATTTGATGGACGCCACACAATCCGCCGTCCAAGTGGCCACATTCTGGGCTACAACTTTATAAAATTCGACTCGCTAAGAAGAAGAATGCTCAAGTTCTAACGGGATGATCAAAAGAAGTTGTAATTACAGTTAGCTAGCACTACACTCACTCATACCTACACTGCATGCGAACGTGGCAAGAACAAAGGTAGGAGCTAGCGAGCACGGGCGACAAAAGTCACGGTGACAGTATACTAAATGATGGAAGCTGCCTGATATTACGATTGGCCTAGGACATGTTATAACACTGTGTATAGTTTAATCGAAGTTGACCCAATAAACGAAAAAGTTTGCTGCCATCTCGGATATTGATATTTTAAACATAATTCGTACTGTTGTTTCTCTCGTTTCTAAACATAGTACCCTAAACCATGGTTCATGACTTACGAACAATAATTTTATCGCCATCTTTTTTTTTATGTTTCTTGTTCAAATACCGAGAATTTGCCCTTAAAAACAATATTTTCTGAAGATTTTGTGCTTTACGCCGTTTTATCTATTGCTTTGTTGGTATCTTGCTAAAATAGATGTTCTAAGCCCCTGCATTTACTGGCAAATAAGTGAAAAAATGTCACATATAATGTACATACGCAAAATCTAATGATATATGGATACCTATATAAATTTTGTTATAAAAATAATAAACACCCGAATTTTCACCCAGTGGGTGGGAATAAATGGGTGTTTATCGGGTAAAAACCCAGCGGTAGGTTTAAACCCGGTGGTTTGCCCATCTCTAGACTTGGCTAGCTGACGAGATTATATGAAAAGTAAACACAAAAATTGCGATTTCGGAAAAGATGCAAAACAAAAGTTATCTAGTTTGATTAGCTGAGTTCCCACCCAAGAGGTTTTGCGTTTTTTATGTAGGAAAAATAAAAAGACAACAACGAGGCTACCTGACTGGCGCAGTTTTTTAGATATCAGCATAATATTGCTTAGCTTTATGCATAACAAGTTTCTTTTGTTTCGACATTGGTCCGACTCGAACTTGAACTTTTGTTTTATTTATTTATAGTAAATTAATTTGTCTGTGAATTAATTTTTAGTCATTATTCCGAATAAATGGATATGAAATACTCGATCGACTTCCTCCTAAGTAATTTATGTAAGTAACTTCGTTCATTTGCACGTGACGAGCTCGCGTTTTAAACATCCTGGTGCAACATTAGGGTCGCCAACATAATTATGCTCCTCTACACTTGCAATACAGGTCACTTTTATTTGGCAGATTTAACACGTTTATTGTATTCATTGCACCCGAGTTAACGTTACGTACATACGTTGCCCTTTCAGTTAAAGATCAGTAATTAAGGTAAAAGGTAAATGTGATTATTTCGCCAACTCGAAACCCTACTACACCAAGTAAAAAAAAGGTACGATATCGAAATTACCGGGCCATATAATAAAACCGGTATTACCAAACCAAACCGTTTATATATTTGTTTATAGTTGTTTTGTTTAGACGCGGAGGTTATTTGAAAACCTCAAAATGACACTAGATGTAGGTATGTTTTGTTGTCCGACCGGATATAACTTTTGGATGTCTTTTTACAATTAAACGATTTATCTATCTATCTACAACAAGGACTTTTACAGTATTTTGATCATTCTTAAATGGCAACTAAATGTAGTTAAGCACAAAGAAGCCCCAGTATTTATTTGACTTTGTGACGTTCTATTACCAGATGAAATGTAATGCTAAGCAGTCTCTGCGGTTTGATGGTCAGGTGGAGTAGCTCTCGATCCAGAGGTTCGCGGTTCGAATCTCGAAGATGAACAGTCAATATAAAAAACATTTTGTGAGACTGCCTCCAGTTTGGTTCAGGACAATGCAGCCGAATCGAACCAAAAATGGCAAGGTAGCACAGCAAAATTTACCTCTCGGTGTGAGGTAAATTTTTATCGCCATACGCCACTTCTGCTGAGAAACTATGCATTACATTACAATCTAATCAGACACATTTATATAACAGCACACAATAACACTCACGCTCAGCACAAATCAGTAATAATAATAATACTACATATACATGTTTTCATTGTATGCAACACGGGAGCCCTGCTTAGGTACTGCTTTGTTTCGTTAGTACGGGAAACGTGTCAAGAATACACATTCATTCATTCATAGCATGAGTACGCATGCGTAGCAATAGCAAACCTTATTTGCGCACGCGAGCATTTTTGCGTGTACGGATACGATCATGAACGTAATATTCATATTATAGGTACAATACGAATACAACATCTAACTCTAATAAATTACATTTGCCGTGTTTAGATTGACGAGTTTATAGAAGCGTCGACACTTGAAACCCATCGTGTATGTGCTATTTATTATATACCTATATATATATATATATATATATTAATGAGTATTAAAGCTATCTAGACCTCTCGTCACCTTATATTTTGACAAATTTAGTAACCACCATCAGTCATCTACTTGGCCCTTGACTTGATACAAACGTAATGGTAGGCAACACGAGATGTTGTTCTAACACAATAAAATTTATAGCTACACTTAAACCACCACGTATTATATTAATCTTACAATTTAAAGGCAAACAAAACAAAAACAATTTCAAAGTTGTTTATTTTATTTATTAGCTAGCCCCAACCGAGGGGCCTGAGGTTGCCATGTTGGTTATGATGATGATGATAATCTCTCCGATCGTTTTCGGCCGTGGCGACTACTTCGGCGAGCTTGCCATAAGAATGTTAAGTAGATAAATTTAACAACCTGTAGTTGTAACATCAACATCAACGGCCCGTTACAGTCCACTGCTGGACTAAGAGCCCCACTCAAGTGGAGGGTTTTGCCATAATCTCCACGCTTGGCAGGCGGGTTGGAGATCGCAGATTAAAAGGTTGCTGTATCAGAGAGGGCTGCTGCCCGTTCCCTATTCAATGCGTGGTCCCTAAGTCGCCTCTTACGACACCCACGGGAAGAGAAAGGGTTGGTGACAGTATTCTACTCTGCCGTCACCACACGGCGTAGTTGTAAATAAATCCTCAAATCTTTAAGGTTGTTACGTAGCAAGTTGACTTTCTTATGTAATATAGGATATGTACCAGTAGACCTGTAGACACCTAGAGATACTTACGGGTAATAGGTCGATAACCAACGCAATGCACGCAACTATCGAATGACCACAACAAGTAACTAGCTAGCATCCAAGCTGTGGTCGCCATTGCGATCGTGATCTGGACCAATCATGACGACAGTAAACTACTCTGTTTGAATACTTCGCAACAGCTATTTAGATACAAAACAACAACACCATAAAAGTTAGTTGAGTACTTTATGAAATTAATGTACCTATGGGTCAATATTTTCTTTTCTTTAGAATAAAATATGAAAATATACAAAAATACTAATATATTTATTCAAAAATCTTTCAATTATCTCTTGTCGTTCGTGTGAAATTTCGGCTTGAAATTTTGGCTACCAAATTACACAGTAGGCCAGCCAATAAGATGATGGTCTGGTGATGATCAGGTAAAATTAATCATGATGAGTCTTAGGCGCAATTAGAAGAAACATGCGACAAGTTGAAGCCTCCCCTTGTCTAGTTTTAAAAAACCAGCTGATTTACTAAAATATCATGACAAAACAAGCAATTATTCATAAATAAAACAATATTTAAAACTTCCTTAAAAACAATACAATACAAATATTCAAAACAAAAACATATCCGAAGAGCTGAACGAGAGAATTGAGGAATTCTTATCATAAGATAAGAAGCCATAAAGCCTTATTATAAGGCCTTATTATTATTATTATTACCCTTCCAATTCACTGAAATACACATACATAAATACAGGTAGGTCACATAAATATGCCAAATTTTAGCTCAATCAGATGCTAGCAAGCACTGGTAAATGGATCGCAAAAGTCCATGCAAACAAGAACAATGTACATATAAAAGACATCAACGCAAGCACTTTTAAATTTTTAATGCAATTAAAGTCGACAGAGCTAATAATAACATGATAGAAAATATACATTCTTGCGTTGGATTTATTTTTCTATAATAATATATTCAATTTAATATTTTTTTACAATACTAACTATATAAACAAATATGGGGAATATTAGCTGATATCAAAGTATGTATTTATTTTCTTATAATCGCATTTGCCACCGAGGTAGGTATAATTATTAATATTCTGTGACCGATGCAAAGACAGCCTTCAACGCATTTCCGTTTTATGGATAATACTTTTGTACTTCATTTTACAAAAGATAATATTTTGAGAATATAATACTTTGCGAATGTAATATTTTGAGCGAGCGAAGCGTCTCTGTTTCAGCTTGGCCAAATTTGCTTTTGTATGTCCATCTGTTTGTTTGTGGATTTGTTTGTTTGTTTCACTCTACAGGTCGCGTTTCTCAACCGATTCTCGTGAAATTTTGTGAGCAGGTTCGATAAATTAATCGATTTTTTTTGTAAAGTCAGTTTTTGGAAATTACAAAATATGACGGAGTTATTGGGATTGCCAGCTTACAAGGTCTACCGCTGAGGCTGTTTTCCTCTACAGGTAACATATCTTAAAATAAAATAAAATATAATATAAAATGAAATAAAATAAAACAAAATAAAATAAACTTTAAAAATAAAAAGAATCAAGGGGTTGGGGATGTTTGTCGAGAAAAAAAAATGAAAAGATATATACAGACTCGCGAGGTCTACAGCTCACAGAGCCACTAGTGTAGTCTGCTGCAACGTGTATCGTACATTTACATTCTAAAGGGCCGTTTGTTAAGTAACTTTGAGTTTTATTGCTCAGTAGAAATTATTATGCAACTAACCTAACTAATGTAGACGTAATATCTTCGAAATCATTTTAATAAACATATTTAGTAATCTTTGGCCGGCGCGGCGGCGCCACTGGCCCTCAAGTCGGGGTTTTTAATGTATACTTTTAATATCTTTATTTGATGTAAAATATCCAAAAGTAAAAACTAAGATCTGAGTTTAGATTATTTAAATATGTAGAGCTCCTTTGATGTTTCCGACTACTATCGCAGTCAGAAGCCTACTGGTGGCTTAAAGACTCCAACATCAAGGCTAGTATAGTAGGTCTGGCCAACATGTTATACAAGTAATTAATACCAGTTTCATACTTAGTAGGTAAACTTACTAATATTATAAATAAGAAATGCGGCTAATCTACTGAACCGGTTCTGATATAATTTTGTTAAAAGACACACTGGCACTACAATTAAAGCGGCAGCAGCTTATTATACTTTTTACCGTCGGAACAAGATTTATTTCCCCGGGAAAATACCGTGCCGAGGGCTACCCGCAATCCGAAAGGTAGTTATTTATAAATTAAAATGAGTTTATGATGAAAAAGTACTCTGAAAATATCTGTCGGACTTAGATAACAATAAGTACCAAACATAATTTAGATTCTTATTAAATATTTCATATTTTCACGATATGGCCAAACGTGGACGACAAAATCGTGAAACGTTCACGATTTAATGATCTGGTCAAATTTAGTTGCCCACATCATGAAATGTGACCATTCCATGAAATGATCGATAATTTCATGATGTGGTCAATTCTACGATATGGCCACAACAGATATATTTCAAGTCCGAGCCCGCTATGTAACCGATCCAAAAAAAAACAGTCAATAAAAAATGGTTATACGTACCTAAAATACCTAGTACTTAATTATATCTCTGCCAAAATAATAATACGACTCATCATAATACTTTAAATACGACATTTTTTTCCATTTCGTCAGTGGAAAAGCAAAAGTACTAAAGCGCCAAATTGGCGAAAATGAGTTATAAGTATATACATTTCGATTGCATTTTTTTGCGTCGATTAGTTAAGGTGATTTGTTAATCTGAGGACTTTTTGGCGTTTTATCCATCCAAAATTTTGGGTCTGATCGTTAGGCCGATGACTAAAGCGACGCCTTTTTAGTGTTAATCGTCTCTCCTGTAAAGTTGTACTTTGGCGCTTTAGTATTTTTATTTTACCTTTCCACTGACGATTTGTACTGAATGATTTATCTAATCGAAGGCAGGGAAGCGTATACACAAAAGGCACATAATCTATACTTGCTACCTAAGGTACCTTTGAATACAATAATAAAATAATAAATAATAATAATTTATTGAAAAACTTGAATAGATCCTTCTCGGGTCGCAGTGGTCATTGGGACATAATTTGCCCGATCCCTTCTACTTAAATCAAGTTTATAATACTAGGGGTAAGAGCCTTCCGCTCCCCCAAAAGTCCGGTTACGCTTGATACGTCGATTTTGCGACACAAGCATTAGGTCATCGTCAAAAAAAAAAAAAAAAAAAAGTACCTGCTTTTGTTTGTATTATAAAAAGATGAGTTTGTAAGTTCAATGCCGTCAACGGACGCTAAGTGCAGTTTGTCTGTGGTTGTTTACGTTGCAAAACCTCGCAAGGTCAAGCGGCCAACGAATGCTACTTGGACGCAATCTCGATAATTTGGTTGTGCAATGCAAACACAACACAAGAGACGAATGCGAAGCCTGTCCCGTAGAACCTAAGGTAATTGATTAATTCAAACCATAGACCAATTAATTTATTATTAGGTTTCTTTTTTCAAAGTTAATAACCTTTAAAAATAATTTTTACTCACTGATATCGTTGAACAGCCCTTAAAAAATAGTTCGACGATTTTAACCGAATTAGATTTGAAAACACATTGGTACGTGGTGGTGGGGATCGAAACCGCGTCTCACGGACTGATGACAGCGGCCCTAGCCACTAGTTCACCGACTCTTATTTTATTCGACGCTCTTACGGTGCAAGAAAACATCGTGAGGAATCCTGAACATTCCTGCGAAGTAATTCAACGGTTATGGCAGTTGTGTGTGAAGTCTACCAACCCGCACTGGGCCAGCGCGGTCGACTAAGGTCTGCTCGCCCTAATTTAGGGTAGGCTCGAGCCCCTCGGTGGGGACGTATTAGCTGCAGATAACCCTTGAGATGCTTCCTTTCTGACAATAAAATATTTTTTAAAACGTATGAAAGAATTATCACTGAGCTTACATTTAAGAAATCTAAATAATTTCCTATTTTTTTATGTTAGTTACAAAATACATGTTTATTTATTTGTTGCACTTTTTAAGGACTACTTATTAGAACCGCTGATTTAAAATAATAACGTACCATATCACAACAATTTAAGACAAACCAAAATAACAAAACAAGTATAGGAACAATTTTTATAAACATATAACATATATGAACATATATTTATAATGGAATATGGACGGACTCACATTCAACCCATTTTTGGACCCATTTTCATGTCTCATTCATGGACCAACGTAAGATACCTATTATGGTGTGCTTTAAATCAACATGTGGAGTCGTTATAAATAAAGGGTTTTAGAAGAATGGCTTGTTTGTTACCAGAGGTTCTTTAAGTCGTCCCCACCGAAGCGTACAAAAAAAGTTAAAAAATAATTACCGTCGTTTATTTTAAAATCCTAAGATCGTCTTTATCTTATTGAATGTAAGTAAATAAATAAAAATAAATAATATGTGGGTCGTGGGTGGAGTAGAAGATTATAAAATTAGATATCCAGTTGTGATGCTTTTTTGGTTACACATTATCTAACCACAAATGGTACTTAGTTATATGTACCTAATTACCTATCTAATAACAAGTACCTACGTAATTAAACGTTGTTGCATAAATTATTCAAATGAGTTCGTTAGTAAAAAGTGTCATTTGTAAATATAATTACAAAATTTATTTTTTGTTTTTAGACGCGTGTAATAAAAACAACTTCATGAATATCTTTTTATAAAATAATCATGAACCAACCAACCAACCTTGAAGCTTCTAGGAAAGGCTGCTATTCAATTTTAATATGGGAGTGGGCAGTGGGTGAACCCTAAAGTCATAATTCATAAAAATTCACTTGCCATCTACTGGTATACACAAGTGGTTACAATATTACAGGTCCACATGCACCCCGTTGGGGCACTGCAACCATCAAACATCATCATCATCTGCAGTCAAATGAGTATTGATTTTACCTACGAAGAACAAACTTTATAAGTCGGAACAAAAGCATGATTTTATGTTACTAGCGATCCGCCCGCGGCTACGTTCGCGTTATGTAATATTTTCTCGTGGGAATAGGACTTTTCCCGTAAGAAGTATCCCCTGTGTTAATCCAGGTTACAAACTATCTTCATTCTTCATTCATTGATACTAATAAGTAGAAAACCATCTTACACACGTAATTATTATATTTTCACAAGAGCTACCAAATTGGCGCGAGAGCACACTGTCTATCTGTCAAAGTCCTCCCACTAGTGTTGTGCGCATGCGCTCTATGGACACAACCACTAGTGATGTAGCAATATCAATAAAGTTCGAAGAAGAAGACTCTCACTTTCCACGCGTCTCTGTCTCTATTCTAGAAAAACCACTAATTTACAAGTTCCTTAATGTAACACTAATAAACTAGTATACAAACTTCTGAACATACTATTCACACAATTGACCTACATCCTCAGGACTACTACGACTACTTACTTATCATGAATATACAATGGAAAAATCCTTATTAAGTTATTATCATGATTTTGCTAGCTTATTGCTTCACTTCTACAAAACAGAGTTACCAGAAATAGACCAAAAACAATATTTTTTTTACTAATTACATTGTATTACCAAACTCAAAAATTTACAAATTGACCTGTTAACTAACAGGTCTCTCCCAAACACCACAATACCTATATTTTTTGCTTAGATATTTTTTGTTTTATTACCCAACTAATAAGATATTCGAGATGTTTTAGATCATCATCGGTCGTAAAACTGTAGACATGTTTTGCTAAGTACCTACATTATTCTGAGTACAACAAGTAAACATTGTATGTATCGACTTTATCGACACTCATAAACTACCTTAGTTAAGTGATGCTAATAAATTATTTCGTGATTATTGTTTAATTATACAAGTTTATATAAGGGCCGCTGTTTTCCGTCCAGGAGGCGCGGGTTCGATCCCCACCACGTACCCACCAAAGTGTTTTCGAATTTCGAATTCATACGTTACGTGTAGCATTCGACGCTCTTACGATGAAGGAAAAAGAACATCGTGAGGAAACCTGCAAATCCTGTGAAGAAATTTAAAGGTTATGTGTAAAGTCGACCAATCCGCACTGGGCCAGCGTGATCAACTATGACCTAATCACCCTGCTCCAGGGTAGGCTCGAGCCCCTCGGTGGGGACGTATTGCGAGCTGTTGATGAAATAAGTAATAACAATAAGTGAACAATAAAGTAGATACCTAGATCAGCCAACAATTATGTATTACGAGACCACTTTTGCCGCTTGTTGTAACAAGTTTAACCAATTCCTTTTTATTAAAAATATTTTTTTTAAATAACACCTTTCCATTTGTTCAAATAACGACGACTGCATCGGATGTGAATGTTTTTTTTTTATGAAGCGGAATATATACCGTCGCTAAAAGATTTACAAAACCGATTGTGACACAAAAAAGGACAAATAATAACATAAAATGACCGATGGAATTGGACAAACTAAAAACAGGAGTAGATTCTACTCACTATTTATTACTCTTTGCAGTAGATAATATCAGTACGTAATATCCTTGGTTTTAACGATCGGCCGGCACTAATATTACCCACTGACGATGGCATTGTATGTAACTATATGTATGTACTTACTTCTTAAATAAAAATGTACTTTTTATATTATTTATTACAACTTGTTGAACGACGGCGCACGTTACCGATATGAAGGTTAAAAATAAAAAAAATGGTAGTAAAAACTAATTTATTTCACTAAAATATTAAAATAAAACACTCACATCAGACATATAGGTAGAAACAATATTCTCGAGTTACTGTTTCAACTTTATCTTTTCTGTGGCGAGGGCTAACTTGCGAATGTTGCACAGACAGCCGGCCGACGCTTCTTGTAAAACTGGATCTTTGGATCCGATAGTCTCTAGAAGAAACTGAACAACGCCCGCCTGAAACAGTATACTCATTTAAAATCTGTAGGTGAATTGAAAACAAGACATTAGTATGATTAATTATTTAAAATCTGTAGGTAAATTGAAAACAAGACATAGGGTAGTATGATTGATTTATTTAAAATCTGTAGATAAATTGAAAACAAGACATAGGGTAGTATGATTGATTTATGATCTTTTTTTTTTTGTAATTTTCGAATACAAATTATTTTGTTTGCGAAATAAATAAACTGAAACTGATTATTTAAAATCTGTAGGTGAATTGAAAACAAGACATAGGGTAATATGATTGATTATTTAAAATCTGTAGGTGAATTAAAAACAAGACATAGGGTAGTATGATTGATTATTTAAAATCTGTAGGTGAATTGAAAACAAGACATAGGGTAGTATGATTGATTATTTAAAATCTGTAGGTGAATTAAAAACAAGACATAGGGTAGTATGATTGATTATTTAAAATCTGTAGGTGAATTAAAAACAAGACATAGGGTAGTATGATTGATTTATTTAAAATCTGTAGGTGAATTGAAAACAAGACATAGGGTAGTATGATTGATTATTTAAAATCTGTAGGTGAATTAAAAACAAGACATATGGTAGTATGATTGATTTATTTAAAATCTGTAGGTGAATTGAAAACAAGACATAGGGTAGTATGATTGATTATTTAAAATCTGTAGGTGAATTGAAAACAAGACATAGGGTAGTATGATTGATTTATTTAAAATCTGTAGGTGAATTGAAAACAAGACATAGGGTAGTATGATTGATTATTTAAAATCTGTAGGTGAATTGAAAACAAGACATAGGGTAGTATGATTGATTATTTAAAATCTGTAGGTGAATTAAAAACAAGACATAGGGTAGTATGATTGATTTATTTAAAATCTGTAGGTGAATTGAAAACAAGACATAGGGTAGTATGATTGATTATTTAAAATCTGTAGGTGAATTAAAAACAAGACATAGGGTAGTATGATTGATTTATTTAAAATCTGTAGGTGAATTGAAAACAAGACATAGGGTAGTATGATTGATTATTTAAAATCTGTAGGTGAATTGAAAACAAGACATAGGGTAGTATGATTGATTTATTTAAAATCTGTAGGTGAATTGAAAACAAGACATAGGGTAGTATGATTGATTATTTAAAATCTGTAGGTGAATTGAAAACAAGACATAGGGTAGTATGATTGATTATTTAAAATCTGTAGGTGAATTGAAAACAAGACATTAGTATGATTGATTATTTAAAATCTGTAGATAAATTGAAAACAAGACATAGGGTAGTATGATTGATTTATTTAAAATCTGTAGATAAATTGAAAACAAGACATAGGGTAGTATGATTGATTTATTTAAAATCTGTAGATAAATTGAAAACAAGACATAGGGTAGTATGATTGATTTATTTAAAATCTGTAGATAAATTGAAAACAAGACATAGGGTAGTATGATTGATTTATTTAAAATCTGTAGATAAATTGAAAACAAGACATAGGGTAGTATGATTGATTGATTTAAAATCTGTAGATAAATTGAAAACAAGACATAGGGTAGTATGATTGATTTATTTAAAATCTGTAGGTGAATTGAAAACAAGACATAGGGTAGTATGATTGATTATTTAAAATCTGTAGGTGAATTGAAAACAAGACATAGGGTAGTATGATTGATTATTTAAAATCTGTAGGTGAATTGAAAACAAGACATTAGTATGATTGATTATTTAAAATCTGTAGATAAATTGAAAACAAGACATAGGGTAGTATGATTGATTATTTAAAATCTGTAGATAAATTGAAAACAAGACATAGGGTAGTATGATTGATTTATTTAAAATCTGTAGATAAATTGAAAACAAGACATAGGGTAGTATGATTGATTTATTTAAAATCTGTAGATAAATTGAAAACAAGACATAGGGTAGTATGATTGATTTATTTAAAATCTGTAGATAAATTGAAAACAAGACATAGGGTAGTATGATTGATTTATTTAAAATCTGTAGATAAATTGAAAACAAGACATAGGGTAGTATGATTGATTATTTAAAACCTGTAGGTGAATTAAAAACAAGACATAGGGTAGTATGATTGATTATTTAAAATCTGTAGGTGAATCTGTACGAGCGCGTCTCGCTATCAAACTGTGAAGTTTGGCGAGTTATCTATGTTAAAAATGTAACATTACATTTATTAAACAAATAAAAAATTAAAAACAAGACATAGGGTAGTATGATTGATTAGTAATCATATCTTAATTTGACGATGTGTGTGCAAATTCAGAGCGTATCAAGAAGTTCGGTAGTCCGCGTCTAGACTTTTAACGGAGTGAGAGTTGTGAGAGTGATAGATATGCCAACTTGCTGTTTTTGTCATCCGCGTTCGACATGCCTACTTCAGCCATTCGCCAATAGCGCCGTTAGTATACTGCACAGACCTTTAAAACCAATCTTTACCTCATTGGTATACTGGCATGGAGTAGGTACAAGTAACATAAAAACTTTTTGGTCGGTAGAAAAAAAATATAACAGGCATAGTTATGTAATGAGTTATATTACCAAAAAGATTTACAGGTAATATGATATTTGTCTTGTACCTATGATTGTCTATGTCTCTACAATTTTTCTACATTAATCTAAACTTTCTAAAAAAATTGACCGTTTCGAATTTGTAAAATTCAAGAATGCGGTTCAATATGTACTGAAGATTATTATTGCAAATCAAACAGAAAAAATAAAAGCATACGTAAATGAGTCATAGGACGTCATTGTCGTCATACGAGTATTACTCATTTACCTTTAACATTATTGATCCGTCAAAAGAGATTTTTGTTATTATTGTTATGCACTTAAACCATCTAAACACAAAAGTTTATTTTATTTTTCCATAAAAGCTAGGTATGTTGTTTTAATTACCAGTGACCTTGTCCTCTGTGATAAGAAACAAGACAAAAGTTTTTTTTATAATAGTTAACGAACAGCCTCGACTAACAACGCATTAAATCAAAAGCTCATGTTAGCTATAGTTTAGTATACGTACATAACAATTAAATCTACGGTCCCAAGATAAAAATAACTATTCTGGAGATCTTGCTACGGCGTAGCAACCGTAGCAGTGGGTGCATACGTTCGAAGTAGTAAAAATATAAACCGGTACGCATTCTACGTCGTAGCAAAAGTCTACATTAAAAGATTTCGTAAAGATTTTTGGTGTTGTAAGTTTATAAGATATATTTGTTTGCGCTCAGATTAAAACAAACGGCCCTTTTTGCTGTTTTTTCAACCTACCTAACACGATTGCCTTGTAGGCCTCTAATAATACTCGTACAGAATAGAATTATTCCATTGTGTAAATTATACTTTATAATACTTACCGCGTGCATTGTGACACAGTTAATAGAATAGAAGGAAAGGTGATACAGTGCCAACGCCGTGGCTCTATGTACAGCAGGATCTCGTGACGTCATATAGTTGACTAATGGCGTGATCGCGCCTCGTTTCCCGAACTCCTGCCGGTTTTGTGCCCAGTCGCAACAGTAGGCGATAGCAACACCCAAATTCGCTCGCAAATGGTCGTCAGTTGTACCCACTGTAGATTATAATTCAGTTATTGAGACATCGTTACCAAATCTCTTTACCATCATCGTTATTATTACTCGTAACATAATATTAAATTGCTTACCAAGCTTAGAAAGCTTAGCGACGACTCCATGATCAGAGATTACAGCTAAGTTTTCATGGTCTCGTGCTATCGTCGCTATTGCTGCACAAACCGCCGAGAGGACATTGTGATCATCGGAATCCAAGAGGTCTACTGTCAGTTCTAAGGCACCAACAAATGACCTGACCATTTCCCCCGAATCTGCCGCGTTTTGAACACATGGGCTTAATGCCAATGCGGCGTTAGTCTGAACCTTTTTCGAATCATTTTTTAGCAATGACCAAATCAGTCTAACTCCGTCTAATTCATCAATTTGCGACATGCATTGGTGCTCTTTTGCGCATTCCATTAACACTAAAGGGACATTTTCTAATAAAGGCTTATGTGTATTATTCAAGTGATGAACTGAAAAAAATAAGATGTTGCCTATAAATAAACTGCCTCTTTCAATTATTGGCGACTTTGAAAAGATAACTTACTTAGCATTGGAATTCCACCAGAAGTACGAATTTTATCGCGATTTTGTGGATATTTAGCGCACTCTGCAAGAGCTCCTGCAACATTGGTTAGTACTCCATCGTTTTCATCATCTAGAAGTCTAACTAGGATGGCGACTGCACTAAGATTATCCAGCTTTTTTATGCTGGCCTCACTGTCGGCGCATTTCCATAGAGCTCCTGTCACAGCAGCCATGAGAGGCTTGTTGGCCCGATTAGTGGGGTCTGAAGCAGCAGCGACCAGCAGCTCGAGGCCACCAGCTTCGCGAATCATATTCCTAGTTATTGGATCGCCTGCACACTTATAAATCGCTAAACTGCAATATGTCTGCAAAGCATCAGGTGGAAGTTTTTCATAAGTTTCAAAAGGCATAATTAAATATTTAAATGGATAAAAATTTAGTAGTTCAACCTTTAGATCCTTGTCATCATTTGCTAAATGCTTGATTAAGTCATCAACCATCTTCTCTGTCTGGACAGCCAACTGGAAAGATGTTTCATTAGCGCACATTTGCAGTAATCCAATAGCCGGCACAGCCACGTCTAGATGTATGGTTTTTAGTATTCTTGCAATCAGGGGAACCATGCCGTACTTTCTCATGGCCTCGCGATTCCGTTGTGATGCTGACATAGACCATAAAGCTTTGGCTCCAGCTCGGCATATATCCAAATATAGCATCTCATCTTGTAGAAGGTCATCTCGTGGCGTAATTAGATACCTGGGAAATAATTGTTAATCGAAATAATTTATAATTAAAACCATAGTAATATTTTCTAGCTCATTAAAGTAAATGGACACGTGCCCAACAGCCCAATTGTATACCTTTCTTTAACATCGATCAGATCAATTAGTTTTGGTATCCCACCAAACTTCCTGCAAAATTTTCTGCTCTTGCGAATTCTGCCCAAGTTTGCTATGGTCTCTGCTGCGAGTGACTGCACGTCTCTCGCCGGGTCCGATAGCAAACCGACTAACAATGGGATTGCTCCTAAATCGGTCACTTTCTTCCGTATCTCTATATTCGGAGTGATGTCTTTTAAAACGGCAAGACCTCCCAATATGCAACACAAATCTCGTGTCTCCAGCAAATTTACGAGTAATTCTAAACCACCTATTTCTTGAATCGCTCTTTGGTTTACCTCTATCGTCAAGTCATGATCTTTTAAACATGATAGAGCCACCATTGTAGCCGTTTGATTGCCTGCTTTCATGTATTTTACGAGTTTCTGTATATGCCAATATTCTGGTGGTATTTCCGTGGATTTGATAAGGTTTGCCCAGTTGTCTTCAGAAGAAGAGGTGGACGAAGCGGAAGATGCTGATGTGTCAGACCCCTCTGTGACCATAACAATTCGCGGCAAGCCCACCACATCTTGCCCACCTTCTGCACTAAACGTCGATATATTGTCACCACCGGTCGCCTCACCCATAACTAAAATAAACTCAGTCTAATAAATTTGATTGCTATTTAAACAAGTGACTAAAAAACACGAATATAAGCATAAGCACAAGATTTTTAATGTTCAATAATAATATTATAATGTCAA
The DNA here is from genome assembly GCA_951230895.1 of Carpatolechia fugitivella. NCBI lineage: Eukaryota > Metazoa > Arthropoda > Insecta > Lepidoptera > Gelechiidae > Carpatolechia > Carpatolechia fugitivella. Next base: position 6,762,369 of record OX579650.1, read on the forward strand.
TGGGCCTCGATTTGTCAATGAAGTTGCGTAGCAACTGCCCAACTATTACAGGCGAGATTACAGGTAAATCAACGTGATGAGCTGAGGTTCATTGAAAGAGTCCACTTACTGAGGCAGAACAAACATCTTTGATTCCAAGAATATAATGTGAGCCGTATAATTCTGATTGTTACAGTTTCGGAGGAGCGTAAGAGATGTGTTGAAGCCGGAGCACAACGACCACTTTCTTTTGCGCTGGCTAAGAGGTGATTAAAATAAACTTTCTTTTTTTATTGGTAGGCCTAAAATCGCCAGTTAATTATAATATTACGTGATAGATTATCGAAGAGTTTTTTGTATTTTGAATATTTTTACTAACGAATAACTTGTTGTGGATATACAATAGATTACAAATATGTTTACTATATAATATAGGTATACGTATTAGTGATAACCGTTTAATATACTTACATTTATTTTTCGGGCATAATTATACACATGTCATGGCTGTTTTGAAGCCATGAAAAGTAATCGCCTTACAAGCATAAATACTTGCATTTCAATTTAATTCAATAAACCAATTAATATTAATATTTATAAGTATTAATATTATTGACTTAATTTACAGCTAGACAATGGGACCCAGAAGCGGCAGAAAAGATGCTGAGAGATGTAGGTAAAATAAATTAAAAATGTTTTGTATTTACGTTTTGGAGCTAGTCAATGATTTACTAAACTCCTTTTCGACAGTCAATGGAGTGGCGTGAAAAATGGGGCGTCGATACTATGCTACAGAGTTGGCAAGCTCCTGAAGTATTAGAAAAGCACTTTCCCAGTGGAAGTCCAGGATTTGACAAGGAAGGCTCACCAGGTATCTAATCAATAACAGCATAATAATTTTTAAGAGCGCTTAACAACATTACCTCAGCGGCCACATTTTTTTCAAACGCCATCGGTCATCACAAATGGAACGCGCATTATAATAATCTGTGCTCAATATACCTATATACTACGATACTTAACAGTTGCATCATAATCGGCTACTACCGCCATCACGTTGCTATTTCGTTTTTACTCGGTTTATGCAATTACCATCCAACATCAAATTCTCGTTAGCATTAGGCATTAGGTAGACAAAAATAATATACAATAGCACTTTTTGTTTTAGATTTTTTCTAAAGGAAGGTTATCTCATGGGCCAGGGTACTTACATACATACATCCAAACATCCTAACATTCTAACATCCGAACATCCGTACATCTAAACATCCAAACATCCAAACGTCCAAACATCTAAACATCCAAATATATTTTCACATTTATAATATTAGTGTAAAGTGTGATAGTGTCATCAAGTGACGTTCGATACTGACGAACTTCCATACAAACTTTCATCCCCTATTTCAACCACAAGCCATTTTATCGCAATAAAAGGTCCTTTCCCAAGCTCTAGTCTATCTCTGTACAAAATTTCATCAAAATTGGTTCATTGGTTTAGGCGTGAAAGCGTACCAGACAGACAGACAGACAGAGTTACTTTCTCATTTATAATATTATTAGTAAGGAGTAAGGATAGATCATTGATCAACACAAATCATGATCATCAATCAACACAATTTCGTCCATGTCTTTTGTAATATTTTATTTTTGTAACATACTTTTACTACAATCACAAGTTGTTTACATTGCATATACCTACGCACTTAGTCCAAGATTCTATTACAAAGGCCGTTTTAATTGTGGAGAAATATCTGACAACATTGTAACGCTTCCCTATTGCAGTCACTTGATGAAGACTGCGATCAGACGAATGCTAGCATTATTGCGTGTTTGCCTCTATAGTCATCTTCATCTCTGCCATCTAATACGGAATTTCCACAACGACGACAATCTAATGATTAACCGTGTTGTTGCAGTGATTATAGTCCCATTCGTCGGTCTGGACGCTTGGGGATTACTGCATTCAATCTCAAAGACTGACGTCATAAGAATGGTCCTACGACACCTGGAGAACTATTTAGAGGTAGCCAGGAAACAGGCCAGCACACACGGTCCTGCCGCTTTAAAGGTATGTGTATTCTTATTTCTGCTATTTTCACTAAAGTTGTAATTGTAGGTATCCGAACGTGGACAGTCTTTCTAAAAAAAACATTACTGGTATTTTCCATTTCTTAGGATTACGAGAACTCATTCATATCTCGACACACAGTAAAAATTTTCTTGTGAACAGACTATTGTTAATGGTTGTTTTGTCGCAATGGTGAATGTCGCTTTTGTGAAAGGCCTTCAATAAAAATTTCGACATGAAAGGTGCGAAGATCAAATTGTGCCATATTAAAACGCGTATTTTACGTTTTTAGGTAACAGTTATTTTCGACTTGGAGGGTTTCATAATGCGGCAATACGCATGGAAGCCAGCCGCAGAAATGGTGTTTACCTTGCTACAGATTTACGAAGCGAATTATCCGGAGATACTCAAGACATGCTTCATCGTAAACGGTGAGGAATAGGTACAAGTGACAACAAGCAAAGAAGTTTAGTACCTTTATACAACGTGTTACAAAAAATACAAAAAAAAAAGAATATTTTTATCAAAGGCATTTAATCAAAATTTTCCCATCTCTAGTGATCATCTATGTCAGAGAATATTCGGACCAGATATGTAATTTTAGGTCAATGTGCCTATTTTTACCGCTATGGTTAAAATTGTTTACGTACTACTTGTACCATAACATTCACATTAAAACAATTAATTTCAAAATGAAAAAACTACAAATAAATATAAAGAGCTTTGTTAAATAATTGTTATGAAATAATAAATTAATGAAATAATGAACTAAATATTTCAAAATAATATATGTTTGTAAATACGTATTATGATTAAGGCAAAAAAGAAAATGTTTTCTAACATAAATTGATTTAAGTACATCTCTTTTAAAAATGTAGGCACAAATGGTGTACAAATACTTTTCCGTTCTGAGAATCGATAATCTATATTTTAGGTGTCAAATGACACTAGAGATGGGAAAATTTTAAATGCCTGTGATGAAGAATATTCTTTTTTTTAGTATTTTTTGTAACACGTTGTATATGATACAAGTATCAACGTAGGCTAGTTTACAATATATAACCCCGTATAGTAAAAAAAAAAAGTCTGGAAAGTTTTTTTATGATGCAATGATGATAAGTATGAATGCAGGCAGCGGTTATGTTCAATATTCCGTTAAAGTGTGTTATTATTATTTCTTCTTATGGAATTTCCGTCTTGGCTTTATGGGCCGGTAGTATTCAACAGTCACGGGCCGAAGCCAAGAGATTTATTATTATTATTAACGTGGGGGAGAGGTATCATATCGTATCTATTAACAAACTAGATTATATTCTGAAAACAAATATTGTTATCGTTGTAATATTCGTACTTATCAAAGATATTGGAATTTTATCCATGAAAGACAGATTTTTTTTATTACAGACCGTATAATTTATTATCAATGTGCAAGCGATTATTACAAAATGATGGCAAGGACAACCTGGAGGTTGTCCTTGAATATAGACTTAGCAGGTGTATTAAAATTTAAATAATTCATGCGTTTAATGTTTTAAATAGATTACTTAAACTTAGTTTAGATACAGGTGGATTTAGAATAATGTAAATATGTAAATTTAAAAAAAAAATCTCCATAATTTTATTTTTAATGCGCACAAGATGAAAACGCGGGAAAGCTGAAAAACTCTCGAAAAAGTTAAAAGCAAGAGCTGTCTGTGCACTCTATATTTTAGGTAATAAGTAAATTACTAATAGACACAAAGATGCGGCGCGGGGCCCCATAGAGGTTTTATAGAGATGGCTGGCTGTCTTAGAAACTAAACTACTCAGTGACTGTAGAATTATACAGCCAATAACCCAAAATAATTGACCGAGCGAGCGAAGCGTCTCCGTTTCAGCTTGGCCAAAATTGCTTTTGTATGTCTGTTCATCTGTCTGTTTGTTCCACTCTACAGGTCGCGTTTCTCAACCGATTCTCGTGAAAGTGAGCAGGTTCGATAAATTAATAAAAAAAATTGTCGGGTCAGTTTTTGGAAATTTTAAAAAATGACGGCGTTGTTGCCAGCTTTCAACGTCCACCGCTGAAGCTGTCATTTCTCAACCAATAAAAAAACTATTTTCCTTCCTAATAAATTCCTGTTCATTAAACCAATCCTATTCCTTTTCCGAATTCCGTTTTTCCTAATACTTTAAATCGCGTTACGTTTCCTCACTTTGTATGTGGCAATGTGCAAATAGCATTATGCCAAAACTAAAAGAAAAATCGAAGTAACAATATTAAATATAACCGTGGTAACAAACCCGCAAATTTTGATAAAGTAAGTGTAAAAAAAAAATGTGATAAATAAAGGTGTTTGAACATCCCCGTATCTGGCATACATTCCCGCAAAGTAGAGAATAAATTAGGATTTTTATCCATACTGGGTCTTTAACATGGATTATCTCGAAAACCTTGCGCGGTAGGACATTGAGTCATATATCATTTTGTTTGTCTATAGATCCTCTATTGATATATACAGGTTTTAACGTGCGCCGTTTTTTCAGTAAAAGTCCTAAATTCCCGCAAAATTGTGGTTATCACTATGCAAAAATGTTCAAACCCCTTTCAAGGAGACGGAGATGTTTGTGGAGAAAAAATAAACGTCATATCAACTCATAAGAGATGCTAAAGACTCGCGAGGTCTACAGCTCACAGAGCCACTAGTTTAAAAAGTACAGCGGTAACTTTTCCACAGAAAGAATCCACTTAAAAATCACTGTTGTAGACTTTACATACATTAAAGTTACTACTTAAACTACTTACTGATAAACAAGTTTACATATAGGTACATACACTACACCAGCATCCTGCAATATTAAAATCACACTACTATTATAATTAATGTTAAAATATATTTGGATGTATGCTCCTGAACGGATTTGGATGAAATTTGAAATGGTGATAGTTTGCGCCATAGATTAACACATAGGATTTTTAGGGGGAAAAGTCTTAGGGCGGACAGTTAGTAATTCTATATAGTATACTTATTTATATCTATTTCAGCACCGAAAGTGTTTTCATTGGCATTTTCGGTAATAAAGAAGTTCATGCACGAATATACGATTTCGAAGATCAAGATTTTCGGTACTGACTGCAAGAAGTGGAAGGCAGCGGTGGTGGCGATGATTGACAAAGACCAGCTGCCCGAACACTATGGGGGCACCATGCTTGACGACAATGGAGACCCGAGGTGCAGCCTTATTGTAAGTCCCACATCATCAACTGCTTATAAGCTGTTATATATCGCTATAGGTCCACATAAAGGAACTCGAGCCTAGCCAGAACAAGGGCGATAAAGCGCCATAAGAGTGCTTCGGTTTACACTGCTGTGTTGGGTCGCACTCGGGACGGTAATTTAGTACTGCAACAGCAATGCACCCTTTTTTTATGATGTCGACCACGCTAACCCAGTGTGCCGGTTTCTTCACGATGTTTTCACTGGCACATGCTGTCTTTGTTATTTTGACTTGGGAAATCCTATTAAATAAATTGGTTGTTTATAAGAAGACATCTTCAATGTATCTAAAATAAAATAAAAAATATCTAATGTCTTCTATTCTATTCTTTCTATTCTAATGTAAATTCTTTTGAAAGTAAATTTTATTTTAAATCCATAAAATCGATACCTCCTATGAACAACAATGTAACTTGAGATACGTGACTTGAGATACAAAATGACTTTAGTTAATATTATTCCTTATTATAATTTTATTTACTCTTAATTTTCTGTCCAAGCAGTCTCAAGTACAATAGAACTGAAGTTAGCATTAGTCAAAAAAACCTAACTATAGGTAAAACGTATTTTTTTTTCTCTTTAAACTGCTGTACTGATTAGTTGCTAAAATTGAGTTACGTTGTTGTTCATAGGAGGTGTCGAAATATCTACTCTGTCGTCCTAGTGAATAGACTCATTATGTCCGTCCACCCACGGTTCATTTTATCTATTTGTTGGTTTAAGGATAAACATTGTTGTTTTTGATAGATTACATAACTCTGATAAAATTGTGTCTTTTGATATTACTTCAGATTACAATACTTATGCTTATGCTTTTACCAATGTAATGAATTGATGATACACGGTTGATTGAAGCAAATATATTTTAAGCTAAAAGTTTTTATAGTGAAAACAGAGAACTAAAAAATTTGTCAAAACCATTGAAATATAAACATTACTAGCTGTTGCCCGCGACTTCGTCCGCGTGGAAATAGTTGTTGCCCGCGACGACCGAACTAAGGCAAAATACACTACACCTACCCTACCCTACACCTACCCTGCACCTACCCTACACCTACCCGTACCCTACACGTACCATACACGTACCCTAAACGTACCCTACACGTACCATACACGTACCCTACACGTATCCTACACGTACCATACATGTATATGAAGGATTTTAAAATCGTTATTGTTTTTTTAATCAGCGACCTGATAAACCATACAAACAATACTCATGTTGATTTTCAGACTTTGTCACCCCATTTCCCCCTTTCAAGGGTTGAATTCTGAAATAACCTGAAACATGTATTTACTCATTTATTGATAGGAGTACTCCTGTGAAGTTTCGAATAAGGGGAAGGATAGGAATAACAGGAGTGAAGACAGGCCCGAAATTAATGAATGAATATCTAAATATTCGAACAAAATTAATAGTTAAACTGCAGTATTATCATGATTAGCTCAACTCGACACGGAGTCAATGACCAGCGTGACCTAAATTTGAAACCACCAGTAACAACACATTGCAACAATAACAACATATTACGTTCAGTAATTTATGTGAGATTATTTAGCCTATTTAAATTGTAAGTATCGGAGTTGTATAGTATATGTGTTGCTAGGCGTATGTAGGTAGGTACTGTGGAGATTGCATTGGTTACATGCAGTCTCCGCGCACTTTTCCCTTTGTTTGTTGTTGCTGGCACTCGATATTCGCCCTATATATCGTAAAAAAGCTAATTAGACGCAGTGAGTCAGAGAATGATGGGCTGAAGAAAGAATGGTGTGGATTAGGGATTGAAATGAAGAAAAGATAATACAAAAATATTGTAATCTAATATTGGAGTCATTATTTAGCTACGGATTTATGCGCTAGAAGCGAGTGCCTCCCATCTTCAAAGGGCTACGTCCACCTGACATGGTGGATATATATGGCATAGTTTGATAACTTATTCTTACATTTTATTTATTTTTGTTTGTCATGGACTTTTGACTTAAGCTATGGTATTTTCATTTAATCAACAATCGTTCGAGATATTCGTTTGGTTTGAGCATTACTTGTCGGATCTCATAATAGGACATATGCATCCTCATGAGATGTGCTTTTTCTTAGCACGATCGTATTGGTTTAGTATTTTATGAGTCGGTGGATTCGAGAACGCTTATTGGTTTCATGTTATGCTTATTAGGTTTAGTCAAGTTCTATTAATTTTTGTTTTTCTCTCGAATGGATTAATCCAGCTCTTATTTGCAGATTCGTAATAAGTAGTTTATAAACATTTTATATATTAAAAAAAGAAACTTCATGAAGAAAAGAAGGTTTTAAAAATCTAGCTATTTAATGGGGTTGTTATTTTCTATAAGGGGAGGGTGAGCTTAGTGTATAGGCCACTCATTTTAGATATGCTATCGAATATTTATAGTTCTTCGGAAAAGATCTTGTTATTCGGTTAATATTTAACGTAAGTGACGCATAGTGTAGGTGATCATTATTTTTCTACATATACGAATAGGCCTGAGCTCCTGTTCCAGACCTGCCGCTACTTCGATTTTTAGACTTTGTATTCGCGTTTTTCATTTGTTTTTGTCTTAGCTTAGGTTGAAATATTTAAGTTTAGATTAGGTGTGATCACTTAAAGTTTGTTCATTATGTTGATGGGATTTTGTTGTCATAATTTGATTTATCTGATATTACATAATAATAATTTCGTTTGTTCTTGTTGGTCAATTATAGCAGCATGGTCCAATGTTAATATTATGTTGAACGTTTTGTGTCGCTGTTAGTTGTTCTATTAATTCTTCAAAATTTATTTATTGTTCTTTTGGTTCATGTAGTGTACCATGAGTTGTACTTGAATGAATAATCTTTTGGCGTGGTTTTAATTATTCGTATTTGGTGAAACGTTGTTCCACCAGGTAGCTGTTAGCTATGGCTTCTTGTACAAATCATAGGGTTTGTTAAATGAAATATTATACGCACTTTTAGGTAATTAGTTAGGTTTATCTTTTGTGATCGGCTGATCATTTTCCTGTAGGAGGAGGGATGTGGAGATTGCATTGGTTACATGCAGTCTCCGCGCACTTTTCCCTTTGTTTGTTGTTGCTGGCACTCGATATTCGCCCTATATATCGTAAAAAAGCTAATTAGACGCAGTGAGTCAGAGAATGATGGGCTGAAGAAAGAATGGTGTGGATTAGGGATTGAAATGAAGAAAAGATAATACAAAAATATTGTAATCTAATATTGGAGTCATTATTTAGCTACGGATTTATGCGCTAGAAGCGAGTGCCTCCCATCTTCAAAGGGCTACGTCCACCTGACAGTACTTACAGAGGAGCAGGACATATCAGAATTATTATTTATTCTTTACTTACTGGACGCGCAACGACTTAATTTTATTTTGTGTTTGCTATTCCTTTATCGATCCACTTATATCTAATACAACCAAATAGAAGAATGTTTAATTCCTTTCAAGTTTGGTAGAAATAGCGATTAGGTCCGTTAAAAAATATTATGCTAGACAAGTACACACGCAGGCGCGAGACCCCTTACATCCTCTTTGGCGCGAGACATTCACTCCCACCACTTTCAATGAACGATCATAGGCCCTATACTATATTATTATAATGTTATGGAACAGGTTAAACCCGGTGGAAAGGTTCCAAAACACTACTACACGAAAAACGCAACCAATGAAGGGACTAAGGAGTACAAACGAGTCACCATCAAGACAGGGGAAAAACACATAGTTGACCTTCTGTGCGCGGACACGGAAAGCGTTTTAAAGTAAGTAAATATAAATAATGACTGTACCTATTCTAGTGGGAATTATGTGTATTGACACAAGATGCACCAAGCTTGGAACAAAGGAACAATAATGTAACACCCTTGACTTGAGACAAACCTTAATTGCATTTTCCTCCGAGACTGTTACCAATTGGCATTATTTAATATTTATTAATATTTTTTTTTTATTTTTTTTGTTTTGATTAGCTTTGGTGATCTTCTTTAGTACCAAAAAAAATATATTTTTTTTATTTTTTTCTTTTGCGGCAGGTAGAGTTTGCCGCCAAAACGAAGTCAGAAATTGAATTCCAAATTTAAACAATTTAAAAAAAAATACTTACAAAATGTCCTATTGATACCAAATAAACTGTATTGAATAGGGAATCATATAAATTTTTATTTTTCAAAAAAATGAAGAAAAAATAAAAGAAAGAGCCGAAAAATTAAAGTACTTTTATTATTTAAAAGTAGTTTTTTTTTTATTTACCGAAAAAATATATACTGTTCTCATTTTTCTGGACTAAGAACAAGCTTAATTACCAAGTATTATTAAAAGATAATAACTCGTGTATTTAAGGGTTAAGCATTCAAGGTTCCGCTATCTTAGCCAAGTAAAGGTAATTTTACACTACCTCTAAAAAGTTTTTTTTTAAGGAACGAGTATTTTCTGATGTGTGTTAAATATCTAGTGAAATGGCTCCTACAAAATCCGTGGGCGCATAATTATATACAGAATATTAAATCCGGCGACATGGTGTGCAAAAAATTTCCAAGTAAAATCAAAAGGAGGAACCTAAAAATATTATCTGAAAGATTTTTTCTTACAAATAGAGCGGAATTGCCCGTATTTGCTTGATGCTCTTCATAAGGTAATATTTAGCTCAAAAACCGAGGACATATTCATTTGTGGTTTATCTATCAGTCACACACTGACATGGAAAATACAAAGTCCAAAGGTAGATGAATCACTATTATTGCTATTCCAAATTACTAAGGACGAACATAGGCACGTAATATAAAACACCTGTGTTTAACTCAATACGTACTTTACGTTGATAATAACGTCATTTAGTATCTGCCTACATCGCAATAGGTAATAGACAACATGATTATATCTGATTTTGCTTTTCCTACCTAGCTAGTAAGTATAATTTGGTATATATTGAGTGCAATCACAGAATACAGTGTACTAATAGTGTATTACATAAGAAAATCATACTCCTGTCCTGGTGGCATGTGCGGAAAATCTAAGTATTTAAGTGAATGCATGAATCTAAGATGTCATTTGTTAATAATAAGCGTAAACTTACTTAGCGCTTTCAGTATTTAATTGTATTGTATTTATTTTTATTCATTTGGTTGATTACTTATGTCCATAACCATTTTAATGTACATTTATTTTCGTTTTCTTGACATATTTCCATTGCGGATCATAATATGACGTTGTAGACCCTGAGGTCAGACATATTCAGACGCAAACATACTCATCAAAATCTATTTGAGGTATTATTAGTTTTTATCTGCAATCTTTCCATATTTTCTAGACATCCTTTACACAGAGATTCCCTATAGTGCAAAAGCCAGCCAAATTTACTTGTCCAAAATGAACAAACTAAGAAAGTTATATTCAAAACGCATTTCAAGACCGCATAGTCTTTGAGAATGTATTATGTTGGCAAGCTTTAACCGACTTGCGACTTCCGATAAAAACGACTGTGCCATTGAATTTTTCACCGTTTGTTTCTGCCTCACTATTTGAAAAACACGTTGAAGCCTGTGTCGCTGAATTTTAGGCATATAGGTAAACACTGTAGAGAAATCAAAATGAAGAGAACGGAAGATTTATGGGGAATGTCGGTAAAAGTTTGTAGTGAAGTAAGACACTCTGGCGCCATATTTACCTTGCCTTCATATTTAATGCATACGTAGATGAGGGTGTTTTTCCTGATCTAATGAAATATAGTAAAGTAATACGATTATTCAAGACAAAGTGATAAAGGAGACCCTAGTAACTTTAGACCTGTATCTATATTACCAGTATTAAGCAAAATTTTTGAGTAAATCATATTGAATCAACTGCTGTCTCATTTTAAATAATTTGAATATTAATGGTCTCTTACATAATCAGCAGTTCGGTTTCCTTTCGGTTTCACCAAAGGGCGATCAACTACTGGCGCTGGTGTTGCGCTCATAAAGTTTCCTGCGATGCCATAGGAGTTTTTTATGATATTTCAAAAGCATTTGATTGCATCCATCATGATACCTTATTATTTAATTAAAACATTACGGGGTCAAAGATAATGCACTCAAACTTCTTAAATCTTATTTGGAACATAGAATTCAGAAAGTACATGTAAATGGAGCAAGATCACAGGGGTCTTTGGTAAAAATGGGAGTGCCGCAGGGATCTATTTTAGGTCCTTTTCTATTTAGTATACATAAATGACTTACCATATGTAGTTAAAAATCTGTCTAACATCGTATTATTTGCAGTCGATACTTCTCGTATTTTTAAAATCAGTTGAGGCACATCGGAATATTATGATATTAATTACAAATTCACGATTGGTTTACCTTTAATAACTTAGTATTAAACGCAAAAAATACTAAATGTAACAAATTTTCTTTACCCAACGTGAAAAGCTGTGAGGGGCAAATAGTATGGAATAATGAACGGCTTGTTCTGGTAGACAGTACAGTTTTTTAGGAATAACTATTAACGCAAAACTGCCAATGGGGTCGCCATATGTCTTCTCTATCAGGGAGGCTTAGCTCGGCTGCATACGCAGTTAGAAGAATAAGACAGTAAACAGATGTAGCAACTGCTAGATTAGTCTACTTAGGTACTTTCACAGTCTTATGGTATCCTGGTGTGGGGCCGAGCGGCTGATATTGACATTGTCTTCATTTTGCAAAAAAGAGCTATTAGAGCAATTTACCAACTTCGTTGTAGAGACTCACTTAGCGAACTTTTCAAGGAGATAGACATCTTGACGGTTCTATGCCAATACATTTATTCTAATATTATGTTTGTTAGGAAAAATATCCATGAGTTTAGTAAATATTCTGAAATTCACCGTCGTAAACTATATAATCCCACTGTAGACTAGCTTAAGTTAGCACTTCATTTGTGGAGCTCTGTGTGCGCTGCTATAATAAAATACCAGATGAGATCTTAGTTTTACCAGAAAAAAGATTTAAGAATTTTGTAAAACAGACGCGTACTATAAGTTAGATGATTATTTGAATGACAAAGAGGGTTGGTGTTTGGATGCTCCAAGCACGGCACAGGAAACATTAAGAATATTTACTGACTTGTAAAAAATACATTTATTTAAAAAAAGTGCAGAAGATACGAATCCTGTGGAGTTTCTTCCGGCTGTTCTTCTCCACAGTGAGCGTACACTTGTAGTGAACGAGCCTATTAGGGACAAACTTCTTTTGTCCGTTGACGTCGAAAAATGATTTTGTTTAATCTTACTTCGAATAGACATTTTTATCTTTTTTTATCTTGCATGCAGACGGTACTTAACCAGGCTGAGACACAGTAAATAAATTGTGAAACTGAATCGTTTCAGATGGGAATTCGGCGTTGACAGCCACGACATAAAGTTCGTCATCAAAAAGCGAGATGAAGATGGCAACGAGACCGTGGTGCACGGTCCTCGGAAGGTGTCAGAGGGCCCTGTGGACGTCGGGGTCATGCCCGTCAGTGGGCCAGCTACTTGTAAGTTAACTGTATTTTTCATGCATATCTCTCTTTAAGCTAGCATCAATTAAAGTTATTTTTGCATTGTTTTGATATTCTATCACCAAATTAAATCCATTTTTTGTTTAGTTTCAGTGATATTCGACAACAAGAGCGCGTTTCTTCGAAACAAAAAGGTGTTTTACGACGTCCTTATCACAGTTCCAGCCAGGGATCTGAACATCAGCGGCGACCCGGAGGAAGAGAAAGACAATAAATGTGAAGCTAGCAGTAGCACGACCGCTCTTTAAACGGTTTAAGGTCTTTAAAGGTGTCTAAATCCGGAATCCGAATGCCGGAATCCAATGAATAGAATAGAATAAATTTATTTGCTAAAACACCTACGTACGTTTGACTTGCGGTCAGTTACTGTTTCAAGTTTAGAGGCGATAAGGTTTCTTTGCACAATACATAATGTATTTATTATTTTTTATTTATTTTTCATTAATTAATAATGTATTTCTATAGTAATATCGACCACAAAAATAAATTATTTATTATTATTGCGTATACCACCAGTAAATCAGCAAAGTGAGAAAAATATTACAAAAACAACAAAAAATTATAGTGAGTATATTTAAATGTTTTTTTTTTGTGGTCGAATAATAAAGTGTAATTCGGATCTTAGTGACCGCGACTGAGGTGCTCCGTTATTCCGTTAAATTCATGCCCACCGGTCGCTTGAGTCCGTTAGTGTTTTAAAGTTTTATACAAAAATGACTAGCGACACGACCATGGTTGCTAATAGACGAACGCCACTTTTAGGCCTCTAAGGCTGTTTTTACACTAGAGATTTGCGATGAAGATTAAATGCGCGAGGAATTTTCCTACCCTCTGGTTCAGCTCTGGTGGAAAAGCAGTCTAACTGGATGGCAGCAGGGCGTCGAGCGGGGCGATCAATCTTTATCGAAGAATTCTCGATTATTACTTTTGTAGCCTTTATTTTACGGCTAAGATTTCATTCGGTCGGGTTAGTTTATGAGAAGAGTCTACTAAAGGGCCATACGAAGTATTTAGCAGTGAAGTCATCTTAATTTTTTTCATATAATTGTTTTTGGACTTGTTGATTATACAAATCCTACACGATAAGTTTGGTATCGTATTATCTTATAATAAATCAAGGATTCCCGATTTATTTCTGAAATCATATTTGGACTATGACTCGTCACACCACGTATCGCTGCCATCCAGTTTGTTGCCATAGTTATAAGACTAAGTATAGGTATAGTATCTATTGCGTTTGTTTAGTTACATAGTCTTTAAAAACAACAGCAGCAATTACTGTGATAAGATAAGATAGTACTAAGCAAAGCAAACTCGGCTCTATCTAATTCTGATTCAAGCCTAAATTCTACAAGTGTCCCAGTGGCTGTGAAAATAATCACCATGACTAACTGTGTGCGACGTGAAAGTATTTATTTTTGTATTTATTATACAAATATCCTTAGAGCGGTTACGCGCTACGTCCGATCCGAGTCCGTGAACATAAGGTCCGGCGTGGCGTAGAACAAATTTCCAACCGTTTGAGTGTGTAAGCTACCATACAAATACTTCTACGGCCACGCCGGAAACTTATTTTCACGGACTTGGATCGGACGTAGTGCGTAACCGCTCTTACTCAGGACTCTAAATTAAATAAATTACCTATTTACTTGATGGTGATTGTTAAATGAAAAACTTGATATGTAGATATGAATTTAGGTGAGATGGCTATTTTCGGAACTATATAATACCTACCTATGCTCTAGCTAGAGCATTTGGGCTATTTTATTTTGCGTTTATACAAAATTGTGACTAGCTGCAAAAAACTTAGGCTCTATACTTTGCCCAATATGATAAAAATTTAAATGCAGTTGCATTTATGTAACACATTTTTGTAGATTTGTCGTAAATGTAAAAATTTGCTTATTTATGTACTTATAGGTAGATCTCAATAAGAACAACATGACATGAAATTTACAGAAAGATAAATAAGCAGTTGGTACTTGAGATCAAAGCAACTATTTTGCAATATTATATCAAGCTTAAAATGTTGAGTATGCTCAATTTATTTTATGTAACTTTAGAAGTTTGAATTTTATACAGGTTTTTATATTTTTTATGATAAATAAATATACTTACTAGTTATATTGTTATGATTTCTTTACTTTTCTTTTTTTCAACTTAAAGATGATAAAGAAAATTATGAACCATGAGATGTTTTATCCAAAAAACATTTATTACCAAACTGCGTCCTTAAAATTACATCCATAATACAGTGTATATTTATGGTATTTACATTTAAATTATAGTACAAAAGTTTCACCTCAATCATTCTTCTTCTTCCTCTTCGAACACCATCTGTAAGAGTTCTCGCTTGTTGCACTGGCTGCCCTCAAGTCGCTGCACTCCTTTCCATTTGATGATGGTGGGAATTTGCATCAGTCTCAACCTTTTATCAGTCCTGAAAGGACAGTCTCTATCTCTCCAACTGCAAATAGAAAAAATCCAGAAAATATCGATTAGTACATCCAAGTGTTTCATCAACGGCCCGTTACAGTCCACGTAATCTAAAACATTACATCAAGTGTTGATATACATACATACATCTTTATAATATATTTATCTTACTTTTTTTGTTTATTTAGGTGCCGAATTAATAACAAGGGGAGAAAATTATTCACACTATTGCTATCAGGGAATAGTCAAAGCATTGCATTTTAAAGTTAATAATTTTGTTTTAATGAATTGTACAAAACAAAATTATACACCAGTTGCCATAATAATATTTTAACAAAAAATTTTAGCCAGTTTTATACAATATAAAAAAATATTATTTCAATATTTAAAAAAAAAGTATACTTACTAAGTGACATCTCCAACATCAACATATGCAAATATGATGTTCTTCTGTAATTCGCTCAGATAATACCTCACCACTGGCTCAGCTGTAAAATACAAGAAAGTGAAATGAACAAAATATATATTATATGCATGAAAGATTAGGTACGAAAAAACTGCAGGAATTTTCAATCAACTTAAAAATAATATTACTACCACAGTTTTTAAAGTCTCACAAACTTTGGTATCTCATGTAACAACTAGATAGTAGCCGGAACCAACGGCTATGCCTTCCGAAGCACGGGTCTTTTCGGACAAACAGGTGATTCAGCCTGCAATATCCGCACCAAACTGGGGAAAGTCTCACAAAGAGATTATTGCTTGACAGTGTCCCCACCGGGATCGAACCCGGAGCCTCCGTAATAGGCGAAATCTCGACCACTTGGGCACAAAGTAAAATATAAAACTAAATTAATCATAATTATTAGTAAGAAATAAATTATAATGACAAAATTCATAGCACACACCAAGCTGACAAGATATGCACCAGCTTCTACCATTCTCTCTTTTAGCTCCAGTAAAAAAAAAGAAAGCTTTCGGACCATCTTCAGCTAAGTTGTCGACAAAATTTGAAAACTCATCATAGTTATTCAAGTTGTGAATTTCTGGTCGACTATGTCTTCGCCTGTGAGGCATGACAATATCAATGACAAATTAAGTATAAAATTTTCAATTCATTTTAAAATATGTAGTGTTTATGAATAATATTTATAACTAAGAACAAGGAAAAGTTGTTTGTTCCTAGATTTATAAACATGTCCTCTGTCAATGTTGACAATAGTATTATAAAATAGCAAGTTGACAGTCAGTCAAAAGTTTAATCAAAAAGTTCACAAAGAATACATAAAAATACAACAAAGTAAAAGCCATAAATATTTCATATCAATAACAATCAGTTATATTTTATTTATTAATAAATTATATAATGTGAGTTTGTTGTGGGAATGTAGATTATGTGTTTACTAGGTGGGAGAGTGACATTGGATATTTTTACTGCAAGTTTTTAAAACTATGGTAGCAATCAAAAACAATGCCATAGTTGCAGGCAGTAAAATGGTTCAAATTTAATTAAATAATTTTAACTCTGATAGCTCCAAGGGCTCATAAACCACTGCACGTCTTAGCGAGACGATTTTGCTTTGGGGACTATGTAACACTGACACCAGGGTTTGTGAGCTTGGTTGTCGACCTTCAACCCACACGAAGAAGAACTTCATAGCATATATAGCGAGTGGTAGAGCTGAAGGCAGGGCATTTTTTCGCGGCCTTGGTAACACACTACATGAAACAGACCCGAGGGGCGTCTTTATTGCGTTATAAATTCTGAGCCTTACATAACTTTAGGGTGGTTTAGGTAAAAATACAACAAATAAGTGCTTATTATCAACAGATTTTATCTTATTATAAATACCTAAGATAAATGTACGATAATCATCACGAAAAAAATACAACATTTACCTTCTACACAATCCGGACACCAACTTTTGCCAGTATCATCTTTTTTGCCACTAAAGAAAAAGAATATCGGTGGACCATTAGGATCAATGGTAGCAGCATATTTATCAAACTCTTCGAAAGATTTTAATTCCACGTAGGAAACCATTTTATTATAAATACTGTGTATAAAATATAAACCGGCGTAGTCATTCACAATCCAACCCAACACTTTGCAAATCAGTGTCAGTTAGTCAGTCAACTGTCAAACAAAGTGTCATCAACATCAACAGCTCATGGGCGCATTCCGAATCAGACTTTCAGCGCTGTCAGCGATCAGAAAAGCAAAAAAATGTATGGCTGAGTGATTTTTTTTTTAATTTGTTCGTTCTTTCGAACAGGCTAATGGCTGACAGTGATTCGGAACGCGATTACGGGTACTTTAATCGATTTCAGCGCGTCTCGGAACGCAGGGTTACTTTGGTAGCTCTTCTGGAAAGTAAAATTTAAAAACATAAATTGTTACGCGAACGACATTGTAACATGGCACGAGCGATTTCCGGGCGGGATGCGCGTCCCCCTTGAGTAAGTGAAGACGAAAAAAAAAATACTGCAGCAGCAGCATTTACTAGAATTGGAGTGCCATAGACAAATATTTCTGAATAACGTTCCATTTCAAAAAGATTGTAAATCTGGATAGCTAGATATTTGCGTGAAATGAAACGATAAGAGAACAACGCAGTGTGGCCAGATATTATAGAGCAGATTTTGCTCAGGTACGTCGTCTATCTTGAATTCGGCTATAGGGTTCTCTCTCTGAGATCATCAAACGGACGCAGGCGTTCTTTCTATCATTCCATATCCATGATGGTTGACCAAAGATGTTCTAGCTCTTTTTATACACTAGTCTCGATTCTCCATACACACGCACGAGAGAAGCACGACACGAAAGGAAGGCTTGGATGAAATACCGACCAGAACTTCCAAATGGAACTTACTTAAACCCAAGGCCAAGCCCTATTTAAATTTGAAAAAGCAGTATTTGAATTAGATATTATAATAACAACACAATATATACTAATATGTACTTGGTATTTGTATTTCAATTACTTCCTAAAAATATAATTTGTATTTTGGAATTTTAAATATCTGACTCTGAGAAAATACATAGCGATCATAAAAAATATGGCTGCTTGGTACTTCTGGCCCGTATAGCCAAGGAGATGCAGGTTCAAGTCCTGTCCAAGATCAACAAAATTTTTAATTTTTCGCTTAATAATTTATTAAAAATACTTAAAATTCTGTATTTTCAAATTTTAAAAGTATTTTGTATTAGCGGTCTGCCTGCGGCTACGTTCGCGTTGTGTGAGATTTTCCCGTAGGAATAAGACTTTTTCCCGTAAAAAGTATTAGATGACGTGTTATTCTATGTACAAACTATCTCCATTCCAAATTGAGTACTAGCGTGAAGGCCGAACAAACATCCAAACATATTTTTCACATTCATAAATAACATTTTTGATGTAAATAAAAGTTGAAGTAAGGTTAAATAAATAATATTGTGGAAACACATAATAGCAGAAAAAAATATAGAATGTGACACTGAATGTCGTCAACAGCTCATTATACGTCCCCACCGAGAGGCTCGAGCCGACACTGAAAGTAAACAGATAAAAAACAACTACAAGCTGAACACATGATATGACATAAATGGCTATCTCTAGAGCAAGCTCTAGAGTGCCACAAATAGGATGTAAGGGGGTTGAGTGCCAGTTACACCAAGCATGCATCGTTTTTAACAATTTTTAAATACATGAATTTGGCTTGTTCATCAATCAGAAGAGCGGTTTAACAGAATTTACCAGACTATCCGTCTGGTCACACTGAGCAACGGTCTGTATGTTGTTGACGTTTGAATACTTTGAATTTTTTTAAAAAGATTTGTTTGTTTGTGAAAATCATTTTAGGTGAACAAGACGACCCTCTGACTGAAACCTGTTGAAAAATCAAAATAATGGAGACATCAATAAAGAAATCATCCATGACAGCAAAACCCATGTCTGAGTTGTTACCAAGTCTAAGTGGTAAGTAGCGATACACTTTGTTTTCGTTGATTAGGGAATCAATAGGCGAAAGTAGGTTTTCACCTAGCAAGAGCTTATTACATGAACTTGTTTTACTTCATTACAGGCTTATTATCAAAGGAAGCTATGGTGACACTCACTGCAAAGAAGCAACCCCGTAATACAACTACACAGACTCTTACGAATGAAAAGGTCTTTAAACCCATGACGTTAGCAGAGATGAGAGCTGAATTACAGGGTAAAGATGCTCCTAATGTTATCCTGCAATCAAATCTATCTAATCTGCAAAGTTTTGACTGGTTCCTAGGACAATGTTGGTTGATATTTTTCCAGAAAAAATTGCTACTATTAATATTAATAACCAGTTTGTACTAGTTTTAACCTACACTGAAAGGTTCATTTGGTATTAATTTAATTGCTACATGAATAATTAACCTGTAAGAACACGCCCAATTTCAGTGTTAAGTTCACGATCACCAAGAAAAGCTAACCCACCTCTACAATCTGCAAAAAAGAGAGGTTGGAATTCATCTGTAAAAGTAGAGAAAAAACTAATAAGTCACACTGCAGATGGACAGTTCAAGAATAACCCAGTCAGAAAAGTGCTTAATTTTAAGCCTAAACCAAAAGTATGTGTCATGATTATTTATTTTTGTTGTTTTGCAATAGAATAGAAGTAACAATAAATAATATTTTTCAGCCTCTTCCCAACCCAATACCAAGAATCACCATACAGAACATAGAAACACCCAAGTTTCCTATGCCAGAATATAAAGCAAAAAAAGCCCTGTATCATTCTCAAGGTAAAATATTATTGTATTACTTAAATGATAAATCAAATCATGATGTGGATATAATATAACATTAATAAAATTTCATTTAATTGCATTACAGCTCGGAACAGTGTGAGAATTAGTGGAATAAACAACATTCTACCAACTCCAGTTGCAACAAAACCTGCTGTGCCAAGAGGTAGGATGACACTGGCTGACAAGGAAAACATACCAAAACAAGCAAGTGTGATAAAAAAATCTCTAACACTACCAACACCTAAGTTAAAAAATGTTCCTACTCCTAAAACTCCACTAACAAACACACCACTCTTAAACTCATCATGGAAATCTGGTAGTGATGCTAGTTTCTTACTAAAAGAAAAAGAAATTCATGATGTAGAACAAAAAGTTAAGAGTATAGTAGAGGAGGAAACTTTAGAAAACATTGCAGAGGTATCCCCACCTGTATCCACTCCATTTAAAGAGTACAGAAGTGTTCAGGAATACTTTAACAATTCAAGCTGTTTGGAAAACTCAGCCATGTACAATGACAACACAATAATGTGTTTTGATAAGCCTTCAGTGTGTCATGCTCATGATGAACATAATGACAAAAAGGAAGAGAGTGTCATTGTATCACTGTGTGACTTATTGAATAAGGCTACGGTTACAAATGTGGATAAATCTACTAGCGAGATAGATAACTTGCTGGAAGTAGAGAAACAAACAGAGAAAAATATAATGATGCTGGAACATGGCATCAGAGTGTTGACAAACATAAAAGAGTCTCAGATAAAATCTTTAAAAAATGTAAAAAAGTTGCTAGAAAAGAAAAATGCGAAGAAAAAATCTGAGATTGATAAAGATAAGACCCTGGAGGCAAAAACCTCAAAAGATGTAAACGAAATACTAAGTCCTGACAAAAGGAGTCCAATTGTTAGCAGGCCTTGCTCAGTTATGAAATCGTCCGGAACCCCAACTTATAAAATTCCAAAAAAGAATGCATGTCTAAGGAAAATTGTGGTGTGTAAATCAATGCCAAATGTTTCATTGGGAATGCAAACTCCAGTGAAAAGTATTGAAGGAAGAGCCCTTAATATGTACATGAAAATGAAGGAGAAGATGAACTTTTTGAGTACACCCGTGGTGAACAGGGAAGTAGGTATTCCAGACACTCCTGCTCTAACATCTCACAACCTGCAAAAACAATTAGATAAACTTTATGGGAGCTAACAAGTCATGTAAGGAAATCACATTGATAAATTTAAAGAGATTAATATACAGAATTTGATAATTATTTTGACACTACTTATTATTGGGATATTGGATTGGAGCCAGAACTGCAGGTTAGTTCTTTGTGAGCAAAGCACTATGATATTATTATGTATTGATGTAATAGTAGTAAAGTAGATAGATTTGTGTATCTGAATGAGTAAGTAGGTATGATATAGTATGCAAAAATCTTTTTGGTCAATGAGTAAAATTGGAACTCCAAATTCATGGCACATTAAAGGCACAGATCACCTTACAAATAGAAGAGTACCTACTATTAGCACTTTGTACCTATCTGGAAGTTCCAGACTAACTCTTCTCATCTTCTGCCAAAACATATCTGACAATGCTGATTAAATTATCTTAGTTTTAAGTTTGTATTGTATGTGTTAGTTGAGTTCACTATTAGAGATGTGGAAATGATAGCCTAATAACTAAGCTAATGTAGGTACATCAACCTTTAGGTAAGTAGGTAAATACTATATAAATTATGTAATTAGGCTAATTCTATTCTATTGATTGTGAATAAATATGAATTGTACGTAATATCTGTTCTTATTTTGAAGTCCTGGTAACTTTAGGACTTTTTACAATTTCAGTCTGGCAACACAGTCCTCTTTGTTATTGTAGACCGAAGGTAGTGATCTGGTCACACTTTCATGTCACATCACATCACAAAAAAAACATTGGTTGGGTTGGGTAGAGATAACATTGGATACAGGATAAGCAAAGAGTAGAGTGCTATTGGGAGAATAAACATTCGATACCCGTAGAACATAGATTGTACTTTGTAATTTTATAATAATTGCGCGATAGATAAATAGTAGATAACATTTTATAAAACTGTGATAACAAATCATTTGGTTGCAAAAGCTTATTGAATTAGTGCTATTTTTACAAAATGTCCCTGTCCAGGCCTGTGATGGATTTACTGACTAATTATTTACAGAACTTATACATAAATCCTATCAGGACAAAATCCATAACAAGGTATGTCAAGTTTTAATGTGTTGCTTTTTTGCAGCTAAAAAGATTTTTTTTTAATGTTCAAAGTCCGGCTTGCACTTTACCCTTTCATTGCCAGCCAAGTTGTTATTTAAATTATTTGCCTTTTGTCATTTATTGTTTAATTTCCATTATTCTTTTCAGTTGTGTGATAGGTTCAACGGCCAGTGTTGCATCACAACTAATAGCTGGAGAAACAGTTCGACTAGACCCAGTCCTTGCTTTTGGTTTATATGGGTAAATATTAATTTATCTATCTATTATAATTAGTATTATTTTAGGTGTTCTAACAAGATTTGTCTGTAATTTCAGGTTGCTTTTTGGAGGTACAATCCCTCATTACTTCTATGAGGTGGTTGAGAGCATATTCCCAGCCCATGAAGTAGCATTTCCTTTGGCTAAGAAGCTGCTGTTCGAAAGACTATTGTTTACGCCCGTTATGCAAGCATTCTCCCTTTATGTTCTTGCCAGGTTTGAGGGAAAGAATCATAAGGCAGCCTTAAAACAACTGTTTGCTTTGTACAAACCAATTTTAGAGGCAAACTGGAAATGGTTGACACTGTTTCAAGTTATCAACCTGGCCTTTGTACCTCCTATTGTAAGTATGATTTTTACTTTTATAAGATATTTTTTTAATCAGTGCACATATTATGATATGGTATTCAGACAATCACATACAGACATTTCCTTTAGGAACATGGGGTTGAATGAAAGAGGACATAAAAAAATCCACACCTATGTTCCTAGGATAAGTTATTGTTTATATCAATCTCAATATTAGGTATAATATTTAAATATGCCCACTGATTAAAAAATAACCCAGTACAATAGACAGACTAACCATGTACTAAGGTGTGAAACACTACTGTTGCATTGTACCCACTTACTAGCAATACTTTGTCCTTTTGAGAACCTGTCCTTAATTATTGATATTATTCTTAATGAGCCTTATGTCTGAAAACAAGGATAGTAATGCATGTCAAAACAATGCAACTATACCTGCTCAAATAATCAATCAAAAAGCCTATTGCAGTGCACTGCTGGACGTAGGCCTCCCCAAGGGCACGCTAAAGCGCACGATCACCCGCTTTCCTCATCCAGCCACCACCAGCGACCTTCCTCAGGTTATCAGTCCCCCTGGCAGGGGGCATCCCACACTACGTTTCCCGAGACGCCGTCTCCATTCGAGAACCCGTCTGCTCCAACGCTCATCGGTTCTTCGACGGACGTGGCCAGCCCACTGCCACTTCAGCTTGCTACATTTCTGGACGATATCAACCACTTTGGTCCTCTGCCGGATGATTTCGTTTCGGATTTTATCCCGTAGCGAAATACCAAGCATAGATCTTTCCATAGCTCGCTGAGTGACATGTAGTCGGTGCGCCAGCTGCACTGTCATGTTCGTTCACGTCTCGGCTCCGTATGTCAAAACGGGTAGGACACACTGGTTATAAACCCTGCTTTTCAGGCATAGCGGTAGTGGCGACGAGAAGATATGACGCAGTATCCCGAATGCCTGCTCGTGGTATTATTATTACTATACTATAACATACCTATATTAAATACCTACTTCCAGACCTAAGCACGGAATCATCTTTCTTTCGGGCAATCAGGTGATTCAGCCTGCAATGTTTTAACCAAACCGGGGAAAGTCTCACTCAAGAGATTTTTGCTTGACAGTGTCCCCACCGGGATTCGAACCCGGAACCTCCGTAATGGGCGTCGAAATCTCGGCAACGGAGGCATGGGTAATTGTGAAACTAAAAGACAAAAATTTGTTCTAAGGAACCATGTCATCGATTTTAATGGCAAGAAAAACTGCATCTAATAGTTTCAGAGTTACCCAAACTGGGCCATTGTATTAATATCCAAGAATTTTTAGTGTTTACTATATTGTTAGAAATTGCTTGTTTAATATCTTGTTTTTGTTCTAGTTGCGGGTATTGTTTATGAACTTCATTGGTTTTGGTTGGGCCATGTTCTTAGCAACCAAGAGACGACAACAGAGTCAAAAAAAGTCTGACTGAACACATTCTAAATGCCCGAGGTGGTGGAAATTAGGGTGCTATGGTTAATTTCAATTAAGACACAATTATAATTACGAAAATACTTAATACGGATATTTAAAAAAATTTAAAAGGTACTTTTTAAAATTAGTTACCTATGGGTCTATTTGAAGATACTCATGCTTATTCATTCCTAAAATCTTTTACTTTGTATGCATTATGCAACTTTTCATACTCTTTATAATTATTATTATTGAACTCATGCATGTTATAAGGAAATAGGATTATTGGATCAGGATTATTATAAACAGACAATTATTAGAATAATAAGAAGTTGTTTGTTAGTGTGTTAATAATTTTTATTACAGCAGTTTGATCAATAAGTGTTGATTGGTATATTGATTTTTATTTTAATACTATATTATTATGCGAACCATCTAATATATTTAAAATATGTTGTATGTAAGATTAGCAAGTCAATTCTTTACGTGCATGTTTCTATCAGAGATTACATTTTTTACAAACATGTTGATGACCAATAAAGTTGATTATTTAAGTTTTTCTTTTTATACTTCACATAGGTAAATTATATTGCTTTTTTGGTTTTGACATCTTACATCTATGAAAAACAATCTATTCTATCGTTGTAACATTTTTATAAATAATAAATTAGAAGATTATTTCAATGTTGTGTGTAAATATCAGTTTTTTTTTATAAATAGCAAAGTTATTGCACTTTATCCTAATGTTTCTAATATATATGAGAGTATTTTGGTACTGGTATTTAACACTAAATTATAAAAATAAAATTAGCAACAAGATAATATCAATAAATTAATTAAACATCACAAAACAAATAACTTACAGGTAAACAAAATGAGTAAAAATATTGGAATGATCTCAATATAATTTTGACTAGAATTAATTACTTTTGACTTTATTTCTTAGTAAATAATCTCAAAAAACTTCATTTATCATCCATTCATCCATAAGTCACATTTCATACATAACCAATGTCATACCAAGCAACCAGACGACGCCGCCAGTCTAGTTAAGGTAAATAATTTACTAGAAGTTTTCATGTAAACTTTGTACAATTGCGATAGAATTCCCCAAAAAGGCTGCTATTGATGAATTGTTAATAAGCCTAGTCACTGCTCCTAATGAAGAAAAATAGTTCTGATCTTATTATTATTAATGTTACTACTTGTCGTGTTATTGGTAAGTTTCAAAAGCATCTGTTCGAACAGTGTTGTTTTAAGTTCTAGTAGTAGCTAATTAATTACGTACACAGATAGAACAAATCAAGTTTTGTGAAAGACAAATGAACGTGACCACGTTTCGTAACGAGTGGGCGCTGCCTTTGATATTTAGTTCGATCCCTTTTTTCATCGTGGTGGTTATTAAGAGTTATATTATTCGTTTCCTATGTTACCAGTAACAAAGATTTCGAGCCCCATTCATTTGAGTCTTGTTTTATGGCTCTATACAGTCGGTTCAGCTTACTCATCGTAGACAAATTAAACCGCGCTTGATCGTAATACCGTCGTCTGAAATTATGAATGTTTTCTGGTACAAAGCGATCAGGCTTGTTGCGCGGACTACACTCCGTTACTATTGGCATTACTTACTTTTATTACTTTATATCACGCGCGGTTTATTTGTCGTTTGGGCGAGGAAAAGCGAGCACAAGATGCATTGAAGTGTTTGCAGAGCACCGCTCGTCTAGATTCACATTGAAACAAGTCAGTGTGCCGTACGCTCGGCTAAGTTCGCCGCATTAAGGTGTTTTGGCGGTGTTGTGATCATCCTAGGGTTCATTCGCGTTCGGGCGCGGGGAGCGCGACCAGCTGCGCGTGGGCGGCGAGGACGCGCTGCTGTAGCTGCCACTGCTCGGCGACGACGGCGTGGGCCGCCGGTATGGTATCGGCCGTTTACGCGCACTGTTTTAGTAGTTAATTGTGTTATTTAAGCGTTTATTAGAAGTCATTAATTCATCATGCAACGAAAACTTATGAAAATCTTGCAACGGGTTAAAGTAAATTAAGAAATTAATCATGCTTGTCTTGTACTTACCACAAATGGATCAAAATCATCTAAATGCACTTTAGCGTATCTACCATGCAGCAAAACAAAATAAAAAACAATAAGTAATAATTTTACAATACGCTTTAATCAGAACTCAATAATAATAATAATAAAACAAAAAACTCGCTGGAGATATTTCTCGTTTTAAATACATAACATAGCAGAAAATACATCTTGCATTCATATTACTAAATAAATTCCACTTATAGGCGACATCATCATTCATCTTCTTCGATTATTCTTGAATTTGTTTGACCCTTTATTTAAGTCTATTACGGGTGCGCTACGGAGAAAAACAATTAAAATTAATCTAATGCGCAGCTACTCATTAAAAACGATAAGTATAGGAGATAAAACTTTAAAATCATAATGTATGATCTTGTAAAAAGAATTAGGAAACTTGGCTTCTTCGATGATAAATACACGCAAATAGTTATCGCCATTTTAGTAGCACACCCTTTTAGTAACACATCAAATTCAAAATAAAATAGGCAAGTAAGAAAATCTGCCGTGTTTATGAAGAACGCAACAACTACCATAAACATGGCAGAAATGAGTGTGAGCACTCCACTCCAGTAAAATACTTCATGAAAGTTAGTAAAATGAAACCTCACAGCCAAACTATATAAATCAATGTAATTTCATACATAATAATAATAATAGGTGAATGCCGCGTTAATAATATATTAATACTTCTAGATCATTGTGATAAAAAGAATATACATATCCTTCGCGCTATAGAAAAGTGGAAGTATAAATGATACAGTACAATAACTTAAGCTAACTAATTATAACTATAGCACAATCAATCACTTCACTAGCGGGGCTACAAACTCGTGTCCTCGGTACTCGTGCTAATTTAGCGTGATCGATCTCTATAAAAGAGGAAACGAAAATATATGATATAAATATAAGAAAATAAAACACAAAAATCTGCTGCCGTACCACGATTCTATTATATCCGAATTCATTTATCTATTGCACTTGTGAATTTGACAGTTTTCGAATGCACGCAATGCGCCCAAACGCTCTCTGTCACAGGTCTCCTTGACTGCAAATCAGTGCCAAACTCTTTCGATAAAAAGAAAACTCAATTTTTTTTTAGCATCGCATTGTTGCCATCCATATAGTTATGCTTATAACAATTTAAAAAATAGGAGTGAGTTTTAATTGCACATGATTTAAAAATACAACTTTATAAATATAACAAGATCTTTGCAACAGTTTCGTTTTTTTTTCACGCAGTTATAATTTTTTAGAATACTGGCGCCACTTTTTTTTTAGTTGTAGACAAATGCCGCCAATTTTCTGAATAAGCGCTTAGTCAATAAAGTAGCTTTAGAATCATGGTACAGTACAACGCGAAATAAAGTTAGAAGCACGTAATGTAAAAATAGCATACGGTTAAGCAACACAAAAATGTTAAAACATCTATTGTAAACACCTACACTGCGTATCAAATGATATTTTTGTTATTTTGCACTTTGAAAATATCATTCGATTGTTGTTTCAAGTAAATACCACTCAGTGCTTTTGAAAACTCGACATCTGCCTCAAAAAACAATTTCGTGTCAAAACGAAATAATTTAAAATAATGGTGGTGAACGTTCATTCTTACTTCTATGAAAGATTTGTGGAGAGCTGACACCAATATATCGTTATTTTATGACAAATTGTTCGCTTGGAGTTTAGACACGAATGTAACAAGTAGTCGTAGTCAAAAGCACTGGCCGTAGAGGTAATTGTCAGGTGTGTTGGTTGGGCAGTGGGCAGTGGGCAGTGGGCACTACGGGCGATACCTCGTGATGCGCCTCCTATCCAAGAAACTGGGCGAGCCGGCGCGCCGCGGGATGGACGGCGAGCGGGAGCGCGTGCGCGCGCGCGTCTCGCTCGATCTACGGTAATCGGCGTACACGCCCGTCATTGTTCTGATCGTGATCGTACAACCGTATGGCGCATGCATTCGTTTCAAGGCAATTGTTCGTTTCATTTATCGGAAAGAAAATCGAAAACCAAAGTTAATGTTATCCTTCTGATTTCAGTGCTAAGAATATTAAAGTGATTTCATAAACAATAATAATGTACGAATCTATACTAATTTAAAGTAGGTTTTATACATTAGAATAGTTGAGCGAGCAGAAATAAATAGTGTATTTACCGTGAAGAACGCGTGGACCGCGATGAGCTACGTGACGAACGCGATGAACTTCTGCTACTGTACGAACTGGAACGACTGGAGCGGGAGCGTCTGCAAAACAGAACAGAAATATATTTCGGGCTTATAAGCCCAACGAATAACGTCTCAATTTAATGCATCAGCTTCCGTATTCACAAAACCGTTCGTCTCCTCACCGGATGTTATTTTTATTTATTAACATCACCAACAGAGTATACAACAGATCATTTTAAGTATAATACAGTCCTTGATTATAATAAACAGCTAATTGCTACCCCAATTATAGGTGATAACAGCATGCGTAACACGAAGATAAAGCTATATAAATGAACTAAAACTAGAAATTAGCTAAACAACAAAAATACATAATAATATGGAATTAGCCTGTTTCCATTGCTGACCGCATCGAGAGAACAAGAATTTACAATAACAACCTTACATATATATATATATATTTACATATATATATATATTTGTTATCCCCATCATCCCTAATATATTACTTTTTAAATGAGTAAATACTATTTGCAAAGATATCAACATCCGATAATTCCATTATAGAGCCTGTATGCGCTAACTATAATCGTACCAACAATACAAGATATTTTCTAATGTACTGTAACTAAAATAATTGAGTCTTCATTAAAAATACTTCTTAAAAACAAGCTTTTTGCTTAATCATGTTGTACGTTAACACTTGTGGTTTACAATCTAGATCTATACCCAAGATAGTATTATGTGTTAAAATGTACTGATTGTTAACTGTTGTGTGCGTCTACGAAATAAAATAAAAACTACAGAAGAGAAGCAGATGACCTTGAATGCATAGTTTCATGTCCATGTTACCAACCGTTGGAGGAGACAATCCTTGCTGCATAGTCAGGTATTTATTTATAATTTTAAGGTATTGTTATCAGAACTGAAAAAGCATGCAAAATTTCAAAGGCGTAAGTTGAGAAAAATGGTTCTTTCGCTTGCAAAATTTGAACCGGAAACCGAAGCAAGTTAAAAAGTTTATAAAATAATCTGCCTTACCTTGATGAAGAATACGATCTCGATCTGGAGCGTGAAGAGCGCGACCGGGATCGCGAGCGAGATGACTTCCCGCGGGACCGGGAGCGGGACGACTTGCCGCGCGACCGGGAGCGCGAGGACTTGCCGGCGGACCGCGAGCGGGAGCGCGACGAACGCGACCAGCTGCGCTCGCGCCGGGAGCCGCTGCGGTCGCGCTTCTTCGCCTCCGGAGAGCTGTCTATGCGGACAGGACTCTCCTTCTTCGGACTCACAGACTTAAGCGGACTCCTCTTTCTTGGACTCGCTTTGGGACTTTCCTTGAATTTCACTTCGATTGGGCTAAATCTCTTTGTCTTTTCACTTTCCTTCGGTTTGTGATCTCCGTGACCAGCATGTGACGTAGAAGGTCCGTTAGTCTCTTCGATTCGCTTCCGCTCCATGGACGCTTTTGCCATCTGAGCTAGCTTCTGTTTTAGCTTACTCAATTCGAATTCGTCTTGTCGGGCCCGCTCCTCTAGTCCTCTAAGAAAATCTGTATCAAATTCTTCGTTTTCACTAGATGAGCTTTGCACACAAACAGTTTTTGGTTTGTAGTTTTCAACTTTTTTCTTTTTATTGGAAGGTGACACGATATACTTCCGTTTATCTTTCTCTGGTAGCTTATCTATAATATCGCGATAGCGTTCAGGGCTTCGCCGAGCAGGAGAATAACTTAAACTTGAAGAACTTCTTTTGCGTGATGGCGATCTCGATTTATCTTTCAATCTTTGAGATTCCTTGTGATCATTTCGCTCACCGGCTTTATCCTTAGGAGACGCGGTATTTTTGTCGGATCTCTTATGTTTAGGGGTCTCGCTATCTTGTTTTTCATATCTTGAAGTTTTACGTGGACTTGGCGACCTAGATTGACTTCTAGACTCTTTCCGCCTTGATTTAACTTCTGGTGAAGAAGACTTCTTTTTTAAGCGATTATTTTCGTTTTTGTTATCAGGTAGCTTTGAAACAGATTTATACTTGTCAGATTTACCTCTAAAGGGTGAAGAATCTTTTCTTCTGTATTCAACAGAAAGACTCCGCTTTCGTTGATCTTGTTTTACTGGAGATTCACTTCTTTCCCTGTAATACCTTGCACTTCTAGATTCTTTTGCGAGAGGCTTTTTTGGAGGTGGTTCGGGTTCAGACTCCGAGTCTGAAGATATTCGCTCTGATTTTGAGTTCTTATAAGTTTTATCAAGGTCTTTACGTGTATCTCGGTTTTTGTCAGTTCTGCTTACTGGAGATTTCTCTTTATATTCGGGAGATGAATCATTTCGTGACGGACTTCTTTTCTTTCTACGTTTCATGTCATCGCTATCCCGATCTTTCCGCTTCGAGTACTCTTCATACCGTCGATGGTCATTCTTAGTATTTTTTTCGTCTCTTTCTCCCCTACTGGATGAATCTTCTTGTCTTTTCTTTTTGTATGTAGGTGATTCACATCTTTTCCGGCCTCGTTTATCCTCGCGTGAAGGTTCTCTTTGACTACGACGATCTTCGCGAGAAGATTCTCTATGACTCCGGTTGTTTTCTCTTTCAGTTTCTTTGTCTGTCTTTTTATTGTTATAGTAGCTTTCTTCTCTACTTCTAGGTCCAGGCGAGGGACTTCTACGGCGTCTTTTCTCTGGAGGAGGGGAGGCACTACCTCGGCGATATTTGCCGTCTTTTTTCCCTGTCTTTTTTGGGGTAGGTTCTTCTTCGGATTCTGGGGACGATCTACGATCACGCTTAGAGGACTTAGTTTTCGCTCTATCAAAATCATCTCTAGACGTATCTCTTTTGTTTTCTATCTTGGTGATTTGTGACTTCCGTTTATGTTCAGGAGAATTGTCACGGTCTTTTGAAACCCTGCGGTCGTCATTCCTATAGCGCGAATCGTCAGGTCGTGAGTTACGTGCGGATTCTTCCCGCTTATCATACTTCTTGCTTCTATCAACACGTTCATTTTTTCTGTAATCTATGTTATTGGGTCTAGTTTCACTGCTGCGTTCTCTTGATCTGTTTCTGACATGTCTTAATAACGAACTGAAATATAAAAAAGAAACAAAGTTTGATTATGTTTTTACCTGCTAAAATTTTTAATTAAAATTAATAATATTTTTATATGGTTATAAAACGTTACAAATGATACGTACCTCTCCAGGCTTGAGGGTTCGCTGCTGGTGCGTCGTCGGCTGCTCGTCTTTTTCTGTTTAAATTCCAACAACAATAACATGAACATCACATTTAGTATAAAATTTACCAACAAAACACCAGTGCCAATACAAGACTATAGTGGTTACGGCAACTAAATATACTCTTTAAAAATAATTTCAATTAACTTTTTTTTTGGGAATTTGCAGAAGTTTGATGTTTAAAGAAACATAAATTAAATTAACACTTTCACGCATGCATACTAAAGAACCACTGAAATATAAGAGAGGTTAACTCAATTATAATTTTACTCAATAACAAAATATAAATAAGCTATACAGAAGCAAATACAAAAATGAATTTAAATATGTTGGAATGTTATTTTACAAGTCATCCATAACATTCTCAGGGATTAAGATATAATGTAGGTACCTACCCAGTAAAATTAAAATAAATAAATACGTAAGTATATATAAATAAGACATAATTAGGTATCTTGGCACCAGTGCACAACAAGTACGTACTAAGTTAGTATCATTAACATTACCATGTCAATAGTATTCTCAACATAAATATAAATTAAATACATAATATATAAATACACAAAAACAGTTTTAATACAACACTTAGGGAACGTACCTTATTTAACAAACGGTGGTGGTATTTGATACCATTTAAACATGTGGAGCATCCTTAATTAGTTTTGGATAAATGAGAAGAGGGAGAATGTTATGGATTAGTTACATTTAGACAATCAGTTTGGATATCATCGAATGTGTGATACAAAAACGTGCCGGTCGAATCTCAAACAATGGCTACTCTCGACCAGTTCGACCTAACACACGAACAGCTTGGAGAGTGCCGTGCTTGAGCACGTTTTTCTAAAACACATTCAGACATGTAACGCGGTGTACGAGTATTACAAAACCACCATCCGTTCAAAGGGCTAATACAAACACCATGCATTTAATAACTGTGCACACTTAACCCTCGCAACCGGCCATTTGTACAGTAACCTCGTAAACAGTTAGTCACTAATGTTGAACAAAATGCATTATGAGAACCATCACGGAGAACATTTTAGTATTCACCTAACAGTGTTCTTACAGAGTGTTATTGTTTTGTGATATACTTACAGTATACGTTATTTCTTCAGATAAAGATGGCTATCCTATGAAATGATGCACAGTTAAACAGATAATTTTTACTGGCTATTTCTTGTATTTACAGAAAAATAAATAAAATGAAGTACAAAAATAAATCAAGTCACAACATTAGATATCGAGATTATTGGTTCCTTGTGGAACGCCAATCAATTATGGACACCTAGTGGGCATATGTTTTAGCTATTAATGTCTGAAGCATCGGGAAATCTTTGAAGAATACAGCAAAAGACTTGGTGATTTCTAAATAATAATAATATCAAAGCTTCACAATCAGTCAACTAATGAAAATGGGGGAGTAATAGGGTTGTGTAAAGGACACAAAATATGGTGACGCCCCTTCTTATGCAGAGGATAGTGCTATAACTCCGAGATTGAAATCAGCTGTGTTCGATAGTCGTCATACATAGGTAAAAATAAATTGAAGCAAACGTGCTCGTCGGCATCATCTCTTGCAATAAAAAACTGCATAGTACAGTAGTAAAAGGCTTATTAGGGCAGGAGCCATTGTAAAGTGTAGAACGACAGGGAAAATTACAAACATTTGCATCTAAAGTGACAATGTAAAACTGTATTTGTAGAATGAATGTAGTCTCCAAATTCGTAAATAGGATACCCAAACCCAATAAAATAGTAACTATTTATGTTAGATCGAAATAAAAAATTCAAAGATTACACTCTCAAGGTTATGAATACTAACCAAATCGAACTGCAAGTAATCAAACATGAAGATGGTTTAAATCAATTAACAAATCGCATTGTAAGTGCTACATATCGGGGATATCATTCTTGTGAACAGAAATAAGTATAATCTTTGAACGCTTAATTAAATGATATCTATCCCGTGTGGAATATTCTATGATTTTTTGTGAACACAAAATGTTGGAAATGAACAGTTACCTTTTTTTTCTTCCTGTGACGTTCGTCGTCAGAGCTAGAGTCACTCTCCGCTGCACCTTCAGAACTACTGGAACTATCACTGTTTGGTGACTTGGACCTTTTCTTCTTCTTCTTGCTGATCTCTTGCCTGGAGAAGTTTTTTACGTAAAAAAAAAACTAAATACACAGAAAACTAATAAATATTGTTCTTTGTCAATATGTATGGGGACGGTGACTAACTAACAGCTGTATAACCAAATATATACTTTAACAAATAATGCATGTAAATATGGTTCTACAATAACAGTTTTATGCTAAAGATGAATAAATAAAATAGATGCAGTGCGACATAAAGAAATAGATAATGAGGTGCGCTCCAGCGCACCAATTCCGTGGTTTATCGGCTCCACTAAACTTTTAGCCAATGATTGAGACTTTTAAGATTATACAATCAATCAATCAATTAAGTTTATACACATCTGTTCATTAAAATGTAATGACGGATCTAAGTGATGTAATAACATCCTATGGTAAATAAATAATTTTGACTTTGACTTTAATCACTGACGGTTTGTGTGCCGTCGCTACAGATAGCTTAAATTATCTTTCTTGTTATTTAAATTCTATTTCATTTGGGTCGCACTATATTTAACACTAATTTTAAGTGATCTAATTACTTATTAAGGTAGTGCAAAATTAATGCAGTTTTAAGGGCAGCCACTTACCAGAAATGGTAAGAAGCAAACTCCGAAGTCTAAAAAGTAAGTCTTTGTAAGAGAAAAGGCCTGATAGTAAATATACTTACACAAAAAACTAAGTAATCATACCTACGTATAAAACTCCACAACATCTTTCTTTGACTGAAAATAGTAACAAAAAATGTTTTCTAAGTAATTGTTTTATGATTCTTTGATATTTGATACATCATTTAACGAAAGAGTACCAATGATTGAGTACTTGCCTTTTTGATAACTGCAGAGTCACCTGTCTGGGTTTAAATGTAAACTAGGTGAGATGGGAATATTTTTAACGAATTAATTCAAAATAAAAACGAACATAAAAATGGTTAGCTAAACCGTGTTACTTACTTTTCTTTTTTATTCTTCTTCGACTTCTTCTTCTTCAATTTCCTTGGATCAGGAGACGAGCTGTTGAACAAATAGTAAATTCATTAGAAACAAGATTTTTATTCTCAATTTTCAAATCTATATATATATATATATATATATATATATATATATAAATCAATTGCTGTTCGTTTGTCTCGCTAAAACTTGAGAATGGCTGGACCAATTTGGCTAATGTTGATCTTGAAAATATTTATTCATAAAAAAAGACAAAAATACAAAATAACAAGAACATATAAAACTATAAAAAAAAAACAAATCTAGGTTAGAACTTAACCTAAAACTCAAACAACTTGCCCCGCACCATTCCTGATGCAAAGGAGCCCATAATGCTTGCGGCGTTGCCACGCTGAATAGCTATGGACATCCTTTGCGCCAGAAATGCCCCGGAGCGAGGATCGTCGCCCCTGCATTTGTGGAAGTTCAGGGAAGGTTTAAACGGTGAGAAACATAAATAATAAGTAACAGAAAATAGTAAGTAGGTGTAGGGTAGATGTTGAGAAAAATGGCAGGACAACGTCTGCCGGGTCAGCTAGTTTATAATAAAAATCTGGTTCAAAAATATTTATTTACTTAACTGGTCTGCATACTGTTGAATGACTCAGATCGTATGCTTACTAATCGATAGGATTCATACAAAGAAAATTCCCTATTCATCTAATTTTACCACAGTTGTTCAAACAAAACGATTCACATGAAATTTTTTTGCTATATCGATGACTTATTGTTCAAACTAATTTCTTAGTCCTGCTATTTTTAGATTAACTTGGTGTGATTTGAGGAATCACAGAGGGGCGAGCCTAGTCCATCGAGAACGAGGCCAGACGTACTGCATTTCCATTATCGTTATATCGTATGGTTTGTAATTTTAAGCGCCATGATTAATCGCTCCACAGGCCTCAAAGGCCTCTGACATGGTTCAGTAACGACTACCTCCGTAAGTAATAGCTGGGACTAACAATGATGTTTGTATTCCTCCTAGTAAGGTGTCAAATTGTCCATACCTGGTACTAACTACCGTAGTTTTACTATTTGACATTCTAGGCCGAGCCACTGCACGGTCTGCTAAGATACCTCGCGTTTTGCTATTCAAGTGCAGATCTCTTTATATTGAGGAAGGCCATCTCGATAAAGTCCCTCCCTTTCAATTGGTAGATTCAGTGAGATCGTTATGAAATGCAGAGAAATAATAAATAATCTTATTATGGATATAGGCTTTACACCGTACAGTACGCACCTTCTTTTCTTTTTCTTCTTGGAGGAGTGTTCCGGGCGGTCGTCGCGCTCGGGGCTGGGCGTGCGCACAAGCGGGTAGCGCGCGGCCAGCTCCCTCGCGCGCCTCTCGGGGTCCAGGCTTGAGCCCTCCACGAAGCGCGGCGAGATCCCGAACGCATCCCGCAGCCGCGCGTTTTTCTCTTGCTGCGCCTCCGCCACGGCGTGCGTCTCCCGAACACTGCCGAGCAAATAACCGCATACATCATACTGTTTACACTAACACGCTATTGTTATCCTTACATCTCTGTCATATCTATTCTTTTGATATAAATAACGCTTCCTATCAAAGCCAAATAAGACTAGTATTATAATTACCTGTAGAGCACCTAAGTGCGCTAAAAATAGGGAAACATTAAAACGGTTTAGCATACTTGTCTAACAAGACCAAAAGAACCAATTTCGTAATTACTCAGACTTGTAGTCATTGTTTCTTTTAATAAAGTGTGAAATCGAGAAACGAGCGATAGCGAATTTTAATTGCCACTTGGAAGTGGATGACACATTGATAGATAAGTTTCAAAAAGACAAAAATTTTGATATTTTATTAAATCAATAAAATAAATGTACTGCACACCTTATTACGGACCGCATGGACCTCCTCTCCTCGTCATTGGAGAGACAGACCTGCAAATTGTCGTTAAAGTTGCGTTCGTTCACAGTACAGTTACATCGACAGCAACACGAGTTCCTCAACCCTTCGATGATGGTTCTGAGTGCCGGTTCTAGACTGTCGACTACGCTCGCGTGGGCGTGCGGCGGCTGCGGCATGCTCGCGGCCGCCGCGGGGACGACGGCTAAGCCCGGAGAGGGGTCGTGCGAGGAGGCGCGCGCCCTGCGCTGTGGACCCGCGAGGACCGCTTGAAACGTACCCCTCCAAAGTCGTTCGAACACGACTCTATTATTTTCGCGACGCGTTGCCCTAACCCTTTGCATTTTAACCTACTTAATACTAATGGAAGACTTGGTTTCTTAATAATAATAAATTTATACTACAACATGGCGGTGGATCCGCTGGAAGACATGTTGAAGGCGTGGGGACACAGGGCGCTGGCTACATGGTAGAGCGGCCGGCGTCGGGCCGGCGACGCTACTGCCGCGCGGCGACAGGAATTTTGCAGTCGCACGCAGCCTGCGCAAACAACGGAACTCCGCGCCGCCTCCTCTCAAAGGGGCTGTTTCCCCTCGTTCTTTGTTCCCTAATAAGCTATCTTGACGGCTCGTTTCATAACGATTGCAGTAAAGTATGCTATAGAATTAAATTTTATGAAATCAATAAATCTGTTTACTTAACCAATTATTTAGCATTTTCCGAGCATATGCAGTTTTGGACAGGGAATGATACATGCAAAAATACTAACGCCACGAGAGTAGCAACAGCAACAGTTTCTCAGTGCATAATCAGCGCCATTCCCTACTCATTTCTAGAAAGACAACGTGTTTACAAAATATTCAATTGAGAATGCTATTTGGTTCACACGTATCAGGTTTTAGATTTGATTCGTCGCGCCGCCGCGCCAGTTTAATTCGACAGGCATTTTGAATGAATAGTTATATTGCATGTTTATATTTAAATAGGTTGATTAAATACGATATTTTACTTAGTTCTATAATAAATCGATTGGCTATGTGCTTCTCTTATTCAAGATCAGCAGCACGTTTAAAATATACGTGCGTAAGCACTTCGGCCATTTCAACGCCTGGCTTTATTTCAGGATCATGTTTTCTTGTAAAGTGGTATAAATAAATATAGGCCGTGTCGTAATAATGTACTCTACATTTTTATATAGTTTTTATTCATATATAGCTTTTTGTTATGTGCGAATAACTTTATGTTTGTTGGATTGGATCTAATAAAAATCTACGATTTACTCAGGTTCCGATATGCGATATGTGAAGCTAAATTTCAATTAAGCGCAATCTCGAAATCATTTACGAATTAACTTTCCGATAGGCAGGTTAGGCAGTAGTTACTGCTTCAATCAGCGGAACACGAACCATTTTGTTCACACTATTATCAGCGATATGTACTTATTTTTTAAATAGCGTATTTCTTTTCTTATAGAATATCTCCTACAATTTCTTATAAAATATTAGCGATGATGTGAAAACACGCATAAATAAGACCGTGCCCCGAATGGTCGTCAATAACAAAACTTAATTAATTATATTTAGCCTAATTGATTAATACTCTGGCGTAAATGATTTCACGCAGATTCACGGACGTCATAGATTCTGCGGTATTGACTTGTTTTGTTTATCTTGAGGAGCCAGCAGCGTGTAGCATCGTCGTCGCGCGGCGTGCCAAATCGTCGTGTATCACTATCTTTAGCCGAAACCCCGCGATCACGAGACAGGCGCGGCTGGCAAGCCCAAACACTACCCATGTCTTTTCACCTGTCACATTGATTACTTGGTTGATAGCTGTGATTAAGCTGATTTAGTGGCCGCTTTGTCATACTTTCCTATGAACACGGATGGCATGGCACTATTGCCATGCCATCTAATCTAGAATAAGGCTGCTTTTCCACCAGAGATGTGCTATGCTACGTGGCTACGTGCTGCGTTTGATATCCACCAATCAAATTCATTGGGCCACATAGCACAGCACTATTGGAAACAGATTCAACTAATCCTCGCAGCATAGCTGCATAGCACATCTCTGGTGGAAAAGCACCCTAATATTTAAATCGGATCTACGTTATATCGCGGACGATGACTTTCGAATGGAAATATCAACAAGATATTTTTTACAAGTACTGCTCATACTTACGAATTCCCTAAACACCTATCATTAATTTTATTTAAGTTTATTACTTTTAGTTGTTTCATATTTCAGAAAATCGGTCAAACGATGCAGTCATGCAGATCAACTTGTAATAATACAAAACAAGAATTTAGTCAAGTCTATTTCTGAACTAGGGTGCCTTTGAGCTGACATAATATATTATCATGCCACCCCTTCGCGTGGGCGTGGAGTGGGGTGCGGACGTCATACCCCCGGCCGATCGATAGACTATACCACTAAGTTCAACTCGCTAACTTCGTTAAATATTAAATACATTGCTTCTCCTCCACACAAAATCAACTTCAAGATATATGAAAACTTTATAATGTACTACGAATGGAATTTAATTCTGGATTTTACACTTTGTAGGTTGATCGTGTTCGTGCTAGCGAAATCGTAAAATGTCGGTAATATAAATGAAAGTAGCCATAGTTATTCGTAGTCAGTGTCCTGCGGTCCGCAATTAGATTATGATTTGTTAATTTGTAAATACTATTACTCGTCAAAGAAAGAATAAAATACCGACCGCATAAAAAAGGAAAAAAAATATTCATCTCCTTTTGCTAGTTAATTCCACTCATGAGTAAATAGATTCATTCATTCATTTCATGCTAAAATCGATTTGATATGTTTTACGATTGAGTAACTACGACCCACGACACGAATGGCTTTTAATTTGTGGTTTAATTATTACGTCTCGGCCCCTCCAAAGATAAGATAAGATAATTATTATTTATAATAATATTTTACCTAAAAAAAGTAA
This sequence comes from Carpatolechia fugitivella, assembly GCA_951230895.1. Classification (NCBI taxonomy): domain Eukaryota; kingdom Metazoa; phylum Arthropoda; class Insecta; order Lepidoptera; family Gelechiidae; genus Carpatolechia; species Carpatolechia fugitivella. Next base: position 6,802,083 of record OX579650.1, read on the forward strand.
GTCTTGACAAACATGCCATCATAAATGCCATCAAAAAAATAAAAGTAAACCTCATATTCAGCATTGTATAAAATGGTTATAATTTTATTTAAACCTACGAGTATAACAAATTTAAGCCATCTGTTACACTTATTAATTAGTCATCATGATTAAGGCACCATAGCATCGTTCAAACAAATAAAAACAGATATTAACATATACGCACAAAAAAATATATGCAAAGGATATTACTAACAAATCAGAAAAATTGTTTGCTGTTGATAAAAGAAAAGTGAAATGAATTCGGTACTCACGCAACCCTCCCAAACTCGTCCTTAGGCACGTCTTTGTCGCTGCCGGTTTCAGCGAGTTTCGCCCTGAAGGCCGCTACTCGCGCTGCTATCTCCTCCTTCGGCAACCTGCGCAGCCACACCAATGACACACTCATTACAAAGTAAAATCAAACAAAACTGAACTATATTATAATTAACCAGGTTTCAGAACGTGCGCGCGATTCGACGTTGACAGCGCGCTGAATCGATCGCGTTTGCGGATCGCCCCGCTGCTGTCTTAACAGTCCGTTCTGTTTGAACAAGTGAAATGCAATGAAATCTTAAAATATCGTCACAGCGCGAGCGCACCTGTACCTACCAAAGCATTGCGTCGTCGCGCGGTGCGGCTGCTGTAATCGCGATGAATTACTTTTGAAAAACAATAAAACGAGCGATAAGCCGCTCACGGCATGTGCTTGGATACTGAGGTTGAACCGGGTTCTGAATAAAATATAAGGGGTAGCGCACTCGCGCTCTGTTGCGCTATTGATTTGACTCCGGCGCACCGAGGGCCGTCGACCCTAAACGAGGGTGCGAAACGATCGCCATAATAAGCCTGCTAACAGGGGTTGTCTCACTGTTTACTATTCGAAAAAAATATGCACAAGGGCAACTTTATTTCAAATTTTCAATATACAAAAACACGTGCCTACTTTAATTCAACAACAGTACAAAACTATTCAAAGTAACAGGTTGGCATAAAACTCAGAAATTTAATGTAAGCATGTACGTACATATATTATGTAGTATATTATTTAGAACATAATAATATCCCTCAATTTTTTTAAATAATGACTTTGGACTGGTACATATTTGATCTCAATAACAATACCAAATCCTATAAATTTCTCGCGTTAACGTCAATATTCGCGGTAGCCTGGTTGGCACAGAGCCATAAAATGTTTCATGACTATGAACATAATTTGTTTTCACTATAGATTTAATTTATACTATATACATACTACTGGGGTTAGATTTTAGATAAATTCTTTCTTCATCACCATAATCGTGTGGATTGTCGGTCGATGACAGACATCACAAACTCCTTGTGTCAAATGTTGAGCCATCAAAGACCTCTGACATGGCTCATTCATGTGACAACTATTTCCGTAACTCTATATGACGACTTGTCTTGAAGGTAACGTGCCTTCCGAAATACGGAAGCATCTTGCTTTTAGGACAATCTGGCGATTCATGGACGTCAACGTGGGCAGCGGAAAGTCACTTAAATTTATATTTGAATCTAACATTGGGTTTGTAAAATACTCGTAGGTTTATAGAGTTAACTGGGTCGAAATTGTATTTTTTTGGGAGGACAATTTTTGTACCATTTTTTGACAAGTTAGATTATGAGTTCCCTTTATCACAAAGGTCCCTTTAAGAAATTATGTATAAAAAAATAAACTATAAATTTACCACCTCGTCACGACGTGTGGTACCCGGCATTAGAATAAGATCAACCCACGTCTTTCCGTGTGTCAATATGGCGACAAAGGGATTTCATATACGACAGATTGAAAAGTGATGATTGATGGACGTGATTTTAGTGTGTCCTTCTAAAAGCCGACTAAAGCTCTGCTCACCCCTTCAGGGATAGAAGAGTGATCTTATGTATGTAATTACGAAATTCCACCCTGCCTCTCCCATTGCAAAAAAGAAAAATTACGTACTTATTTAGTTTGTCTAGGCATTGATTTTCAAAAATTTTGCAATGATTGTTTGTCTATGAGTGAGTAACATATTTCAAGTGATGATGGAATAAATAGCAAATGTCTCTTGTACCAGCTCCGTAGCCTAGTTGGTAGTACGCCTGCCTGCCTGCGAAGCACAGAGTCGCGGGTTCGAATCCCGCCCAGGGCAACATTCGTGTGATGACCACTTTGTGTTTGCCTTGATGTCGTTTATCTATATAGGCATAAGTATGTATTTATCTACAGTAACATACAGGTGTCTGATACCCATAGTACAAGCTGTGCTTAGTTTGGGATCAGAGGTAGTGTGTGAGATGTCTATTATTATCATTTACTTATTATCCTCCTGAGACCTGAGTACCCGAAATGCATGTACATGCAAGCATGGGTGTATACAAAATAAAAACGCGCGATATTATAAAGGATAGTTTAGGAAAAATTAACATAAACGATTTAGTATTTCCTTTTGTAACTCTGCCTTTTACCATTTATAGTTTCTCACAAGTATATTGAAAAACATAACATGTATCTTAGGGTGACTATAAGTCATCATGTGAAATAGGTAGTCAGCTGCAAAAGTGCATACCTATTGCCACGGTGATAGGTATGCATCATTTTTCTTTTTTGCAAAGAGAAAGGCAGAAGGGAATTTGTAAATTCATACATGCTTAAGTTTACACTCCTTGTTCAAGTTTATCTTTCAAGTTGTTTATTTTGTTTTCTTTTTGTTGATACCTGCTATAGCATAGCTAATTTCCCAAAATATCATAGTCAGTTATTTAAAACATATTTGTAGGTGCAATTTGTCTGAAATTTTTGATAAATGATGATGACGAATACAAAAATACATTAGAAAGGAAGGCAAATTTAATATGGAAACCTGACTACTGCATATACAGTTATAAGATAACTGTAATTGTAATAAAAATAAAAACCGGCCAAGCACGTGTCGGGCCACGCAAAGTGTAGGGTTACGTAGTTATCCAATAGTACTTAGGTAGCTGTTTAAGACAGTTAACATTCATCAAAATATTATTCTATGATATTTGCACCAATTTTTTTACTTGTACAAGTACAAGTTGGTCTATTATTAATTTTAGATTTTATTTTTCAGCTTTGTCGGCATAATTAATATAAATATCCATGGCAAATTACAGCCTTCTAGTATTAAGAGTCTCTGAGCTAAGCCACGGACTGACAGACAGACGGACAATGACGAAACTATTAGGGTTCCTTTTTGACTATGGAACCCTAAAGAGATGCAAACTCGCAAGGGCTAGTAATAATTTCCTTCATGCCTATAATACTTACAAAATTAAATTTAAAACCTGCTACTTCTTTCAATCTATCAATAAATTAAATAAAAAAACAAGTTAAATTAAAGACCAGATGCATGAGAAATTGAAAAAGATTAGGAAAAATCAATTGTGTACCTTTTTAATTGGATATGAAGCAATCAATTATAAGAACAGTTGAAACTACCTTCTACAAGGAAAGCCCTGTGTTTGATTCCTGGTCAGGAAAATAATACAAGAAATTACAACTGTTGTTTTTTAGGTTAGAGTAATATCCTAGTAGCAACTACAATAAGTAATAAGTAGGTATGAATGTATGAGGAGAATGTCTGCAAGGAGCAGACGGGTAATTAGGCAAATCTGTCAAAGCTCAGGAATGAAATAAAAAGATATCTATTTTCAACTATATTTTTTGGTTTTCATTATTGTAACCAACTGATTTTATCATCTTGGTTAACTGCATTTTACTTTAAAACCTACGACTGACTTTAATAACAAGACTGTATTGGCAGGCACATGTGCCCGGTTCCCGAGACTAAGGGTTATTGTAAAAGTTATTAGCTTATTTGCAAAACTTGAGTTTTGAGACATTTTTATGACAATAATTATTATCATTATCTGTAGAACCTAGCAGAAACCTGTTATAAGCAGACATTTAAGATCATCAGGCTAAGAAAGATATCCCAGTACCAAATAAATTACTGGGAATAGCTACCTGTAAGTTTACCTGTGCATATATATATATAAACACTTTATTGCTCAATTAAATATTCATAACATAGGTACACAAAAACTTCATGATTGTTACCATTATCAAACAAACAGTATCTTGCTGTACTTTCACAGAATTATCATTAGTTAGGAGTTGAAGCTGTTGTCGTGTAACCACACTAATTATGAGTTATTACGTCACTAGTGCATGAAAAACGAATGAAAACAAATCTACTTTTCTAACTTAGTATGGATAGATGCATATTCTCACCCTTGCTCCTCCAAGCTGTCTTCGAGTTCAGCGCATTTAACCTCGATTTTTCTTTTTCTTTCATGGTCAAGAATCTCCCGGTTCGGCTGTTTGTTTGAAGCAGAGTCCAACTTGGCTATTTCTTCCTCCGTTCGATAATTCACTGAATCTTTAGTTTTTCGAACAGTGGCCCAGTTTCTTTGCACATATCCATTGGTCCCAGAGCCTCGCGGTGTCTGGAGGCCGATCCCGTTGTACATTATGAAGTGTCTGCAGGAAAAAAATATCGCTTTAGATATTCGGAGGCTACAAACCAAGGCGCAGCGCAGTGGATATTATTTTTCAGGCAGCTATATCTACGCGACTTAATTTCGTTACACTGATATTACATATTCATTATTGCAATAATGCTTATTAGTATTAGTACGTTTAATATCTAATAATTGAAATATTTACCTTAGTTAACAAATCAATATATTTTTTTACGCACGGCGATACACGTCCATTTTGATATTTTTCAAAGGAATTAATGAATGAATGAATGAACGAACGAACTAGAAGAATTATATTATAGAGGTTGTCTATGGTTTAGTCAAAAAGATTTATATTTGGTTCAATAGATGGCGCAATGATTTTTTCTCGGATAATATTTTAAACGAGAAAGTTTGTACAAAGTTGGTACAAAGTTGTAAGTATGGATGTATGTTTGTTACTCTTTCACGCAAAAACTACTGAACGGATTGGGATGTTTGGAATAGAGATAGTTCGTACCCTGGATTAGTCATAGGATGCTTCTTACGGGGAAAAGTCTTATACCCACTGAAAAATCCTTCACGACGCGAGCGTAGCCGCGGGCGCGGACCGTTAGTATTCACAAATATACAGTTTAGAAAAAATGAGGGCGCTTCTATCGCACTTGTGGCATAATTATCCTCTTTGCTTGTGGCCACCTCGTAGTCAAATAGGAAAGGAAAAATTACTTTATTTATAAAATATTGTAAAATCAACGAATAACAATCAACATGGCACACAAATGGTCCTTTTTTCCTCCGAGTACAAATGGGATAATAAAAACAATAAAAAGTAACCCAGCCAGCATGAATCGCAGCAAACTAAATATTTAGTTCCATCTGTCACCGCGCCAAAATTTTTGCCAAGCTGTATGCGATCGATTGCGAAATCAAGCGTGCTGATTAGTCAACACTAGCTAAATTGCTAAATGCAGAAGCCATAAATAAAAAAAAGAGCTCTGTTCCTCACTCAAGCGAGTGCAAGGACGTTAATAACGTCCTTGAGCGAGTGAGATTCCGCGCGGGCGGGATTCGCGTATATTTATCCATTGCTTATTTCCCGGGATGATGCGATACGGGCGAATCGAATGCCATATCCCGTGCTGTTTTTTATCGTCTCTGGTTGGTTTGTCTGCCAACTGACCCTGTGTTCCGAGACGCGCTGAAATCGATTAAAGCACCCGTAATCGCGTTCCGAATTGAGTCCATATAATGCACATCCAATAATGTACGGCCAATATTGCACAACCCGATAATTCAAAGCCATAAATGGATCCAAATATCGGGCTATACATTCCTGGCCGTGCTTTATTGGCCGGTCTTTATCAATGCGGTCCGACTTTGTCCGCCCAGGATTGTACAACCAGTAATGTAACAGCCAATAATTCGAATCCATGTACACGAATTATCGGGTTGTACAAAATTGGCTGTGCATTATCGCCTGTAACGAGAATGCCCATTTTTTTAAGTCTGTAAGTACATTAAGTGACAAGCTTTTGGCATGCCTGCAAGCAGGCATGAGGGGTCACAAGATAACCTAACCCCGAAGGGTATGGCGGAGGGAGCCGTGCTCGCTTCGCTCGCCTAGCTCCCATCCGCCATCCCCTTCTAACCTAATCTAACCGAGTCGGGGTGCCCCGAACTCCCGTGCTCGCTTCGCTCGCACCCGCCTATGACTTGGCATGCGCTGTAGATTGGCTTCGTTTTATTGGGCTGCACATTATTGGTTGGGCATTATCGGTACAGGCGATAAATCGTGTACATGGATTCGAACTATTGGCTGTACGTTATCGGCTGTGAAATATCAGCCCGTACAGATTTTGTTCGGTCGATATTGCACATCCAGGAAAGCACGGACGATAATTCAAGTACAATGTACTCGAATTATTTGGCTGTACAATATTGGCTTTGAAAGATTGGGCCGACCTTTATCATGGTTGTACATTATCGGCTCCCTTCCGAATTACTGTCAGTTGTCAAAACTCATACGTTTTTTTGCTTTTCTGATCGCTAACAGTGCTGAAAGTCTGATTCGGAATGCGCCCTTTATGTACTCTATGGTCTTCTGTTTGTGCCAAAGAGTACTATAATAAATAGCACTAATAGCTGGGCCCCGTTTCACGGAGCTACAAGTTACAAATTACAAGTACAATTCGAAGTACATTGCGTAGATATTGAGATATTATAACGATAAAGGATTATAATTTAGGCAAATTGGCTACGCAATGTACTTTAAATTGTAACTTGTAATTGTAACTGCTGTTGCCCTATTATATACCTACTATTATATACTCTTTTTTGTGCTGTTGTGATTTTGAGGTTATCCTGTAGTTTTGTTTCATATTTATTTGTTTGATAAATAATACTTTTGTAACTTTGCTTGTAACGATAATCTGTGTAATAATAAAAATGCTAGATAAAATCTTATACAATACGGTGTTAAGTCAGACCTTTTCACCTTGCGGCAAGTATTTAATAGCCGGCAACATTTACGGTCAAATTGCAGTTTTTGAGTAAGTAAATAATTAAATTTTTGCCATCAGTTCCAAAGTTTTAGATCTAATACCACTCAATACTTATATTTTATTGAATTTCTTTTTTATTTTGTCTAGCCTCGATCGTATCTTGAATCCCATTGTGGAACTGCTCACAGATGATTACAATAAGCCTAAATTCGTGCATAACTTCGAGAATGGCCTTCAAATCTGCAGTTTAACTAGTAACGAGAAGTTTTTGATAGTTGGCTCTGTAAATGAAATCACTGGATGGGATTGGAAGGCTGTTACTAGTGTGAAACTGGGAAAGCCATCTTGGACTATCAAGATTCCCTCTCAGCCGTCTATTGAGCAATGTGACGTGAACTGCCTCTGGTTGTCTGAAGATAAGAGCAAGCTGTATGCTGGCTGTGGAGATAACAATGTTTACGCTTTCAATATGGAAGATGGCAGATTGGTGTCCACCTACAAAGAACATACTGATTACATACATTCTGTACATGGAAAGTTAGTAAAAATCTTATTTTGTATTTTAAATATATACCTCGGTGGGGACATATATGAGCTGTTGATGATGATAATAATAAAGAAGTACCTATATGCAGATAGCAAGGTGCGTTAAGCTCTGCTCAAGTTGACGCGAGTAGTAGCTAGCTAGCGTTTCTTGCTTAGGTTACGTGTCGGTTTGAGTAGTTTGTTGGTTTTTCGTGTAAATTCTTATTTTGTAAATTGTTGTATTTTGTGATGTTATTTTAATTTAGTAATATTTGTGCTGTCTGTGACGTCTGTGTTAAGTGTAACAATGAAGTTTTATCTATCTATCTAAGAATACTAAATTAAAAAATCTTTCAAATGAAGGTTAGGAAGAAAGTTTTTTTTTTCTACTTCTAATACAAAAAAATATATGTAGAGCTCAAACAGTACCTATAGATTATTCAAATAGTTTTTAAAAACTTTTCAGATGTCAACAGCTGATTTCAGCCAGTGAGGATGGTACAGCCTTGCTCTGGGACACCAGAACGGGAAAGATACACAACAAAATAGAGCCCCACACCAACAGTAAAGTTAGCCGTCCAGATATTGGCAAATGGGTTGGCTCAGCTAGCCTTGGTGATGACTGGATTGTAAGTATACTTTTATTTAGGTGACCAGCCTTTATTTTAAGTTTTTATGGAGCAGAACTTTTCTCAATACTTAACTGATTTTATTAAATCAATACAGCTTGAAAATATCACTATAGTAATCGCATCGTAAGAATGCTGTCCTGACAGCAGGCAGGAAATATGAAAACCAAATGGGTGCAAAAGAGACAGAAGAAAAATTGTATGTGTATGACAGCTGTCAGAACGGCATTCTTACGGTGCAATAGGTATAGATTGTATACTAAGACTAAATGAGTTTTATTATGACAAAATAATTTTACATATGAAAGGCACTTAAACTACAAGTTTCTTTTTGCAGATCTGTGGAGGAGGTCCCCGCCTTGCGCTCTGGCACCTACGATCTCTTGATGCCGCAACCGTGTTTGACATCCCAGACCATGGAATTCATGTATCCTACTTCCATGATGATTGTGTTGTTGCTGGAGGAGCAGCTAAGCATCTCTATCAGCTCAGCTACTCCGGAGAAGTCAAAGTTGAGATTCCTGTATCATCCACCACTGTATACTCAGCCATTATGCGAACAAGTCCTAATAAGGTCCTGGCCATTGCAGGATCCAGTCCGGAAATAGATCTTTGCACTACATTTAACTATAGAGATCAAGTTTTACATTTCCGGTAAGTCTTAGCCTTAGTATTTGTAAGTTAAGTATGATTAGAATTTTAATAATAAAACAGGTGTTATATGCATAAAACAACATTTTTATTACTGAACAAATTAAGTTCTGTTGTACTTTAATGCAAGGAAAATTAACAGATTTTAATTCATGATGGACACATCACATCATATAATTTTATTATGTTAATTTACAAGTTGAATTTCATTTATTTAAATATGATACAAAAATCATAACAGTCACAATCCCAAATTGACATGGGAGTTTTATCAAATGTACCCATGTCCAGCAATAGCAGCAGGAATAAACCCATGTGTACCGTCACTTTTCCTTACGTAAAACCATTCGGCGTCAGCGTCAGCCTCCGCCCCTCCCCCCTGCACTAACACCACCACATCACCTTGGTTCACAGTCAATGTCTTATTCAAAACACTACCTTTATAATTATTGTTCACCACCAATAAAGTTTGTCTTTTTAATTTAGGTTTTACCGCGGCGTTCACATTAACATTCTCCTTTCCAATTTTATCAATTTCGGAGCAAAACGATTTGGTTTTTAAGTATAGCGTGTCAAAGTCTTTTTCTGCACACGCGAGGTTCCCGTTTTTAGGATTTCGTTTAGTTGGTCGGTAGCGGCACTCAGATCGTGTGCGTCCGCGCAACTGCTCTTTTTCGGTGTCGGTGAGGTTCCCACACGGACGAGGGTAGATGTCCGTGCTGCTCTCCCAACACGGAGTCTTCTTTTGAGGCGAAGTTCTGAAAACCCAATAAAAACAGTATTTATTCCGAAAAACAAAAAAAGAATTGTGCCGAATCGTCCCGAGAGACGTCTCTATTTTATATTACCGTCATATATAAAGAACGCTGGACAAAAATGTGATTAAAATGCGTACTGGGGCTTTTACCTATTGTTTTTTTAGATTATTATATTTTAAATACGAGTCAGAAACATTACATTGTCTAAGCAACGTAGTGCGAGACTAGACATTTCAAAGCAAACACATCCCCTTCGTCCAGCATCCTTTTAACATTACGCGAGCTATACTAGCGATAAAATCTTTTATTACTTGCCCTAATCATTAAGTCCAAAATTTTGATTTTGATCATCACCATGACGTAACACTTATTATTTGACGACTTACCGATTTGGTAGTATCCCTAGGGGCAGACAAGCATTGTAAAGCACGTATCCCTCGTCACCATGCGGAGTCTGCGCGTACAACCACTGTTGGTTCTTGAACACAGCGTTGACGACCGTCCCCAAAGGAAGCGTTTGCTCCTGTTGCGTCTCCTTGTGTGTTTTGTACAGTGAAGTTGGGTACGCGACCACAACAGGGATGTTGCCTGGCCGGTCGATTGTAGCCTGAAAGTTGGGATATAATTGTATTTAAGTAGTACACCAATTCAAAGAAACGCGCGTTCTTTTCACGCATGTCAAAGAAGTATATTTGCGTTCATAGCTTAAGATATTTACTAGCTCATTTATAGATTTTTTTTTTCATTAAAGTTAAGACAACACCCGAGCCAGTACAAAATAGGCCTTGATGTCCTAGCATGGACATATGCAAGTAATACCAATGCAATAACACCTTTTCTTAGCTTATGTTCGGAAAGGGATCGACACCAACGTACACTGTAAATTTATAATTTCTATAAACTCAACTAAATATATGCGTAAATAAACTATGTCTGCGCTTATGTCACTAGGGCGGTGATTCCACTTTAAGATTTCTGGGTCTCGTTTATTATTCACTCATAAGGCCTTACTAGTTCCGACTTAGCAGTCGTTATTTTATATCCATAAATTAATGACTGAAGATAAAAGACAAATGGTTTAAATAAAATTTTTAACTTTCTCATTGGATATGGTATCACATCACAGTACGTTCGAATATTCTGGCGCAATTAGCATTTTAACGCTTAACCCCGCGAGATATATTGTTGTTTTAAATAAACCGCATTGATGAATGGCCCGTCCAGTCTTTGAGATTATCCTGTACTTTAACTGGCCCAAAATGGACTTTGGTAACAACCATTTAAGGTGTATTATCCATATTATAGTTAAAATGAGAATGTTCCGGGTAATCATACGGGCCGAAATTTTGATTAAACCTTTGGAAAGTATCTCAAAATTTAAAAGACGTGCAATTTAAGTCTTGTCCAATTTTGCGCTAATTTCGCGGCCTACATTGTTTCGCTGCGCCGCGCCTGGGCAATGTAAAGAACAAAAAGCTGAATGCACCGCACCATAATGTCATAATAATATCGCAGACATGAGTAATGGTCAAGATTTACAAGTGCATTTAAAATTATTTTGTAAGAGTATCCGTTAATAATCAAAGCGATGCGTGCCGAAGAATGATGAATTGATTTTTCAAAAGTACAAACAGAATTGCAGGGTTTTTCAATTGATTATTAATAAATATAATATTGAATTGTTTAGCGAGCCCAGTTGTGTCAGATATTTCGACCAGACCTAAAAATATACCTATCAATATTGTATAATACAATAAATAAAATCAAGTGTTGTTGTTTAATTGATTCTTCACATGTTATAAACGGAAAAGAAAGTTAGTTTGCATCATCCCTTGAACAGGTTTATTTATAGATAGATAGATATGTATTTGGAACGACGGAATAAAATAAATATATAAAAAATAACTACTTGAGTAAGTAACTTGCAGTGTTGTAGTCAGTAAAATTACCTTATCGTTTAGTAAAAAAAGCTTTGTATTGATAAATAAATTAATAAAGTACCTATATAATGGAACTACATTACAAATATTAACCTTTATGATAAATGAAACTAAACTTTTTTTATCTTATGGACACACAATGACGAAAGCAGCTTACCTCACTCAAAAAGCTGTCCAGGTCTCTGATGTCATACCCGAATCTGCTGTTGTTCCTCTTCCTCCGGCGGTGCTTGTGCCGATGCCTTCTCTTCGTATATTCCGTCCCAACACTGGTGTCTGACCCTGAGTCTTGATCGTTCACAAACTCCTTGCACGCATTTTTAAACCTCCAATTGTGATAATACTCATTACGACCCACTACCCTCTCTCTCACTTCTCTGCTAGACTTACACTTTCTTTGACCATTGTCAACTTCGTTAAACTTTTGATAATGTCTCTCCACTTCTTTTCCGATACGACTTTTAAATTTATTTTCTACATGTGATTTTTCGGGTGGTAATTTTGCGCTTTCTAAATTCTCCTTTAGGACCCATGTTAATGATATTTTTGACTTGTGTCGATGGGCCAAGGGCGTAGAATGCCATAACCCCATGTCGCGTATTTCTGCGTATTCAACTTCCGATTTATCACTGTCATCCGTCACGGAAGTGATCTTGCAGTTCGCGAGTAAATCCAAGGCCTCGCATGGTAGTGTGTTGACCTGAGGATTTGCAACGTGTTAAATGTTATAAATTATATTTCATTAAAACAATAATTTATTAAGTAAATTATATACCGTGTTATGATGTTCCGCGAGTCCTTCCTGTTGAGGTACGTCGTTTTCGGAATAGGGCGGCGGTAAATCCTTAAACGTGAATTCTGGAAGCAGTCGAGAGATTCGCGAAGTAAAATTAAACAATCGATCTTAATTCAATAATCGTTTCAACCAGTTAATTAATAATACGATATATGAAGACAGCTGTGCAAATAAATTGCAACAAGTAAAAACAATGTGAGTGGGCGAGGATCGAGTGCGCGAAACAATGGTCTCCCGAGGGGATGCTCCCGCAGTACCGGAGGCCGTGTGCGGCTCCCGTGAGCGCTGCACTTTGACTCAGCGCAGGCGCCGACGGGGAAGCCGTGCTTGCGCCGCCCACCGTCCGCGGCCTCGCGCCCGCCACTGCCGGACCCGTCCTCACTGATACTGATACACTATCGACATCGCCCACCTCTAAAAAATCCCTGAACATTCTCACGAGTGCGGTCATGCGAACGCAATGGACTACGGCGAATACGCCCCAGGACACGAATCGCAGCCGGCGCAAACCTTCGGTCACGATCTCTTTATTATGCATTCTTCTGCGTAACCTACTACCATGTTCAATACGTGTCAGTTAAAGCAGCGCTTCTAATCTTTGATAGGACTGTAGGTCAAACATAATAGGGAATATGCATAAAAAAAAATATTAGTTTTTTTCATAGTTCATCTGAAAGTATACAAAAATAGAATACTGACAGTCAAAACAGAATCGAAATTGATCGAAAAACAAACTAGATACAGCATTATTATACAAATATATCTGTCCCTCTTTTCATCATCAACGAAAACAAAATTTTCTATGGTCATGTCGGACCTCTCTGTCTAACCATCAACTTTGAAGCCTTATAACTTAGTTTCTGAGTAAGATATTTGAAAAAATATTTTTTATGTGTTTATCTGGTACTTGAAATATTTCGATTAATGAATTTAAAAAAAATGTGCATATTCCCTATTAGGCAGTCACTTATCTTTAGACCATTAAAAGGTGTTAAATTAAAAGACAAAGAATTCGCTCTAAGCGACAAGTGCTTGTTTTATCACTTCTCACGCTTTTGTTACCTAATTTAGATTGTTTTTACACCTGTGTTTGCATTTCGTTAGTTTATTGTTCTCGTTTATCAGGAAACTTTAACGTAATAAATGCGTGTAGGATCTTGGTATTGTTTTCTTTTCCTGAGATGTTAACTATTTCTATAGTGTATCACATTATAGTTTCAGTAATTTGTAAATAAATTCTGGACTCTTTACGTACATTGCCGGCGTTGAACCTACGCACTTCGCTGCACTATTCATCATCACTTGGTTAATGATGCTCAGGCGCGCTCGCAACAATACGCATTACTAAATGCACGCATTTCTAACCACTGCATTATCAACGGCACTGCATTACCCTTTCTCTGCCCTGGAAACGCATGCTAATGCGAAACGGACATAGCATAATGGAGTCTTCAATGCAATGTTATGAACTCCTGCCCTTGTCATAAGGCCGTGTAAAAGCAGATGAAACTGTAGCGGAATTTTATGTTACGATGTCCTGTGAAGATATTATTGTCAAATTCAAAAAGAGCTGTATTTTATTTGTGGATGGACCGGCACACCGCAACGTCGATCTTTTTGGCAACCGCAGACACGGCCGTCGTCGTCTTGATTTTATTGCATTTCTTGTGCACAACATAAAGTAATATAAATACGACCGTCATAATAACTTTTACGTGATTTTTACATTTCTCAAAATTGGAAAGTGAGACGGTCGCAACCTGTCGCGTAGCGCACGTTTTCCCGTCAATTTTGCGGTGAGTTAACTTCGTTTTACGGTTTTATTTTAATTTAATGTAGATTTAATATGATTGAGCTTGTTCGGTTTCTGGGTTCTGATTACATGGCAGATCGATTAGTGCTGTAATCCGTTATTTAATTCCTCGCGTTATTAGATTATTGAATGAAAATATCCAGTTATGAAATAAAGGAAATATTTTTATAATTTCTTATCGACAAAAAGTATTTTTATAGCGTGTCTCAGCGTGAAAGCGGAAGACAATGTGTTTAAGGCCGACGCACGAGCATATCGCTATGAGGAGAATGTCTCCCTTGAGGGAGGAATGCTCGCGGCGCGGATCACGACTGCCGAAAACGTGCGCACACGCGTCTTACCACCATGACGTCAGCCGTGCGCCTTGCTTTTGTTATCCCCTATAAGAATTTATTTTGAAATACCTTTTCGAAGCCACTTAATACTTCACACATTCCTAAGTTATAAATGCACCTTCTGTAGTTTCTGTTTTGAAATTTCATATTTAAATGAAATTATTCAGAATTGTGATTTGCATCCGCTCTAAACAATATTTTCAAAGATCCTTGAAATTACTTATATTTTCACAAAGATCCGTTTTTGTTCAATTATCCTATGGCATAAGGATTGTAGAACTCAGTCACGGAATAATAATTAAAAGGTGTAGTGTAAAATCGTTCTCCTTTTATTTTTGGATTAAGAAAGTGTCTACTTACAGCACAGCAAACGAGCCCGTTCTCCACAAACATCTGTTATAATTTAAGCATATTATTATCGAGATTATTATCAAAAAGTTATTATGTCCGTCCACAATCTATTCTTCGTAACGCCCACAAAACATTATCATTATTGATACCATCACAGATAAAACTTTAGAAATAAACTTTAACTCAGCCTTCGGCTGTCAAAATAATTTTTAGACCAAGAAATTCTGAGAATTGTGCGAAACCAGCACAAGTCTTTGTTCATCCAGAAATCAGTGTCGGAACTGGTAGGAAGGATGAAATTAAGGGTAAGTGTAGGCAACCGATAATTGCACCGTGAGAACGCGCCCCGCGCGCTCGCGCCGCGCCGAGCCGCTTGCGCGCACGACGACGATAGCACAAAAGTGATGCGATTTTGTGTTTTGGTGGTTCGGGAGTGAAAGTAATCCAAATCATTATGCGAGAGCCACTAACCTCTACCTAATGATGACATAACGACTTAACGACGTATCAAAATATTATAGAGCTCTCGCGAAAAACAAGAGTCTGATTCAGATGTAACTAAAGGTAATTACTTAACTAAAAGATAAACTGCTCTACATTTTTTTTATGTTTCTATCTGTCTCTACCGATGCATAATAAAACTACTTGTTAAATAAATAAAATTTACGCAGTGACTGTTTATACTTTCTTTGACGATTTTTACACCATACTGCTGACAACAAAAGGACAGTCTTTGGACATTAAATTTGTTATAATTATAAATAACCACGCATGGTACCTAGTACCTACCGTAGAAGTCTCTATAAATTATCATTAAATAGACATTAGGCCTACATAATTCCTATGCAGACCTTACTTCCCTTATGGATCTAAACGTTGCACGCAGCAATCGGCCAAAAGGCAAAATTGCCAAGCACATTACGTTTCGAACACGCCGCGTATAACTAGTGTTCTACAATCGTAACATGAACTCTGAATATTTCTTCGTTTAAATAAAGCTAAAATAATTCAAAGAAATACAAGTCACTCCTGGGTTCAAAGTAATATCGTAGAGCAGACATATAATGTGGATGGATAGTTGGTAAAATGTTACGGGTGCCGGCACGAATAAGACCTAACTCGAATCATCAACAACCTCGAGCATGTCATTACGAGCATGACACAACTTTTATAAAAACATATTCTGTAACTTTGTGTACCGTCCCGTACCTACTTTAGCAATAAGGCCTAAGCCAAGGGGGCTTAGGCCTATTTTATTGAATACTGAAGCTTCCTAAATTTAATAACGACTATGGCAGAAGAGAATGGAGGTGCATCCTCCCTCTATTATTAAACGAACTACCACGGTCACTCGTAAAAACTTGATGACAAAAATAGTAAACAAATAAAAAACATAATCAAACGATACCCTAACAAAGACATTTTCATAGAGGGAACCGATGCACACCCAGGGTCTTCTAGCTGGTCTATGTCTACTGTCATTTAAAACATACTATGTATAACTTTAAACATAAAAAAATGTTATATAGGTGCAAAAAAATACTAAGTATAATAAATGTATGAAAAGCGTAAGCAACTCAATCGTGGCCACGCATAATCTTTAATTTTTAAGATTTAAGGTTTTGTTTATTGTAATATTATGTCTTGTGTTTGTTGGAAATAAACAGTTTGTTTTTTTTCACACAAACTGTGTTTTCTCATCTTGTTTCATAAACGTCTTCACGTGTACGCAATAAAAATAATCATACTTATGAATAACAGGTTTAACAAGCTCATACGACGCAATACAGTCCCCCCTAGCTATTGTGTTGTAGAAAGCGACTTTATGTCTACGTGTCTCCATTTTGATCTGATCTTTATTTTCACGATTATTGTTAAATGCATTCGATAGACAATAGAAAGCGAAATTTGATGATAGAGGTTAGTGGAACGGCGTTGCAGAGTGTGAGTGTAGCGAATAGCAAATCGCAACATTAGGGTTGCCTGCGGGAGCATTCGTCATGGTCACCCCATCTAATGCTCAGAGAAGTGGTCGTCGTGGAAAGCAAATTGTTGTACTACTCTGTCAAGAAAGTATACCGGGAAAAGTTCAATAATACACAAAATGTTAGTTATTCATCCAAATTTATTTTATCACCTTCAAAGTATGCTCCTTCAGTAACGATAAACTTACGCCAACAAATAATCCAATCATCAAAACATTATTTAAACGATTTTTCCGGAATTGAGTTCAGTTCTCGCCGCGAATTCTCCTTTATGTCTTTTATGGAATGAAAACGGGTGCCACGAAGTGGTAATTTGAGTTTAGGAAAAAAAAAGAAGTCGGCTGAAGCCATATCTTATGAATGAGGTGTTGCTCGATGATATTTGTTGATTTTTTGGTCAAAAATTCGTACACAATAATGGCCTTGTGCGAAGGCGCATTATCGGCACAATCCAAGAATTTTCTTTCCACAAATCTGGCCTTTTTCGTCGAATTTGCTCTCTTAAAATGGTACGGATCGACTCGTGAGTCACAGAAAATTCGGCGGCTATCTTTCTCAAAAGGTTTTCAGTCACTATTTCCTTTACTTTTGCGATGTTAACTTCAGTTGCAGACGTTGATGGCCTACCACAGCGAGGAAAATCTTTCATCACATCTTGACCGCTTTTGAACGCTTTGTACCAATAATAAGCACGTGTTTTTGATAAAGTCGATTCACAGTAAGCCTTCTGTAACATTTTCAGTGACTCCGAACACGAAATTCCATTGGCGATGCAAAATTTAAGACAAACTCTTTATTCGATGTTTTTGTCCATTATGAAATTCGCAATACACACTGGATATGCTATAACTAAAAACAGCACTGTATTTAAATAACAGATGCAACTCAAATTCCGCGACAAGACAGTTGTGCCAATCTAACGACAACAAAAAAAAAATTGAATTTGGAACCATAAACAAATCATCCATTACCTCGGAGGAAAAAGGACTCCATTATCGATACTTTCTTGACAGAATGTACATTGCCCAAGTGACATTATACCTACCTACACTATTGATTGACTATCGATAAAATTTGCACCATCCTTACTAATATTATAAACTCGAAAGTTTGTATGTATGGATGTTTGTTATTGTTACTAAACTACTGAACGGGTTAGGATGAAATTTGGAATAGAAATATATTGTACCCTGGATCAACACATTTTGACGGGAAAAAGTCTTATTCCCACGGGAAAATCTTACACAACGCGAGCGTAGCTGCGGGCGGACCGCTAAAATGAAGGTCCAGATTAGGTCGCACACACACACACACACACACACACCTTTAACTTGCGAAACTTTTGATCCTTATTCTGTTTTTGTAATAGATGATGATCTCTATCGTTTATTGGTAGGTACAAAGTGGAAGTTAATTGCTTTTTACTTTTTTATGACTGTTTATATTAATCGACCTAGTCATTAGTTACAAAGTTGGTACGTAACGTTAAGTATTTTTAATAATTATTTAAGCACTTATATATAATAAGGTTAAGGTTAAGATAAGGTTAGTTTTGCTGGTAGGTATTTTCAGGATTTTAGGGTGGTTACATTTTATACAAGTATTGTAAATTTAACATCAGATTGAGAATTTTTCGGTCCTAGAAATTGATCCTGATAGATCATCCAGGGATAATTTGAAGGAACAATGGGTACGATCAAATAATATTATTATACGACTTCGTTTCTTGTCAGACAGATTGTAACTAAAAATTCCTTCAAGTATAATTATTGCATCTGTGAGAAACATCTGAGGTGTCATTAACAATTCGATGTAGAGTCAGTATCACGAGAACGATCATCGCAGCGCCTGCTTTCCGCACTGCATGCGGAATTCCAGCTCGATGCTCTGGCATTCGGGAAACCGATTAAATTTCACAAAAAAGAACTCTAAGTACAACAATTTAAGGTCAAGATGAAGCGTGATCTCGGCTCGATGGATAAAAATTATTTATTTGCGTGGGGCGCAGCAATTAGGAGGGCGGGACGCGTCTGCGCGCGCGACCTCTCGACCCTCGGCCTGCGCCCGCGCCGCCCGCCGCCGTCCACACTCGCCCTGTCACGGCGCACGGTGACGGCCCGGCGGTCGGCCAAGAAAGAATTTCGAAATTGCATCGCCATAACTCTCGCACTCGCACACGGTATTTTGCCAACGTTCGGGAAAATCTTAATTACGGTGAAGCAGCCATTTCGGTTTTACCGTCATCGGCGCTCTCAGCCACCAATTCTTCAATGTCAGTGCTTTGCAGTTTGCGCCCCAGAAAATGATTTGAATGTACCGTTGTTCCTTTGTGAAACCTTGTTTTAGTGCTGGTCACCTCTCTTTATTATAATTTTCTCAAGATGCAATTACCGATACATGTTATCGACGTGCGCACGCGCAGTCGCGCAGCGCACGCATGCCGACACCGCACCGACGAAATGTGGGCGGGTGGGGCAGGAATTAACCCGCACTAGTATCTGATGCTATACACAACCTTGGAGCTCCTTTTGTCGGCCAGCTATTGAGGATGATTAATTTACGTGATACATGGCTATTGGCCGGCCTGTAATAGGGCGCAGGCGCAGTGCATGTCAGATTCTGAGTTCCCTCGCAGGATAACATGCAATCTTTTAGTTTAGACACGAATATAAAATATAGACTATTGCGCTGTATCGTAGTTAAACTGACGCCTTTGATACTGAAATATGAAATGTGTAACACAAATACTTAGATGGAATTTTGTGTCTAATAAAAACTTAAAGACGCGTACCAATCTACTCATATCATCTTGTATTTTGTTACGTGGCATATTACTTTGTTTTGCTCTAGCGACGACGACTGCATATTTACCCTTGTGGGCGTCGTGGTAACGGGCAGTCCATAACATAGTTTACGCGAATTGGTTGTGTAATTTAGCGCATTCTCCGATTTCTGATCGAACTTAATACCCTGATGGTGCCTTGTATTCTTCTTGTTGTAGTAATTTATCAGAATAAATACATATTATAACATTTATGAGACATTTTACGGGCTTACCGCGATATTATTATTATTATTATTTTTTTAATGTTATGATAATGACCGCGAAAGTTTAAAATTATAAATACATATTTATTTATTTTATTTATTTATTTATTCATCATCATACCAATAAATATAACTTTACAGCATAGCCAAAACGTTACATTCATAACATATTATAATTAGTCATTAAATATACAAATTGATACTTTAATTCCACGACAGTTACGCACCACTTAGGTGGATTGTCATACAAGTTTATGTTGTAATTCTATATTAAGAACATTATCTGAACTTACAATATTTAATTCGATTTAGATTATGAATTTTCATACATATTGTATTATGTATGACGAATAATGGAATAGTAGAAATAAATACAAGGCTCGTTCTTAGAATGAATCGCACGCAATGCAACGCGAGTCCCAGCTTGAAATTAAGTGGACAAGATAGTCTTGATAGGCAATTCGAGATTTTTTAGGAGTTACGAGTCAGGGCAGAACAGCAAAACCTGATAATCCCGGTAGAAACTGTTTTTTCTTGCCGAAGACTGAAATATTCAAATCTATATTATATAACAATGAACCCCTATTTCTCCTGGTCACGCTATATCTTGAGAACGGCTTTAGCGATTTCATTCATCTTTTTTAAATGTTTTCTAATACTCTGTAGAGGGTTCTTACATTAAAAAAAAATAAGAAAATTGCGCAGGGCATGTGTAGACTGTAGGGTAGATGTTGCGAAAATGGCAGGACAACTATGTCGGGTCAGCTAGTGCTATATAAAATAAACACGGACATCATGACATTTATATACTTCTCATTAAAAAAATCGAAACACCTTGCAAGTTTATGTTTTGTAAGGAATAACAGAAAAATGTGTATTTATATATTGTATTGTTGAAAAGTGTTTATGTTGTGTGTGTATTCTTAAATATACACATTTTCTGTTATTCCTTACAAAACATGAACTTGCAAGGTGTTTCGATTTTTTTGATGAGAAGTATATTTTGTCAAAAAGATCTTTTATTGCCATTATTCCACTGTTGAAAAAAGGTCTCTGTTATGCTAGGTGGCTCAATGAATCTTGTGTTATGGACTAGGGGAGTGGGTTTTAGAATTTTAATTCCTGTTTTTATCAAATGGTATGTAAAAGAAAGATCGAATTTGACTTACTCTCTTTGAACTTCTTCAGGATCCTTTTCATGGCGCCCGTTTCCCGAGTTTGTCAGAAACGTAGAGGACTACCCTTTATTGGTATTTTTGGTCAGGGGTAGTCAACTGTAGACCGGCAGATGCTCGCTAGCACGCGCCCGCACTGCAAATGCACCTGGAGCGTGCTACACCGGTTCATGTCACGGTCCGCTGCAGGACAGTAGCGTCACGGGGTTGATAAACTCTACATCTTAACAATACACACACGGTTGTCTTAATTTCTAATCAATCTGCCCGTGCATCGGATTCAATGATCTTGTGATTTTTGCCAGAAGTGGTGGTTTTCATACGAGACCTAAATGTTGCTAACAAACTCTACTCAACTATTTTTATAGCCTCCGTGACCGAAGGGTAGAGCCTCTCATTCCGGAGGTTCCGGGTTCGAATCTTAATGGGAACATTAGATTATCCTCAGTTTGGTAAGAACATTGCAGGCTGAATCACCTATTGTTCGAAAAGTAAAATGATTCCGAGCTTCGGAAGGCACGTTAAACCGTGGGTGCCCGGGTGCCCGGCTTCTATATACAGAAGTGGTCTTTTCAAGAGCCATGCTTTGGCGGGAAGTTGATTGTTGACCTTAAAACTCGCAGAATGAAAAACGGACTTTTTTTTTAAACAATGTTTCATGTTTCTTTTCCAGTATACAATGTTCTATTTTTCCATTTCAAAATAGACTGGGGGACCAGTAAGCACAGAGAAACAAAATACATAGTACTTGTTGGTTGGTACTGTGTGTGTAGGGTTGTTTACCAGAGCTCGTGCGCAACGGAAGTGCGCTTGGCAAAGCATGACTATTATTACACATTACTAGGTAGGTACTTTACCTGGTATTGGGATATTGGAAAATACCAAGCTTAAATCCAGGGGTTCAGGCAACACGTTGCCGACCTCTTTATTTCTTATGCTGTTTGTTGCATACTTTTATGTTCCTTGACATAATTGTCTGACATATTGTTATTGGTCATTCATTGATGTTGTTAATTAAATGTCAGTCAGCTCGATTTATATCTTGATTTTATTTAAAATATTTATTAAGTTGAGTGCTTTGGCTTAGTTACTTATTAAAGAAATTCGAAATGGCCGAGGAGAAAGAAATAGAAGTAGCTCCTCCAGAAAATGAGGGGTCAGCTAAGATGCTACCTGAACCATCAGTAGCTTTTTCAGAAATTGTGTCTCAGGTGTTAAGCGTAGCACCGTCTGCAAACAGACCCAGAGCATCTTCTTTTTGTTTTATGGATCAACGCCAAACATATAGCGTTATCGATGAGTATGGTGAAGACCGTACGCCGCATAATATCGTTGATACCAACTACGTAACTATGGATCATACATTTTCACATGCAGCCTTTGAAACCAAACGGCGCCGCAAAAGCGAAACGGGGTTTAAAGTAGGAACCGGGGGCGATACAGGCAAGAAAGTTTTTGCCACCACTATAGACCTTGACGACATATGTATCGATCACACAATTGACACGGAGGAGGGATATCCTCCCGACGGCGATATTTACCAAGCTCCATCAGCTTTTTATCTACCAAAAGAGTTTCCACTCATGAAGCATCCGCCGGAAATCTTTGTTACTCTGAAAGAGACTGAAACGATGTACTTGTTCGGTCATACTAGCTATTCTGTTGACAAAGGAACAGCCGAAGGAAATGCAGCCGAACAAGATATTGAATTTTATACTTTTATCACTGTCGGTAAAGGAAGAAATAGAAAGATGGTTAACCAGGAAACTCAGACAAGACAAACCATATTCAACACGCGGCACTGCATAGCAATCAGACCGAAGAAAAAGAATGCCGAAAGCTTTGCGTCGGTTTGGGATATGCTAGATACCTACGCACAGCTTGCAATGGAGTCTTCCGATGAAGAGGACGACGAGATGGTCATGTACCAGTCGGCTCCGCAATATTTACTGCGTAAAAAACGACGCAAAAAGAAAGGAAAATATGAGAAAATTGAAACATGGGAACAGGTATCAAAACTTCCTCAATTTTTTGACGCGGCTTTATTGTGCTATCGCGTTCTTGCCTCTAAAGATTACGCTGCAGCTCAAAAGATGTTTCGAGGACTCGTTAAGTTTAATCCTCTCGCTTCAGATCTGGTGTACATTTACACTATGAAGTCTTTATGGACCTTAGAGTGCAGTGATACTTTGAACAGACCTATCACCGGTATATCTTTTAATCCTAAAAATCCAGAAATCTTAGCAGTAGGCCATGGAAAATTCGGTTATGCTGAAAAGCTTAGTGGAATTGTAGCCATCTGGTGTACGAAAAATCCTTGTAACACTGAACGGCTATACCGATTTGAAACTCCAGTCACAGCGGTGTCTTTTTCTAAGCAAAAACCCAATTGGCTTGCGGTCGCATTTGCTAATGGCGACGTTTGTATTCTGGATATAACATCATACAGTGTTAAAATGATAGCAAGAAGCAAACGCGATACTAATCCCAGCTTTGAACCCATTTGGAACGCAAACTGGGTTGCGCAGGAAGGTGGTAATGAATATGTTATGACAGCAGGACAAGATGGACGAATTAGTAGATTTACAAGCACTAAAACACATGACTTTATTTGCACACCTATGATGCGAATTTCTGCTGTGGAGGGCAAAATGAAGGGACTAGAGACGCCTAAATCATGTATTAAAGTAGACGTACCGATCACTAGATATCCTGCTGCTTTATGCATTAGATGGCATCCAATTATAAGCCACATTTATTTAGTGGGCACCGACGAAGGCTGTGTCCATAAATGCTCGACTCATTACCTTAATCAACACATGGATGTGTTCAAAGCTCACGGAGGACCCATATACAGCATGATTCATTCTCCTTTCATGCCTCAATTGCTCGTTACTTGTGGAGCAGACAATGCTATTCGCATCTGGATAGAGGACTTGGACGACGTAATCATGACTTTGACTTGTCCAGCAGCAGTGTACGACATCGCGTTCTGTCCGATAAACTCCACTATTCTTATAGCGGCAAGTGGTAACGTATTGTCAGTGTGGGATCTCCGTCGAAAAACACACATGCCCTGTACGGAGTATACTTTTCCAACCAATGTAGTGCTCACGTACGTAAAGTTCTCTGTGTCTGGAGATAACTTGTTTGTAGGGGACACTACAGGCCGCATTTACACATTCCATTTGGAGGACACCCCGATCCCGCCATATTATCAGCGCAAGATGCTGGACGAAGCAATCAAACGCGCTCTTTGCACGCGTCCTATTCTATTATTGCAGTTAGAAAAATTGGAGAAATTCCGGGATAAATATTCAAAGCACAAAACACAAAAAGAGCAGCCTTCAAAGTTACAGCTTTAGATTGCTAATATGATTTTCGTTCTCAGCTCATATAATAAGGCGAGGGAGGGCGCCTACCTTGAATTGGGGTGGATTTAATAAGAAGTTAGTCGTAGTACGTAATTTAATTTGTATTAATATTTTTATTTTATTACATGTTTAGAAGAATACTTAGATCAAGGAAAGATCATGTCGCATAGTCTAATGTTTTTTATTAGTAATATAAAAAAATATTAAGATAGCTCTTCTACTGGGTACTTGCATTCTCTCTTATACAACTTTTAGTAATTAGATTTTAGTGTGGGTAGGTAGTTTTTCCAGTGTTTATGGATCTGTACAAGATGGGCAGTTGGACTAAAAGCTACTTAAATCCTAAACTATTTATTTAGTTATTTTATGCTCATATTAAAATAGGTCTTATTGGACAGTTTGTACATTGGTTATCTATTTCTTATGCTGATAATCACTTATTATCAGCATAAGAAATAGATAACTAATGTAAAAATCCTAAACTATTTATTTAGTTTGGGATTTAAGTAGCTTTTAGTTCAATTGCCCATCTTGTACAGATGCATAAACACTGGAAATATAAGTTTTGAATAATAAAGTACATGCACAACTTTAAAGCAGTTTTTATTTGAATTCCTTCGCGGGCCTACATTGTTAGTTTAACGATTACTGTTCTTATAGAACGAAGGGTTGAATGTAGTCAAAAAGCAGTTGTAATGACTATAAAAAGATGCAGACAGAGTGCATCTAGAAAGTATTCAGAGTGCAGTCACTATAAAATTGTTGTCTTCTACGCGTTGCATAACCCTTAAATCTCTTAAACTTAAATCTCTTGCTCAGACCGTGAATAGGGATGTTTTTGGTATGCGTAATTCCTAAGCACATACTTCTGTTTACAAATCTCGGAGGTACATCCGGGTTAGAAATAAAAAATGTCGTACCTTATTTATACAGAATGATCTATTGACCGATTCAATTTGTATGAGTGCTTTATTTTTGCACTTAACAATAACAATTATTAATGTTGAGGCAAAAAAGTTGTTGAGTTGCTTAACTATCGTCTATCGCCCGGAGAGGTTTTGCGTTATTTATGAAAACTTTGCAAAATCCTAAGGGCTGGACTGAGCAGTTGGACCAGTGCCCCGGACTGTTTCAGATTTCCGATTTGTACACCAAATCGTGTCAAACTCCAAATTCAAAGTTTACAGCGGCACTAGTCGCAGACTATGCAGCTTTCATAGTATTTCGCCCGTCCCGCTGTTCCAAGCATGACTTCCGACGTGATTGATTGCTGCTCCGCAGACGTGACTGTTCTACCGCGATCACTGCGGGCACCTTCGGTAGCACCAACAATTCCTGGGAACACAGACAAAAACAAACAGCATCTATGATAGTACTTATAAATAAAAGCTAAGGTTAGCTTATTCCACAGTGAGCGTACATTAGTAGTGAACGTGCCAACCATGAACAAACTTGGTATGCTAGCTTTGTGGTCGAAAACTTATTATGTAAATTATATTTAAGTTAAATGTTGTATGTGTTAGTTATATGTAATTTATTTAAGTTTATTCATTCATTCATATTTTTTTAGAACTAACTGTCCGGCCGCTTCTATGCCCGCGTTGTTTAAGATGAGACTTTTCCTGTGGAAATAAGTCTTTTTTCTTGCAGTAAAAAATAGCCAAAGTGTTAATCTATAGGTATAATATTTGATCAATCTACCTATCAAATATCAAAAGTCGTTCAGTAGTTATCCAACTTTCGCGTTTATATATTTTTAACAGTATTTAACAACCGATAAGAAAACAGTTCTCTTTTGTACGAAAAAGCTCAAGCTTAGGTGCTAGAAAGTTTAACATATTCTTCATGTAGATACGTCTCTCTTACCTTCACAAAGTCATCTGTTGCTTTCTTGATAGTCGCTTGTAGTTTAGCTTGACGAGTTCCTGCCTTTGTTGGTGATGCACCAATAAGTTTGCCTAGTACAGCTATCTCTTTTCCACGTTTTCGTATGTGCTCTTTAGCCATAACAGCCTGCGATAAGTCGTATATAATTTCGCCATTCACTAGAGATTCAATAATCTGAAAGAGCAAATACGGTGTCATATTTTTTTAATATAAGAAAAGATGTTGTTAGCTTGTAATCCCTTCTTACCTCTTTGTAAGTAATAACAGTTTGCCCAAGTTGTCTTTTCAAATTTTGCATTTCTTTATAAGTTTCGATCAAATTACTGTCTTGGTCCTCATTCCTTGCTTTAATCACTTTCAGGAATAAGTTGCAGTCTTTGCAATGTCTCAGGAGTTTTGCACCTTTTTTCGTAGGTGCTTGTTTGACCTCTAATTTGCTCAACACTGATCCTAAAAAATAGTTAAGAATCGGGTGGACTGGTATTGGCTAATTGTAATTTATACGACCTTAATTAAACCTCACCTGCTTTCTCACATGGCTATTTAAGTATAGAATGATAGATGAACGTTATGATACGGAGCTTTAGATTTTGTTTTGGCGCCGTCAAGTCCGCGACCGCTATATTATTACATTTAAGTCAGAAGTCAAAGTCAAAATTATTTATTTCCATAGGATATTATTACATCACTTAGATCCGTCATTACATTTTTTGGGTGAGTTCACTCACAAGCGGAGGGTTGTTCCTAAGAGGATGTGGGTTGTTCCCGTTCGTTAATACCCCCGTCGTTAACACAATTAACGACTGGGAATGATGTGTTCTTCTCGTTAACAGTGTTGACGAACAGGACTTTTTTTTCCCACTCGTTAGCGGAAACTGTGGAGAAGAGCTCACCGAAGCAACTCAACATTGTTAGAAATAGCGATGGACTACCATTAGGAAAAATAAATGTGTAGGCGCCACGTTAACAAGAAATAGTTAATGTGTTTTATAGCTTGCACAGCGAATAAACACGTGATTAAATGCGACTGCGACAATGACCATTGTACGTATACAACATGAAAGCAATAAACATTTGAATTTGAATTTTCTTTCACTCGCTCATTGTATCGCCTCCCACCACTTTCGCCTACGGGTCTTAAACGGACATACTTCAAAAAAGAGGAGGTTCCTCAATTTGTTTGTATCCTACTAATATTATAAATGCGAAAGTTTGGATGTTTGTTCCCGAATCACGCTTGAACCACTGGACGGATCGGGATGAAACTTGGCACACATATAGGTTAGGTCATCCTGGACTAGGGCATAGGCTACTTTTTACCGCGGGAAAACACTTCATTCCTACGGGAAAACTCATTAAACGCGGGTGTAACTGCGGGCAGAAAGCTAGTGTATAATAATCCTTTATTGCTCCGAGGTTTCTTATGTAAGAAAACTTACCCATGACATTTGCATCAACATAATATAAGGAGCAGCCAACGCACAGTGCCGCCTCACAAAGTTTGCAGTGATACTTCCTCCGACTTAGCTTGAAATGCTTTTTACAACCGAAGCAAATGTTCGCTTCCGCCTCTGTATTAACCTGTAGTATTTGTGAAATCTATGAAAGTAACATATCCAAATAGAAAGAAAACTAGATGCGTAATAATAAGATAATATGTAGGCACTAGGAGTATTAGTATTGAGTAGGAATATTTAGATTGGTACTCACTACTATCTTCAGTTTTTGCCATAGCGATGTATTCCGTGTATCGTTATTAAAATATTTCTTCAGATTTTTCATTATAAAATCAGCCTCCTTGCCCTGATTCTTCATTTTTGCGGATCTCAATTCAACAAAGTGGTCTGTATGAGATTGTGAAGACAATTTTACTTTTTCCGTGTCCGTTTTACCATTGAAATGTTCTAAAAGATCTTTTGTTTTCAACTGTGATTCATTAAGACTTAATCTTCGTCTGTTTTCTGAACTTGATCCAAAAACGCGGTCA
This sequence comes from Carpatolechia fugitivella, assembly GCA_951230895.1. NCBI lineage: Eukaryota > Metazoa > Arthropoda > Insecta > Lepidoptera > Gelechiidae > Carpatolechia > Carpatolechia fugitivella. The sequence continues at coordinate 6,830,350 of OX579650.1, forward strand.
CGAGTGGTGGATTGCAGTGTTTTCGTTTTGTTGAATATTTGCTTCACGGAACTACCGATTTTTAAACCACTACTGTTAAACTTGAAGGCAGAATGTGTTTCGGCCATAGTTCCAGTCTGTAACTTAAAACTACACAATATTCCGAAGACAATATTTTTTCGGCTTTCAAAAACTACATCGGATTCTAAATGCCGACTGATATGACCCGAACTGCAAACGTTTTTGTTCTTTTCGGGCGTCGTTTCCTTATTCATTGCGGAAAAAGTTTACAAAATGTTAATACGTCCTTATATTACTATTTTTTTTAATAATTTGTTATATTAATATTATAGGCTGATTAAGGAAATATTTGGTTTACTTACTTAAACTTAAGCGATAGGTACCCCGACGTGACATTATAGCGTCATTTCAACGAGCAAACCAAATCGTGCCATCCATCAATTTCTATAATAAAATTAAAATATATAGGTGTTACTTTATCGAATTTGATGGCTCAACAATAGGTATTATTTTTGACTTTTTAAATTTTTGCATTTTTTGCTTCGGGGGTTTTTAAATTTTAAATTTATTTTTATTTCATATTTTCAAACTTTATTACAAATAAATTATGATAATATGAGTACAGTTATATCTAAAAGGATCACTATCAAATTGGAGAGTATTTTTTAAGAGAGTACTAGTGTGCTGGATATCCTGGCTACAGCATCAGCTCATCGTGTAGCCACCATTGCATTGTATGTAGAATCAAATACTGATCAAAATGAATCCAAACACGACATATCTGCTATTATTTTTTCAAGAGTGTACTAGTGTGCTGTATATCATGGCTGCAGCATCAGCTTATCGTGTTGCCACCATTGCATTGTATCTAGAATCAAATACTGATCAAAACTAATCCAAACACGATATATCGGCTATTATTTTTTCAAGAGTGTAGTAGAGTGCTGGATATCCTGGCTGCAGCATCAGCTCATTGTTTTGCCACCATTGCAATGTATGTAGAATCAAATACTGAGCAAAATGAATCCAAACACGACATATCTGCTATTATTTCTTCAAAAGTGCTGGATATCCTGGCTGCAGCATCAAACCAATAATTCCATCATCATGCAAAGTTATATAGCATACATGAGTTTTTAAAATTTTAGGTCACACGCACGTTTAAAAGTAAAAAGTAAATACACATTATGCGTCTAAGAACTCTACCGCAGTTAACAAAAGAGCTGATGACCTTGAAACGGCTGAACCGATTTTGTTGAAACATGTCTAAGAACCATCGCTAAAAAACCTGCTTTCAAATAAAAAAAAACCGCATCGAAATCGGTTGACCCGTTTAAGTGCCACAGACAGACACACAGAGCGGTCAAACTTATAACACCCCTCTTTTTTGCGTCGTCGGGGGTTAAAAATGCACCTAAGCATATTAGTTAAATCACAGGGTTAATAATCGACATAGACATTAATATTCATAATAATTCCAAAACTACACAAGAATGCACTCTGACACTGCTTATATCTATTTCTTATGCTAGCTCTACCATAAATAAGTTTTGGATACTTAACAAAATACATGTACACCAACAAGTCTAGAAATCAGGTATTTCAAAAATATTCCTTTGACTGAGGGTCTACAATTAAATTTATTATGCATTATAGTCGCAAAATGATAGTAAAAATGCAGTCAGACCATAGTTCTAGCTACTGAGCTCACCTAGAATACAGTCCGTCTGTGTGTTCAGCCCATAGATTTAGTTATAGACTACTCTTTGGTGAAGCCCGCTTCCATTTAACATATTTATGATTTCGTATAGTCTGCCGGCGAAGTACTGTAACTTCCGAGCGTACTATTCTAGGGGCGCCGATCACAGGATATGCTGTTTTTTTATAATATTTCGTCCCATTCCAAGCCTGAATTTATGCGTGATTTAACGCTATTATTAGAAAGTCTCCGAAGACGTGACTCTTCAACCGCGTCCGCTGTGGGTACCTGCGGTAGCGCCAACAATTCCTGGAAAAATATAAATTATTTAAAAAATTATATTTCTTACAGATTACGTCTGTTTCTAACTATAAAGCACAAGTCCAAGGTCCTATCCTGTCCAAGGTCGACTAAATTTAACGTTTTATATATTTTTTTGTTGCTAAATTCTTTTAGTGCCAAATGTAGAATTTTGGGCATACCAATTAACAGAATACCAACTTATCTGAGAAATGACCAATATTGGAACAATGGCCACTACGTAAAAATGCTAGGAAATGGCTGAAAACGGTTCAAGTTTTATCGACACCTTTGTATGTATGTTTGTATGTATGATGGGGTACGTCTGCGAGGAGCGCAGACGGGTGATTTGCTCTATAATCAAGATCTATTTCACCCTTAATCCCAGTCGTGATGGTTACCCCTTTCATGATAGCGTCGCAACAACCCAGCCGCTCCGCGTGCTACCCACGGTAGGTGAGTTGTGTGAGGTCTATCCCATATTCTCTCCGCTTCTGGCATAAGATGACTCCAGGGCCCCCGCGACTCCCCGGGAGGAACCAGCTTAGCGATGGCTAGTTGCCATCACTAGCAAGCCCACCCGAACGCCGCGCAGGCACCCAGTGCCCCCCACGCCTTCTGCTGCAAGACTTTCCGGGTTTCCATCACACGGTTGTTCTCCACCCGTCATGAGATAGCAGTCAGCTGGGCCTGTCGTCGCCCACCCTCGGAGCTCCCGTCGGAGGAGTATTGGTTTTATTGTATTGCATCGTAGCCCCCTCAAATCTGCCCGTTGCTCTACAATACCTCAGTATGTTCTAGAATGACAGGTTCCTTAGATATTCTTCCTTTTATATCGACACCTATAATTTTACGAATAATTTGGTAGTTTTGTACTCGATTTCTACGCGGCCGAATCTACATTTCACTAGTCTAGACTAGAGTCTATCTAATCTAGACATTCTCATCTAAACCAACCAAACGTGCGTCGGTGTAAGCATTTCGGGCAAATGCCAGTGAGAAAGTGTGGCATAAGGTAGTTACTTTTTCAAGTTTCATTAATGATTTTAGCCGGACAAAGCATATTATTTAGTTGTAAATAATCTATAGTGCGACCGCGTAATCGCGTAACTCACTCACTACTCAGATGTATACTATTCAGATGGTCAAGGTTGTTAATTTAGATAGATACGACTCTCCTTACCTTCACAAAGTCATCAGTCGCTTTCTTAATAGTAGCGTATATTTTTGCTTGACGAGTCCCTGCCTGCGCTGATGTTTCACCAAAAACTTGGCCTAGTACAGCTATCTCTCGTCCACGTTTTCCTACGTGCTCTTTAACCATAGCAGCCTGCGATAAATCGTGTATTATTTTGCCTTTTACAAGGGATTCATGAATCTGAAAAGGCCGTTTTATGATACGTACGAGGAGGGATCAAAAAGTAGTGAGAACGACATACTCCTTGGTAAGAAAAAAAAATACTGGCAGGCATAGCTCAGATACATATTTGTAATATTAATAAAGAAAAAAAAATCTTCGATTCTCTTTTGTTTTTTTCTGAATGTAGTCATTTGTTTGCTTCGTGTCGGAACGTGTTCTCGAAAATGGAGAAAAACGAAGTTCGAGCCGTTATTAAATACCTCTGTTTAAAAAAGTTAAGATTCATTACAATTTGGAGACAACATTAGGAGAGTCTGCTCCGCCGTATTCTACTGTCGCAAGGTGGGCTTCTCAATTTCGAGTAGAAAGAACGAGCACGGAAGACGAACATCGTTGCGGCCGTCCATCGACGTCAGTCACCCAAGAAAATGTTGCGAAAGTCGAGAAAATTGTATTGAGCGATCGAAAAGTTACCATCCGATACTTAATTCAAGAAACGGGCATTTCATATGGAAGTATTCAATGCATATTGAAACAATCTTTGAATATGAGAAAAGTTTCCGCAAGATGGGTGCCGAGAGAGAATGTTAACCGACAGTCAGAAACAAAATCGACTTGACATTTCGAAGATATTGTTGGACAAGTTTCAAGAAGATTCTGAGAACTTTTTGTCTCGTTTCGTAACAATGTACGAAACATGGGTCCATCATTTTGATCCTGAGACAAAACAGCAATCTTCGCAATGGAAACGGCCATCATCACCGACCCCGAAGAAGTTTCGTGCCGTGGCATCGACTGGCAAGGTTATGGCCTCAACATTTTGGGACTCAGAAGGGATATTGTTGATTGATTACCTGGAGCGTGGAACCACTATTACAGGCCAATATTATGCAGCTTTAATTCCCAAGTTGAGGAATGCCATCAAAGAGAAAAGGAGAGGGAAACTTCGAAGGGGCGTGCTGTTTCATCACGACAACGCACCCGCGCACAGGTCGGCAGTTGCGATGGCTGCCATTCAGCAAGCTGGCTTCGAATTGGTTGACCACCCCCCTTATTCACCAGATCTGGCGCCTAGCGATTTTTATCTGTTCCCCAAATTGAAAGAATACTTAAGGGGAAACAGGTACGAAGACGATAACGAGGTGATGGATGCCGTGGAGAGCTTTTTGCAGGACCAAGACAAAACTTTTTTTTTAAAGGGATTGAAGCCTTGGAAAACCGCTGGACTCGGTGTGTAGAGAGACTCGGAGACTATGTAGAAAAATAAATTATTAAGTTATCAATAGTCATTATATTCTATTTCATTCTCACTACTTTATGATCCCTCCTCGTATTTGTGTATTTTTTATATTATTTATATTTCGTTATACTAGTAAATTATTATAATACCTCTTTGTACGTAATGACAGTCTTCGCCAGTTGTCTTTTCAAGTTTTGCATTTCTTTATAAGTGTCGATCAATTTTGTGTCTTGTTCTTCTTCGGTACTCCTTGCTTTAATCACTTTCAGTAGTTGGTGGCAGTCTTTGCAATGTCTCAGTGGTTTTGTATTTTTTTTGTCGAGTACTTGTTTGGCCTCGTATTTACTCAGCGCTGATCCTAAAATCATTACAAAATGTTCAATAGAGTTTAAGAATTTGAATAGAGTTAAGAATTTGCGAGATTGGTGCTTTTTCCTGTAATTCATAGAGGTTTGTTTATCCATATAGTATTTCATTCATAAAAAGCCAATTACTAAGTACAAATGGATTTTATTTAGGTACATATTGAGCGACGACGACGTCCAAAAGCACGAAATATTTTTTCTAAGTGGGAAAACATACCTATGACATTTGCATCAATAAATAAGGAACAGTTGTCACAAAGAACCATCTCGCAAAGTTTGCAGTGATGCTTTCTTCGAGTGAGCTTAAAATGCTTTTTACAGTCGAAGCAAATGTTCGTGTCCGCCTCTGTGTCAACCTGTAAAATGTACACATAGACATAGACAAACATTTATTTAGCACAAAGTGTATTTGTTAATTCTTTGAAAATAAAGTAAAAAGAAATAAATGATGGGGGAGAGACATGGACAATGAAGAAAAGAGACAAAGAGAGGATGGAAGCATTCGAAATGTGGTGTTGGCGAAGGATGGAGGGAATAAACTAGACGGAGATGGTGTCAAATGAAAGAGTGCTGGAGAGAGTTGATGAGAACTGAGAAGAGGAAGGGGCAGACCAAGAAGAGCATGCAGCAGATCAAAGATAAAGTACAGGGCGTATCAGGAGGTTAAACAACTAGCGGAGAAAAGAGAAGATTGGCGACTACTCCACCGGCGAACACAGATTGAGAGAGAGAGAGAGAAACTAAATGCAATAGGTAGACATGCAAGCACCAAGCAGGAATATTTAGATAAGTACTTACTTCGATCTTCAGTATCTGCCATAGCGATCTGTCCGGTTTCTCGTTGTTCAAATATTTATTTAAATTTCCCAATATTATATCGGTCTCCTTGCCCTGATTCTTTATCTTTACACATCTCAATTCGACAAAGTTGTCTGTATGAGATCGTGAAGTTAATTTTACCTTTTCTATGTCCGTTTTACCATTGAAAAGATCTAGAAGATCTTTTGATCTTAATTCTGCTTCACTAATAGTTACTGGTCGTCTACTTTCCGAAGTTGATCCAAAAACTCGATCAAGGGTTGTGGATTGCAATTCTTTTGCTTTGTCAAATATCTTCTTTATGGAGCTACCGATGTTGAATTTATGAGAATCTGTTTCATTTATAGTTACTGGCCGCCTATTTTCAGAATGTTCTCCAAAGACGCGGTCATAGCTGCTAGTTTGCAATTCTATCGTCTTATCGAATATATCCATGGAGCTCCCGACTCTGTAAGTAGAATACGTGATTATAATTCGACTTAAAGTACCCAAGTATTCAGTACATAAAATAGGTCCCTTCTTTAACATTTATTTAACACTGACCAGCTGAATCGATTAACTGAAAACATCGACTATAACATAATACCTATATATAGAGCAATAACTGAAACTTAAAGACGCCACCCTCATCATCATCAACTCAGCCGGAAGACGTCCACTGCCGTCTGCCACCCTATACTTGAGCAAATATCTTAAATCGAAAACATGACATGGAAAAAGACACGTACCTTCGACTAACAACACGTTCAAAGTCATCTTCTTTGTGTATCGAATAATGCTTTAAGAGTAACTCTGCGGAGGCCAAGTTAGTTTTACAGAGAGGGCATATAAAACCTACCAATAGGTAACCATCGCCACCTGAAGCCATGATTTACCCCTGACTGCTAGTGATTTAATAAAAATAGTTTTTCTAAAAGTGTTGTTATTTTTACGTGCACACACTTAAATGCAGTAATAGAAACTAGCTACCATTGAGAACGTTACGCTGCAGAATGATTAAATGATGACTCAAAAAAATACTAAAGTAACCCTTTGTGGCCAGACCACAGTATGTAAATATGTTTACCCACTCTCGTATATTAGTTTTACCTGTTACATCACAAAAACTCCTGAATGAGTAATAGTTTTAAGATCTTTTCAATAACAACTTATCAAATAACACCATCGCGTTAGTAGAAAATTATGTATAAAGCTGTGGGTGAAATGCTAGGTAATGTTACTTGAATAATTCCTGCAGTTCCGCTCTTATCTACGGAAAGTTGTCGCGGCTAAATAATTCGGACGCCAGAGTTTGTGCTGTTGATCGTCAATTATTATAACCCACACGAGAAGAACAAGACTATCTCGTGTAACGAAATAAATTCCTCACTATTTCTCAAAATTTACCAACTTCTCACTACAAGGTCAGAACAATTTAGTACCTATACCTAATATTGTCGAAAAGGTAAGTTTTCTCAAACTTCTACAAAACTGCAATCGTCGTTTGTTGTAGCACAACATTTGGAATATCCTATCCAATGGACGACTACACACTGCACATATCAAACTATCTTCCGTCCATCTTTATGTTATAAAGATATTTCGATATATCAATAGTTTTACGATTCTCAAAAAACTTTCTGCGGTAAGTTTTGCATACAACATTAGATTCAGCTTCCTGATTGATAATGACCCAACGAAAGTAAAAAACCATTGCGGAAAAAGTCTACTATCTTAACACTTCAATTTTTTTACATAATAAACCAACATGTTATACTTACCGCTGTTTAAGGAAATATAGAAGCGTTTTTTTATTCTCTTCCAGAAAAGTGTAAAGTCGCAGAGAAAATACTTGTTCTAAAACAATAGAAGGATTTGTGATGCGTGTAACATAATCAGAGCTTTGAGATACTTTTCTGGAGTTCTTAGAACACAGTTCTAGCATAGAAACCTGAAATCAAAAACACTGTGGTCAAAAATTACATGAGGCCACGGACCAAGTAGAAAGCCGTGGGCTGACCCCAGTTTGATTTGCTTAGGATACATTGCAGGCCGGATGCTACCTGCGGAAGTAGTCGTTATATGAGCCATGTCAGGAACCTTTGGCGGTTCTGTAATTCTGACACCAGGGTTTGTGGGGTCGGTCATCAATCTGTCAACTCACACAATAATGATGAACTTACTTCGACTATCTATGTTCTCTTATTGGGTGTAAGAGAGATAGTCAAAGTAAGTTCTTCACACACTAGAGTGAATGGAGAATGGAGGACAGCGCGACCGACGACAGCGTGATAAATTGTTTTTTAGCTTAAGGCGCGACAAGAGGCGTTCTACCTACAAACACGTCAATGTATTTGACGCTCGACTCCACAAGCTCGAGCGTGAAGTGGGACACTGCTTGCTTACTACTGGATTTCAAATACAATAATAATTATTAATGCTCAATACTTTTTTTTTGCCATTATCAGGGCTTGTATATCTTCTTTCTGGGAGAGATTGGTCAGTTCAAAGAATAGCATTCTCCAGCTCGTGACACAGGACTTATCAAGTCCCATGATAAGACATTGGATCGCAATCCACAGGGACGCGAACAAAAAATAGTATTATTATTCTTTAATGTACTGTTTATGTGTAGGATAGTTTATTTATTATTTAGTAGGTACTATTGTATGTATGCTGGGTTTTTTTTTTTGCCTGAATAAAGACATTTATTATTATTATTGAATACTCGTTGCTCCACCAGTATTTATGCCTATTAATTTATTATTTACCTCATTTTATAAATTAATCGTATTTCTAATGAAACTAAAACTAAAAAACCACAAATATCCCCCCCCCCCCCCCCTCACCTTGACAAAATAATACGTCGCTCTTTGAATAGATATCTTAATTTGGGCTCGTCGAGTTCCAGCTTCAGTTGGTATCTCGGCTATTTGTACAGCTAATAAAACTATTTCGTGTCCACTTTTTTCTATTCGATCCTTAAGAAGAACAGACTGCGTAAAGTCGTTTTGAATCTAAAAGTATAAAATAAAAACTTATGAATCTAACATGTCCTGCAGTTTTTGTCTTACTGTAAGGACTACTGATGGGTGACTCATAAACTAGGTAACTATATGCGGGAGTCGGGTTTAGCCAGGAAGGCGATAAGCTGGCAGCCTGTCACATTTCGGTAATGTACGTACAAGGTATGCAAGATTTCTCAATTTGCCAAACCCTTTACTTCTGTCTCCGTCTATCTAGCAGCCTCACCATCGAATTTTGATGGTTTTAACCATGTCAAAAAATTGATTGGAATTTGATTAAATTTGTTTATAAATCTCAGAAAAAGTTTAATATTTTGACTTTTTCTGAGATTTATAAACATATTTAATCAAATTCCAATCAATTTTTTGACATGGTTAAAACCATCAAAATCGATGGTGAGGCTGCTAGATAGACGGAGACTTTACTTCTATGCACCGATGTCAATGGCTAAGAGCGTCGGTGGTGAAGTGGTTTGGGCCGCTACCTCCCGTCTGGGAGACGCGGGTTCGATCCAACACTTTCGAATTTCGTATTTAGTTTATTGCGGTAAAGGAAAACATCGTGAGGAAACTTGCACACTCCTGCGAAGAAATTCAAAGGTTCTGGGTGAAGTCGATACCCGCACTACTGGGTTAGCGTGGTCGACTAAGGCCCGCCCTAATTCAGGGTAGACTCAAGCCCTTCGGTGGGGAAGTATATGAGCTGGGTCTTATTATAAGTAGTTTATCTAACCTTACTTTACCTTATTATAAGCAACGATAGCCTCCGACAGCTGCCTTTTTAAACTTTGTATTTTTCTGGAAATTTCCATCAATTTAGTGTCCCCGTACTCTTCTCTGCTCTTCATAATTAATTTTAGTGCTAGGTCGCCATCCTCGCAAAAGGGCAACGTTTGTGCAGGTACTTCGGATTCAGATCCTATTAAAACAAAATTAAAGTGTAGGTAGATAGTGTTAATCTCTAATCTAAACTATTATTATTATTTCACTAAGTAGGTAGGCTTGGTAGGTAGATAAGTATTTAATTAGTAGTACCTTGGATAAATATATACTTATTAGAAACAGCCACCACAGCCTCCGTGGCCGAGTGGTCGAGATTTCGACGCCCATTACGGAGGTTCCGGGTTCGATTACCGGTGGGGGACACTGTCAAGCAAAAATCTCTTTGTGAGACTTTCCCCAGTTTGGTTAGGAATAATCTTTATTCTCGGACAATCAAGTGATTCAGCATGCATTGTTTTGACCAAACTGGGGAAAATCTTGCGAAGAGATCTTTTTTTAACAGTGTTCTTACCGGGTTTCGAACCCGGAACCTTTGTAATGCGAGTTGTACGCTTGACCACTCGTCTACGGAAGCTGTTAATCATAAAAATGAATGTGCAAAACGAGAGAACGTGCGTACCGTTAACGTAGAAATAGCAGTCGTCGCAGAATACGGCTTCGCATAATTTTCTATAAGACAATTTTTGAGTTAGCTTTTTGCTACAATCGGAACAAGATTTTGCCTCTGTGTCATCCTAAAAAAGTTAAATAGGTGTATTTATACGTTATATAAAACGTATATAAAATAAAATTTATTATTATTAAGATGGGTCAAAACAATCTAAGTTTCGATACTCACTTAAATTCAAGGTTTATAAATAAGCACCTACTCACTTTATTTAATAAAAATGATAATTTATTTGTACTCTTCATTATTCTGTCGGTTTCCTTGCCATGTCTCTTTATCTTTGCTGATCTCATTTCGACAAAGTCATCGGTAAGAGACCGGAACACCAGTTTTGCTGACTTGTTTTCATCTTTTTTACCTGTGTAATGGCCTATCACTGTTTCCTGTTTACATTCTATAGTTGGTTTGTTGCGTTTAAACCATCCTACATGACAGAAGCTTATTCCTTGTAATTCTATCCCTTTAAATGTGGGCGCGTTAACAACAATTTTTTCCATAATATATTTCTGATCGACAAAATTTCAATGTTTTTTTTTTGTGTTAATTTAGTTTGAACATATATCATCTGAACCTATATTTAGGTAAAATTCAGATAGGTAGGTAACTCTTTTATAGATACATGATAAATACCCTCTAGACTCAGGCAAGCACACGTTCTTCACACAAATGCTTGCTGTGGGAGGGAATCGTATATGCGACCCCAAGCTTCGCAGGCAGGCCGACTACCAATTAGGCTGCGGAGCCGACGATCCACGCACCTTTCGAGTTATAATTGTTTTCTTTATGCGTGGCATCCTGTTGTAAGAGCAGCTCTTCAGATTGAAGGTTTTATTTGCGAATAGGACAGAGGGATCCCATTAAAACATTTAAAATATATATATGTTAAGTATGTTCTTATGAATTATTAAACCGAATTACAATGACGAAATGAGCACTATTATCTCACTGCTCCTGTTATGTGGTAATGTATACAAGTCCTACAATACTACTAATATGATAAAATATTCAGTGGTTACCTAATTAAAAATAGGTATATGTATAAATTACAAGTACTAATACATAATTACATTTTTTACATGAATAGGGAAAACAACACTTCAGGAAGCGGAAATCTTAAGATAACATTAATAAAATTAACTGTGTATTAAAATTATTATTTTAATTTCTACAATTTTCCTACTTATTCTCTAACTTTAGGTACTTACACAGAAAAAATGTGTAGATAAGATTAAAATAAATAAAACATTGCATGTATAAAATAAGCACTTTGGATACACATTTGTAATTTAGTTAATAGTACTAGCTAGTAAATAAATAAAATGAGGTGCAGGATTAATTTCAGATGACTAGGTCTTTGAGAGCATTTGCAATTGGTATTCCTTTTTGAGTTCCTTAAGGTTTGTTTCTAATATCGCGACCTGAAATAATAAAATTTCCCAAATAACTACATTGCCACATTATAGGAATTAAGCCTCCAAGTTAGTGATTCAGTTTGCGACGTATTAAAACATGTGAGATAACGACGCCTGCTATGTAGTAGGTGGAGCGTGCTAAGACTGCCGTGCGGGTAAACCCGCCTCGTAGGTGCATAATTTCCTAATGTGATTGCGCGGCCACTACGTCGTAAGTGCGCTGTTACCAAATTTCTCGAACGTACGCGTCGCACCTACCGAGGCGGGTGGGGATGCGCATGGCTGATTATTGCGTTTTTTTTTTCAGCAGCCAAAGTGTTTACGAAAGTATCTAGAATCTAAGCATTACCTCTTCAAACTTCAGCTCCTTCCTGGCGTCCTTAATGTACCCTCTGATGATATTCATCTGCTCGAGCAGTGGGTTGTCGTCGTCATGATGACTGGAGTGGCCGCGGGCCTCCGCCCCTGTGGGCGTAACCTCCTCCCTAAGGAACCGCTTGGCTTCCATCTTTTCTCTCTCCATCTGGATCTGTTGCTGCGCACGCTCATACCTTTGTCTTCGTAAATCGTCTATTTGAGTTTCAGTTGGTAACTTACGTAATGATAGGAGATCTTCCTATAATATAAAATGTTCCATTTAGACTTGCTTTGACTTAGTATTTTCCTTAAAAAATCGTTATTAACAACAGTCTATTAAAAGTGTATTAAAAGTTAAAAATTGTTGAGAGGCTGTTTCGTGAGTACATTGCCAGATTATTGTAGTTGTCAATATTTCATAACATAAAAATGTTTTAGACTAAAAATCTTTGTCTGTCATCCTACAAAGATTCACAATAGATAGGAGTATTTATAGCAATTGAAATTCCCTTTACAGTCTAGTCTATGTGTCCTATATTAGAGAACATGAAATGTGGCCTGATATGGGCAAGTAGGTATTAACTTTTATTTGTAATTTACAGCCAAAACCTTTTAAATAAAGATGGTTTTATTTGTAGTAATAATAACTACAATAATGATTTATTTTAGTTTTCATAGGATAAACAAGTCATTATTGTGTTTACCTTTATGTAATGTGCAGCTGCCTGTCTTATTGAGTTCTGAAGCCTGGCTTGTCTTGTTCCTGGCTCCACTGGGAATGCCATGATTTGTTTGCTCAGCAAGTCAATGCCTTCCGCCAGCTTTCCGATTCGCCCGCGCTGTGCATTTACATCCGATATGTTATATGTAGATTCACCATCAAATAGACTTTGACACATCTGAAAGATATTAACAAAACCGAAAATAAAATAACAATAAAGTAGTAACTGACTGGCAACTGCACAAAAAAGTGGAGAGAAGAAGCTCTCAGTATACTTTTATGATAAATTATAAAGTAATATAAAATCTGAAATACCTTTTCATACAAAGCAACAGCAGGCGCAGCCTGGTCCTTAAGACTCTGCATTTGCTCATAAGCAGTCACCAGCACAGTCTTAGCATTCCGTCTCTCCTGGACTTGCTTTCTTAATTCTATGAGGTTGAAACAATGTTCACAAACTCTCAGACCAGTCTTTTCTATTGCTTCTTGGTCTGGCTGTACTAATGGCCAAGGTGCTGATGGGTCTACTATAGATTCTGAAAAATTTAGTTTTAGTTTTTTTTTATAATTAATATAGATGGCTAAAAATCCGATAAATATGCAAGAGGTATTTCTCATGTGTTATTATTACCAATATTTTTTAAAATATTTATGGATAAGTTATCTGACAAATGTTATCAGATTAGAAATGTGTGAATATAATAATAATTGCCAATCAGTAACACAATGCACAGTAATGTACATCTTAACAATAAAAAAAAATCTGTTCCTGAATAACTGGTTTGAAGTAATATATTAAGTATTATAAGTAAGAAATTGATTTCGATGCAAATAAACAAGTATATAGGTAAAATTATCCACCATAAATGGTGGCCAAAGCAGTTGAAATCATTACTTCAATGATTTTCTATAAATATGGTGGACCATAGGCTGAATTATACTTTTTTATTAAAACCAACACACCTGTGATTTATTCAATCAAGTACCTAAGCAAATGTGTGTTTTTAAGATATCTATCAACCATTTTAAGCCAATTTATTTTTTTATAAATTATAACAATTGAGCTTAAGTTAGTCATAAGTAAATGGTTGGATTACTTACTAGCTACATTCAAATCTAAGAAAAGGGAGCAATCATGACAAAGGATGGATCCACAAAGTCTGCAGTGATGTTTTCTTCTTGTCAGGTTAAATGCTCTTGCACAGTTTGGACACAGTTTTACTGATGACCCATCTAACCAAGGAACAACCTGAAAATTTAATTATTTATTTTAAGAAATTAAGTGTTTGCCAAAATACCAAGATTAACAATAGAAAGGGATATCTACTGTTACTGGAACTAACTTGTTACTGATCAAAGTAAGTGTTATAGTCTTATGGATATAACTTGGTAGTGTACCTAGTTTTGTACACTAATTAAAGGAAGTATAGCTTAGATACCAGTCTATAACTTACTTCCTGTTCATGGTGTTTTCTCAGACTTGTTTCGCTAGGCATGTTACAAACCAATTTATCCAGTCTAATAAGCAGCTTGTTTGTTTCAGTGGCGTATCGCTCGAGTCGAAACGACCTTACGCCCTTAAAGTAGTCTGACGAACTCCTCGATACACCTACTACCTGGGCCTCTTCAGGGTAGTACTGCTCTTGATAATTAAACTTCAACGCGCGTTCAAACGTCTCCGAGAACTCAACGTCGTCATTGTTCAGTATTATCTTCTTCGCTTTACCGAATATATCCTTCAGAGACCTCAAAACGTCCTGTTCTTCCTGGTGTTGACTCTCAAAATGGCTTGTAAGTTGGGACGCAGACTTTAAGTCTTCTTTACAAATTGGGCAAAGGAAACCCTCAAGAATTTCGTCTTCGTTTGAAGCTGCCATGATTTCTTCACTGTTTTCAATAGCACATGGAATAAATATCACATAAAGAGAAACAAGAGAAAATAATCTAGGTACACCCCTTTCTCATTCTCACAACAATTTATATGACAGATGCGTTTCGTTTATTTTTATGCATCGTGTTTGACATATATGGTTAAGTCAACAACTAAACGCAGCAACACCACTTTTTTTGTCTACTATGAGTGCGTTCCAAAACTTGCGAATGAAGCGAGGATCAGCCTTATGTGGCACCACAATCGACTTCTCGAAGTTTACAACCCAACCTAGGCTCTGAAGGGTCCTGATCATCAGATCCGTGTGAATCAGTAACTGATGCCTTGATTGGGATGCTATCAAAAAATCGTCTAGGTACACAATTAGTCGAATGCCTTAGGACCTCAGAGTCTGCGCGACCCAATTGATCAGGCTGGCAAATACCCTTGGCGCAGTCGCCAGGCCAAATGGGAGGCAGGTCATTTGCCATACTGTTTCTGCATATGATATGCGAAGGAAACGTCGATGAGCGGGGGCACTGGAAGATGAAAGTAGGCATTTGTCAGGTCTACTTTTGTCATCCAGTCTTGAGGTTGGAGGAAATCTGGGACCTTGCACATATTTATTAGACGAAATTTTGCCACTGAAATATATTCGTTTAGCAGTTTTAAATTGAAAACAGGTCGATATGTTGGTTTTCCGATTCCTTTCTTCTTTACCAGAAACATGGTTGAGAGGAAGCTTGGAGAAAAGGGTAACTTTACCTTTTCTATGACGCCTTGATCTACAAGCTTCCTCATCTGTTCCGTCATGTCTCTGGTGATCTTCGTATGAAAACAAGTTGCAATTTTGGATGGAAGAACTAATGAGGGTCTTACATAAAAAGGAATCCGATAACCTACCCGCAAGATACTTATTATATAATTGGGTGCTCCCAGATCCCTCCAAACGCTTACCTTTTGTTTGATCATCCCCGCTCGAAATTTCTGATGATAGTCAATCGTCCCGGCGATGACGTCTTGTAGGTGGGCGGCGCTGGCGCTTTCCACCACGTGTGGCGTGAAATGGCTCGTCTACTGCTCGTCTCTTGCGGCCTTGCGCAGGCACTGGCTGTTGCGTACTGGGGCCACTGCGCGTGGTCACACTAGCCTTGGATGTCGAAGGATCACTCGCTCTTTGCGCAAGAGGCTGTTTACTTGAACTACCCTGCGCGGGTTGTCGGTATAAAGGAGATGCAAACACCTTTGCTACACCCCCATGCTTGGTGATAAAATCTGAAAATGTAGGTTCATTAAAAAGATGGTCTGCTGTCGGGGATCTTTCGTAAACTTTCCTTAAGGTACTTGTCTCGTACATGATAAAGAATTGAATCACGGCGCTGCTGAATTATGTCGGCACGACGCCCACATACCATTTGTAACAAATCGGTGTTAATCTTATTATATTGAGATGAAAATTGTTCATTTACTTGATCGCATAATTCCTGCCCAGTAATCGGTGAGCTCTCATCATGCTGAAGCAACCAATTCACTAAGGAGGCAATGCTTT
The DNA here is from genome assembly GCA_951230895.1 of Carpatolechia fugitivella. Taxonomy (NCBI): domain Eukaryota; kingdom Metazoa; phylum Arthropoda; class Insecta; order Lepidoptera; family Gelechiidae; genus Carpatolechia; species Carpatolechia fugitivella. Next base: position 6,846,497 of record OX579650.1, read on the forward strand.
TCTGCAAGGCTTCATTCTGCATAATTAAACCGTGAGAAATAGCAGCAAGTGAACGCTCCGTAACCGCAAGAGAAAGATTTCGATCCAAATGTTTCACTAAATCGTTACTATTCAGTTCAACAAAACCAGGAATAGAATTATATTCTTTTTGAGCTTCAGAATATCTAACTTGCAACCAATCCGGTGAATTAAAGTGTTGCAATTTATTTAAAACTTCAATATGACCTTCAGAAGATTTTAAAACTGTTTTTAACGGTCGTTTCTAATTTAAATTCGATTTCTTTATCGGGGTTCGCAAACTCCCTTTCTAGGTCACTTCCCGGGCAAATTGATAATACTGAAGCAGATGAATCACTTTCTCGATTACGGTAAGATTGTTCACTTCGATTTTTAATCACGGTTTTATTGAGCACATCAAATTTTTTAGACAAATTTAATAAAAATTTTTCAAGTCTACTTATCCGAAAGTGGTCTTTCCGGCTGGAACTGCGACGACGGCAACTTCTTCTCTCCTCCTCCGAGCTGGTGGTACCGGGGCTGCTATACCCGTCCGAGCTCGGATCGTAACGTGGGCGAGGGGCTTTTACTTTTCTAACCGTTTTCTTTGAAAATGGTTTCATCTCGACACAGACACTTCACTTAACTTATTCTATGCCAAAAACAGAAAATAAGAAAATTTAACAGAAAATAAAACGTTCTAAATACGTCCGCACTGGTCGGGAAACAAAACGCCAATGAGGAGATTGTGGCGTGAATACGCGCGCAGCACTTGCCCCCACCACTCGTAGCTGTATTAATTTTTAACACCGGATGTGGCGCCACTAGCCGTGAAAAAGGGGCTAAAACGTCGCACTAGAAGCGGAAACAAGGTTTGCTACTCAATTAATTAGGCTCAGAACAAGGTACAGGGAGCTTAATAATAATATTAAAGTCGGGCCACGTTATGAAGCGACTTTTGAAGTTTTATGTACACTTACCAAAGAACGATAACCTAGTAGGTACAGCGGACAAATAAAAAACAAGAAAAGAAGCACTTTTGAAGCATACTTCTTAGATATAATCAAAGAACTTTAAATTTTACACTACTTCTATGATAAATTACAGCTGCTATGTGAGCGCAACAATTTAAAAAAGCTATAACAAAAATATTAGGCCGACGCGTAAAAGTTACGTCGGCCGTAATGTATATTTTTTTAATTCCTAGTGTTGTCACTATCAGTACCAGCAGTTATAACGTGAGTACGCTCAAGAGTTACTTTTGAGTATAGGTATTTTGTTATCTATTATTGTTACGATTGTGTAGGGTGCATCGGCGTCTTTTGTACTTAAAATTCTGAGAAAAGATAATTAGTTATTCCGTGTAGTCTTGTTAATGTTTCGGTCCAGTCAGTCAGTCTTTCGTTTTCGTGCGCAGTGGCTACATGTGTTTTTTTCGGTTTCTCAAAGTATTATTTTACGGTTCGGCTCTCTTTTGGACTCTGATCCTGTTTTTTTTAATACCTGTATTTTTTACTTATCTATGTTTTTTCTGTTAATAGCATATTTTGTAATTTTTTTTCTAATTATAATTCTAAACGGTCGATCTGTTAATTTTAATATGACATATGCGTATTTTCATATAATATTATAATCTGTACATTGATAGTATCAAACAAATAATTTTATTCTGTGATACTTCACAGAATGTGTATGTTGATTATTTCCAATAACAAAATATCGTCAACACCGATTGTAATACAAAATTTAACAAAGTACTAAATTTTTTTTTTCGTAACTAATTATGAAAATAATAAATTTCAAATAGGTAGGCATCTTTGTAAGTAAATATAAGAAATGAAAAGGTCTGACTGAAATACTAGATACTAGGCAAAGTCAACCATTACACTACGGGACATCACTATTTACGTCACAATGACATCCTTCAAAAGTCGCTTCATAACGTGGCCCGACTTTAATTATATTATTTTTTATTTTGTTGACTACGGAACCCTAAAAAGGGATACAATTAAAATAATACTCATAGAAATTATATTATTGATTTCATATATTCTGTAAGATTAGTAAATAAGGTATTCAATTCTTCAAGACATTCTTTTATATCAGGCCAGTCTTGCTTTTCGGCGGCTCTTATGACTGCTTGGCCGGTGAGACGCGCTGAAGAGAGCTGCTGATCAGCTTGTAGCTTCTCTTTGTCTTCGGCCTCCTGCCTGGCCTTCATACTGAACTCCAGCAGGTTACGAGTAAGCTCAATAACCTTTTTGCAAGTTTCAGAGCTCTCGGACCATTTACCGTTCTGAAAGTAATGAAATTATAGTCTTAGTTCAGTGTAACTACAACTACATATCAGGGATGTTGCGGATGCAGATTTTTTCACATCCGCGGATGCGGATCTGTACAAATAACTTGAGTGTGGGTAGAAAAAATAAAAAGACTAATTCTTATCCTTTCTTTATTTAATAATAAAGTAGAGAGTAAATTACTATTAGGTACTTATTAATTAAAGTAGGATGGCGCGTCAGATCTTGTCACAACACAAACAATAGCGAGGCGCACGGATGCGAATTCGAATATTCGCAACATCCCTGCTACATATTACTTAAGTAGATACTTAATTTAAAATAAATCTCCGAAATCCCCGAATCGCCGAAATCCCAAACAAAATTATTGATTTCCTATTGGTCAATCAGCACACGCGCCATTCGCCGGGCCCGCCCCTTTCTTTCTTGTCGCGACCTGCTACTGCTACACATCCGCATCAGCTCCGCATCGATTTCATGCGGATGCGGATTCGAATATTCGCAACATCCCTGCTACATATTACTTACTTACAAGTAGATACTTAATTCAAAATAAATCTACTTACTTGTGTATAGCATCTGTAGGCTTTGAGTAATCTTTGCCCTTTGAGCAAATAAGTTGGACTAATGTCAGAGTACAACTGCCACATCTCAGGTTTATTTTGATGTATAGAAGTGATCCTCCCGAAAAGCTCTAAGACTCGTTTTCTTAATCTGCAACCACATTTCAATAATTTATAATAGTTTGTGAAATTAAGTCGCATTTCTTACACAACTTAAAGCAATAATATGCCAAGGATTAGTGTATCAAAGTAAAGCTGCCGCGCGTGCAGTCAGTCGTATAGAGTACTTCGCATCCTACCTAGGTGCACAACGGTAACCCTAGCTATAAGCTTCGTAAACGCTTTATACTAGTGAATGAAGTTAGTAGACATGTAAAACGCGACGGTCGTATGGAGTGGCCGCGTCTCCCGCCCTGTGTTTAAAAATTTCAAATCATATGTAAGTTAATTCGACGCTCTTATACAGTGAAGGAAAACATCGTGAGGAAACCTACACACTCCTGCAAAGACATTCATAGGTTGTGTGTGAGTGAAGTCGACTAACCCGCACTGGACCGTAATTCAGGGTACACTTGAACCCCTTAGTGGGGAGATGTATGAGCTGTTGATAATGATGCGGGTGATGTATGGAGTGGCCGAGGTGTGGTTAGTTTACCTGGCGGCGCCGTTTCCGTCGGCGTCTCTCGCGTCACTGAGCACGGCGCGAGTCAGCAGCGTCAGTACTTCCTCGTCGTGGAACTTACATTGCAGGTCCAGCACGCGGTGCACTCCGCGGATCACATCCTCGAAGTGACCAGTGTCCATGCTCACCATTATCACATTCTCCCATAGCTGGAATCACAGAGTTTATATAATACTGGAAAAATACTTAAATAAAGCGGAGTGGAAGGGGCTTCCACCGATAAGTGCAGCTCTTAAGATTAGACAAAGAAGTTTACCTAAGAATGTAGTTTTAATATATATTTTACTTTCAGACCCTGGGCTCTGGTCTGAAGACACATTTTATAAATGACTAGTCCGCCCGCGTCTTTTATGTATGGAGTAACCAGATAGAAAATAATCATTGCCTCCCTGGATTTTCTAGCGCCAAGTATCACGACCACAAAAAAGTAAATACCAGCTTTTATCTCGACATTGTTTCCTAGGTTGTCTGCTAAAATATGCAACGATTTTCTGTTGGGTATGCTGCTATAATGCCACTTCAACCAACACACATACAAACCCAAGACAGATATTTTATTACGCTAGATTGAGAAGGGCATTTAGTATTTACCTTCCAATTATCGTAGTTGAACCTCAAGGCTTCGATAAGCGCCCTGTAAGCGCGGTTTTTGTCACCTTGCTTCACATACACCTTAGCCAGGTTGTTCCAGGCCTCGAAGGAATTCGGCTGTAGGTATGTATAACGGCGATAAGCCTTGGCTGACAGCTCCCATTTCTCAGTCATTAGGGCTGCATATCTAAAAGATATAAAAATGGAATTATTTACAGTGAGTGATAATAACTAAATGATGTAAAACAATAAGATTCGAGTCTAGGTGGTCATGGATTTTTGTGATAGTGCAATCTATCGCAACAGTCACAAACTATCTATATATAATATGATTTCTTCTTATAACTAGTCCAGTAATTTAGTATTATTTTTATTTTCTGTACTGTGTACTTAATGCAATAAAGAATATATATATAAAAGTTATTGCAAAAAGGTTAAGCCTAACTATGATATGGGAATTAATCCATCTAAATTAATTACGCGATCAGCTGCCGAGATTCCATTTTATAACAACTATAACATTATGTATTAACTTACGCTAATCTCATCCAAACACTCTCTTGGATAGAGTTAATCTCCACCGACTTCTCGAAATGTGGAATGCATTCTTCATACTTTTTGTGGTCGAAAAGGAAGTTACCCCAATGTCTTTGCGCTCTACTACTCTTGTGCTCTGAGAAGTTCCATGCCTTTTCATAACACGAAACATCATCTGTAAAAGAATAAAATAATCTATGTGTTAATTTACACAGACTAACAGCAAACAAGAATATTGTAAGACTATATTTTGTTACCTGTTGCATCACCAAGAAGACAGTATAATTTCACTGTAGGTGCTATGTCTATTTGTTGTTGTATTATTTCGGCTGCCTGTAAAATACATTCAAAATAAAGTTATTAAGGGAATAAGGGGTAATTTTATGAATGTTGTATTTTTACCACATTGTTAATTTACTAGGCAGATGAAAGGACTTTAATTAAATTATGATCGAATGTTGAACTTGTTTCCTCATATATTTAGGCACTCAACAAATATAAGCTATGGATAGATACAACCTGATTTATCTGGTACTAAAATTAACATATGTTATGTTATGGATAAGAATTTAACAAATAAAGCCTACTTAGCCCAAAAGACCAGACCTTGTGCCTGAGTTGCAAGCATGTGTAGCAGACGATGACGTCTTCCCAGAGCTGCAGGGCGAGGTAGTGATCGAGCGCGGCCTTCACCAGGCCGAGACTCAGGCAGAGGTCGGCCAACTGCTGGCGCCACGACCACGCCGGCGCCAGGCCGCAGGCCCACAGGTAGGACAGTCTGGAACATTGCACCATTTTCACTGGTACTGGTTTTTAGACAAGATTTATAACTAAAAATCTACTTTCTTGAACCAAAAATTGTTGTTTCTTTGTCTTTGGCCACAGGCTCACCTGATGGGAAATGACTATGTGATGGTGTTAGCACAGAGTACTATAATACGGTGTTAGTTTTGCATGCTAGATATCTTTTTCTCACCTGCTTGTAGGAGCCACTCCAGTTTTATCATTAACAATGGTCTCACACTGCAACATTGCTCTCTCGACAGTTCTTTTGTGGGATGCTTCTAACTTGCATCTTATCAACAATGCAGCCACTCTGGTTGACCAAGGGCCACTTTTCTGAGTTAGAATTGCTTCAATGTAAGGTTGTAGTTCTTCAGTTGCTAGGTCATCTTTAGGCTGTGATTTTTGGAGATATTGTCTGAAAGAATTAAAACTCTTTCAATGCCCAGTGGTACCTTGGTATCTATTTAAACTAACCAGGTAAGTCTATGTTAATTGGAAATTTATTATTTTTGTACTTACATAGTTAACAAGCAAAGGGTTTGTTCCAAGCTGGGCAACTCAGCAGAACTAATATTCTCATTGTACTGGATCTTGTTCATCCTTACATCATCTTGTAGCTCCACATCTGGTGGCAATTCAGAGTTGCCGTGGCTCTGTTCCGCTGATGGACGATCTATATTGCTATCTAGCTTGCTAGATAGAGCAAGCTGTGGTAGAGCATTCTGTTGAAATTTTGTTCTTTTACCCAGTACTCCTGCAAAATGAAAAAAGACAAATTTAGAAAAATGACTTGTTATTATAAAAAAGAAAACTGTACAACCTTTATAAATGATAAAAATAAAATACCTGTTAACTCAAGTTTAAGTCCAGCTAAATCTCTCCCTTTTAGCAAATACTCTTCAACCTTCTGCACTCTTCCATAAATAAGGAATGTTTGTGCTATCTCCAAACTGAGTAACAAACTTAGTCTAGGTTTATCTGGCATGTTTTGCATTTCATTTGTTAGTTTTGCTACAATGAGTTCTAATTCGGTGTACAGAGTTGCACTTGTGTCTTCTAATGCTCTTTGATGAACTACTTTGCTTCTGAAGTGCCACCAGAGATGTAACTGAAAGATTATTTTATTTAAGTTTATGTTTGTATCTATAGAATGGAATAATATACTATATTGCCCACCTGGAAATAAGTATACAAAACATTCTTCTTCATCATCATGTGGGTTCAATCTATGCTACAAAATATTGAGAACAATTAACCAAACTGCACGGATGGTCGGTCTTATTGCTAAGTAGCAATTTTTTCCAGGCAAACTTTGTAAATTATTCATAGGTATATATATAACACTTACCAAATTTGGTTGTATTGAATACAAAATGCTGAAGACTTGACTAGCAAAGTATAATAATTCTGGGTACAATATATTCACAAAAACCGGCTCCGAATCCCTCTCTAATTTTGATTTTGGATCTATGTTTTGCGGCCATTCTGTACCAAGATAATCTTTTAAATCAAACTTATTAGGATGTGTATTCCAGTTTTGATCACAGTATGTTAACAAACAATTGGTAGCTATATTACGAATAATTTCCAGCTTATTCGCATCTTCTGAATGCTTTTTCAACAGTTCTATCAAGGGTTCATTCTCTAAAAACGTATCCAGCAGTTCTTTACAAATATTCTTGTTTTCTATAGTCCATTCACCTGCCCATAACTTATCTAGAATTCCGCTATCTGAAACACATTATATCAAATAAATGTACATGTGAGTTAAAGTTATTTCTATGGATATAAATAAGATAATTAGCTCAACACTAAACCTCACCAGTATTGCACACTTTGTCATCGAAATTACATAAATGTAATATTTCTGTTTCAGTTAACATGTTTGTCAGAATATAGATAGATGTGAAATCGAATTTATTTTCCTTTTTTCGGTGTTTTGGTCTACAAAATTCTCGAGATATTTATTACAAAACCAACGTGTATTCCCCCAATTATAACCTCAAAAATAAGATTATTGTGACGTTTTAATAAAAAAATTAAAAAAGTTTGCTGGGTCCTAGCTGTGTACAGAGACCAGAGACAACAACACATATTTTCTTTCGTATATACCTACCTTTTTCGACTGACTGACAACAACATGCCCTGCGTTCCGAAACGCGCTGAAATCGATTAAAGTACCCGTTAATGGCGTTCCGAATCACTGTCAGCCATACATTTTTTTGCTTGCTTGACAGCGCTGAAAGTCTGATTCGGAATGCGCCCTTAGTCTATGGACATTGGACAACAATGACAAATAAATTGGCTTAAAAATCGTTGTAACCAGGCCAATAAAATAAAAAAGACAAATAAATAACCTCAAAACTAAATAAAATAACTAAAACTACAGTCAGTGGTGAAATCGGGCTGTGTATCATTTTGTTAAACTTAATTTTATTCTAAAATAGTAGGCCGACTTATATAAATCATGCTTGCCCGGACAATCCGCCACTCGCTGGGTAAGTTATTTAAAGATTTCAATATATTTTTCTTATTTATTTACTTGCATTTAGACAATAATTCATGTTTGTTTGTGTAGGTTTCCTTCGACCCGAAAGTATCCAACTCGCATCTGTTGCTGGTATAAAATACTTCCCCCCTCCAAAAAATTATGACGGTAAGTTTTATTTATTATTTATTTATCACTTGATATGCCTTTAACATAAATAACAAAGTTAGTTCGGCTAGTTTTACACTACCTATTGGTTTTTCAGACATCGAGATACCTGATCGCCAAAGGCTGCGTGTATATGATAAAGTTCCTACTTACCCTGCCAACTTAAAGCCTCCAAAGATGCAGAAACGACTCCGTTATATGCGAGGACCTGAGCTCTTACACAACACACTACAGTTAAAGCAATATGGTATCATTGTAAGTGGATTGAATTCAGTTTTTATCACAAACTTGTCAGAAGGGAATATGCCCTCTTAAGAAAACAAAAAAAAATCTATGGCAGATGTATGGCCCGCATGTAATGTGACATCGGACCTTTCTGTCTAACCCTCAACTTTGAAGCCTTTACCTTTGTTTCTGAGCAATATATTTGAAAAATTATTTTTTATTTGTTACAATAAGGATAAGGAAAAAATATTCATCTTAAAAATCTTCCTTTTATTACTCTTGTTAATAATACATAATAATGTGTGGAAATATGATGTGGAATAAGCTCCCCCCTGAGGTGTTTCCTTTGTGCTTTGACATGGGGTTCTTCAAGGGGCGAGTATATAGGGCTCTCAAAGGCTGGCAACGCGTTGGCAACCCCCTGGTGTTGTGAATGTCCATGGGCGACGATGACCACTTACCACCACTGTGGCTCGTCTGCTCGTTTGCCTGCTTAAACAATATAAAAAAAATAATAATAATATATTCTTTTTAATGTAATTATCTGGAACTTGATATATTTCAATTAATAAATAAAAAAAATTGTGCATATATTCCCTGATACCACATGCATAAACTGATTCTTCTTCTCATATTGAAGGGGGCTAATGCAGTCCAACCTAAAATGTAGGCAGAGCTACTGCCTTCTCATTGGCTGTTTTATTTTATTTAATATGTAAACATAGTATCAAATCCTGTATGCTCATTAAGCAAGTGAAGTGTTTGACTAAGTATCAAACCATGAATGCTAAGCTAGCTAATGTTAAGCATTTTTTATTAAACTTTAATATTCAACATTTTTTATCAGGCTACTGGAGGAGGACGAATGAGGCATGAACATTATGAAATGGCTCGTCTAGTAGTGGCACGCCGATTAGACCAAAAAAAGATGTTCGCTATCTGGCGTATTGATCCACCCTGGCAACCAGTCACAAAGAAAGGTCAAGGCCAGCGTATGGGTGGTGGCAAGGGTGCAATAGACCATTATGTATGTCCTATCAAAGCTGGGAGGGTTATTTTAGAAGTTGGAGGAAAGTGTGAATATGAGGAGGTGAGCTCTTAATTGTTTTGAAAATTTTTAGATTGCTTCAGTGTGATATGAACGCTTCTAAAGGATAAATTAAGACTGCTTAATCCTTAGCTTAATCCATAATTTTGTTATTTATTTTTAGGTTAAAGATATGTTAAGAATAGTGGCAGAAAGGTTACCGTTTAAAGCTGAGCCGGTCTCACAGGAGATCTTAGAGAAAAAGGCTGCTGATGAAAAATGGGTAGAGGAAAATAATAAAAATCACTGGACCATGGAGTACATAATAAAGAACAATATGGATGGATGCCATAAGATGCTGTCACCATTTGACCATAAGTGGTATGGAAAGTATTTGTAAAATAATAGTTAAGTAAAATAAAAATTATGTTGTGTAGATTGTAATCCATCTTTCATTTACTATTAGGTAATATATTATATACTACCTACATTAGTTTTTCAGAGAATTGATGCTCAATTGTAGATTTGTTTAAGACCTAAGGGCAGGTGGTAGGTATAAATGAAACCAAAAAAATCCTTTAATGGTTTATTAAATTTGACATTTTTATGAAAGGATTTCTGTGACAAGCCTCATTTTGCATACATGTATACCTTGTAGCAATAATTATTTATAAACTTCTATATATTATGGCAAAAACTCAACAAAAACAAATGTTACAGTAACAAATACTACAGTGTAGAGTACTTATAATCCTGTGATGTCCCTAGCCCTATCCTAACGACGAAAGCCAAACAACACTATCAATATTATAGTCTCTATCAAATAGGATGGTGTAGACAATTTAATTTTTTTAAGTATTAAATATAACGATCTAAAAATACTTTTCAATCAATCGAGAAATAATAAATAAAGCAATGGGTTATGTTGGAAAATTATAATGTTAATTATCAACACCATTCTATAAGAATTTGATTAATACAGTTTCTGATCTGAAGGTAGGTAGTATAATAGAAGACATTCACAATTTTGTCAATAAAGTTATTTTGTTTGACATCTTTACAATATAGAGACACAATAATACACAATTACAAGTTGAAAACATTGACTATTTTAGTGTACAATACAATTGTAACAGACAAACATTTCATTATCAAGTGCATTCTACTCTGACCATATTTTAAGCATCTCTACCACATTAATTTCCTATTTCAGCATTGTCATTTCCAATACCTATAAATTATATAACGTCATAACAATATTTACAAAGCCTAAGGACCTAACTTACAAGTAAATGCAATTTACATTGTTAATAAATTAATATAGTGTTTACAATATCATACAAGCGCTAGATTCCGTATATGATATGGCTTTAATAAGATTGACCACTCAAATCAACCTCTAGCAGTCGTTTTTATCACAAGTTTAAAAAACTAGGCATTAGTTATGAAACTTGTAATCGATATTCAGTTATCTTATTATAAAATAATGCGACAACTTTGTAAAGAATGTTCTTATAAAGTTGTTGCAAAGTTATATTTTATGCTCTTAAACCAATAGAACTTATTAAATTAACGGTGGTATGACAGGAACGTTATCAAGCTGAGAAGCTTTCTT